>CM060679.1:6200516-6789160 GCA_030686995.1 Artemisia argyi
TCGGAACGTACCTCATTTGATGTATTCGCCATAAGGCACTTCTCTTCTTTTGTCGTTTCATTCTCATCTTCATCACTATCACTCCAAGCGCCTCCAACAAAAGCTCTTTGATTTTGATCTCTTGCCATCATTGGACATTTTCCAATGAGGTGATTTGGATCACCACATTTGAAACATTTCCTTTCAATCTTGTTGTTCTTGTCATCCTTACTCTTTTGAAATATTTTCTTTTCATCATGCGGTTGTCTTACGAATCTTCCTCGCCTTTTGAAGAATTTCTTGAAATCTCTTACGGCCATGGCGTATTCTTCGTCATCACTTTCGGAAGATGAGCTATCTTCGATACTAGATTCCTTTCTAGCTTTCAAGGCGATTGACTTGCTTTGCTCTCGTTTTTCTTTGACCATTTCAGAATCCTTCTTAATAATAACTTCATAAACTTTTAGATTTCCAATTAATTCATCAAGTTGCAATGTTGACAAATTCTTTGATTCTTCAATCGCCGTCACTTTAGCTCGCCATTTTGGATGAAGAGCCCTAAGAAACTTCCTAACAAAATTCTTACTAGAAAAATTCTCATCAAGTGCTTTTAAACTTGTGATGATAGTGTTAAATCTAGCAAAAGCATTATCAATTGATTCCTCTTCCGGAATCATGAATTGCTCATATTGTTGAACAAGTAGATCTATCTTATTATCTTTAACTTGACTATTACCTTGGTGAGTTATTAGTAAAGAGTTCCAAATTTCTTTTGCGGTTTCACACATAAAGATCCTTTCGTACTCTTTACGTGGTAGCGCATTATAAATAACCATTTTTGCTTCATTATTTTTAGCAAATTTTCTTTTTAAATCATCATTTTGTTTTTCAAAAGGTACGATTTCATCTTTCTTTGTTTCGGGGTTATTTTGAATAGGTAAAAAATCACCATTAGTAATAACATGCCAAAGATCTAGATCTTTTGACTTCACATAGGTTTCGAATCGATTTTTCCAATATAAAAATCCATCACTTTCAAATAGTGGTGGTCTTTGCATAGATTGCCCTTCTAAATATTTTTCAGATTCCATAGATCGTTACAAGTTTTAAAATACAATATATTTTAAAGATCTTGCTAGACGTGGCTCCTGATACCAATTGTGGAAAACTAGAAGGGGGGTTGAATAGTTTTACGTCCTTTTTAAATTTATTACCAAAATATTTTGTAGCTTATTAAAAACTTTCGATTCGATCTCAAGTGAATTCAAGTGACAACCAATATAAGCAATTCTAATCTAATAATGAAAGTATTGAAATGTAATGAAGGAAAGATAGAGTTAGAAAGAGCAAACCACAACACGCTAATTTATAGTGGTTCGGCTACAAGGACACCTTCCTTGCCCTACTCCACTCCCCGAGTACCACACTCGAGAGTTTTCTTCACTATGTCAACAAACTCCTTATGGCGGAGAAACCTTACGCACCTTGGCTTACACGAGTCAACGACACTAAGCTAAATGTCGAGTTCTAATCGTAGCTAGAACCAATCTCAAAACTTCTTCACAACTTCACACCTTCACAACTTCTTCAAGACTTCACACCTTCTTCTAAGCACAACTAGATCACAACTACTAAACTACTTTACAACACACCTAGTTTCTACAAACAACAAATTCACACAACACTTATACAAAGATCTAACACTACTACAATATGAAACTAGCTTATCACAACACTACTACAATTAGATGGATGTAGAGGAGTGTTCTTCTTCTTGTACTTGAATGGATGAAGCTTTGGATCACTTGGAAACAAAGACTTATGGATTATATGATCAAAGGATTTTAGATCTAGAAATGGAGGTTGGATCAGAAAGTTTATAGTGCAAAAAGGTGAGAAAAATATGTGAAATGATCCAATATTTATAGGGCCAGAAAATACTGTTCTGGAGCGTGCCAGTCCCCTTAATTAGGGGGCGGTCCCCTTAATGATTAAGGGGGCCGCCTAGTAAAATTAAGGGAGCCTCCCTCCTGAACGTTGGAAAAGTTTTTCTGGATAAAATTTGCCCTTTTTGGTTGGAAATTTGAAATCATATCTTTGTAGTTTAATATAGCGTTACCAAAAATGATTTACAAATATATATATAATGTTTATATCATTTTATAAGATGTTATTTCTTAAGACAAAATTTTCTTTGATCATGTAATGCATAAGATGCTTAGTTTATGCATACCTTAAGTGATATTAGATGTAGAGGTAAATATTTTTTACCAAATACTTGTTTACGTCTTAATCTTTACTTAATTTGATTTGAGTTTTGTGATTATCAAAACATAGGTTTATTGAGAGATATTAATAACATTTTTAAACATTATTTATATCAACACCTCTAAATAATGAACAAAATGAGCCAACTCCTCCAAATATTGGCGAGACAAGTAACGAGCCGACTCAAGCAATGGCACATCCTGTACGTAACGAGTTTGAAGAGTTACTTGCCATTTCCAACCAGCCTCTTTACCCGGGTTGTGACTTTATGACCATCTTGGATTTTATGGTAAAGTTTACGCATCTCAAGGTCAGCGGTTAATGAATGAGAAATCTAAAGACACCGCCAAGGCAAGGCAAGACAAGACTTGCAAGCTTTGGGCATTCGACGGGAGTTGTGGCTCGGAAATAAACAAAATGGGAAGTGCTCGAAGCCTCATGCTAAGTACTCCCTCACACCCGATAAAAGAAAACTGTTCTGTCAATACATCAAAACAATTAAACTGCCATATGGGTTCAGATCCAAGTTCAAGTCGAAATTGACCAAAGATGATAACAATATAACGAGCATGAAGTCACATGACTGTCATATAATGATGCAACGGTTACTTCCTTATGGACTTCAGTAATACTTGAACGCACAGACTTATACGCCATTAATCGAGCTTTGTTCATTCTTTAAGTAAATTTGTGCCCGAACATTGATGGTGAATGACATGGTGAAAGCTAAAGACCAGTTGATCAATATTTTGTGCAATCTCGAGCAAATATATCCTCCTGCTTTTTTCGACATTATGATTTACATGGTTATGCATTTACCTGAAGAGGCTCTTAAAGGCGGGCCTGTTTCATTCCAGTAGATGTATCCATTTGAAAGATACATGAAGAAGCTAAAAAAACTATGTACAAAATAAAGCTAAGCCGGAAGGTTCAATAGCGGAGGGTTATGTTGCAGATGAAGCATTAACTTTTTGTTCTCGGTATATTCGGGGTGAAATTGGGACAAAATTTAATCGTCCCACTGCATCTCAGGGTTGTCCTCGCCCAACAAGTGATTTCCAGATGTTCCAATTACTATGTAAAAAGCCTAGTAAAGAGACAATTATTCGGTTAGGTCTCACAGAAATGAAGAAAGTGATATGGTATGTACTTCACAAGAGTCCTGAGATCGACGCGTACATGAACGAGTTCCAGAGGTACGCGTTTTTATTTTGAATTTTCTTTTTCCCAAGTTATCTTTTCGAATAATTCTAATATCATGAACATTTTCAGTGAACGTCCTGATAGCGACATGCAGCAAGAATTTCCTAGATGGTTTGAGATGAAGGTAAACTTATTATATGTATTTCCTGTTATAAATAACGACTATATTACTCATCTCTATCTATTCTTATCTTTGTTCATAGATCGGTAATCTTTACACAACCAATGACCCAAGTTGTACTCCCGACTTATTCGCTTTGGCTTGTGGACCATCATCGACCGCAACCTCAGTCAACTCTTGCGTAGTCAATGGTGTGAAGTTTGTCGTACACAGCCGCGATGTAAAACGTACAACTCACAACAGCGGAATTTGTTCACCTGGCGAGAAGGAATGAGAAATGTATTATGGTCAGCTAGAAGGAATCCTGGAGTTTGCGTATACCCAGTTCAAAGTTGTGTTGTTTCAAGTTAAGCGGTTCAACTTAGCCAAAAGAGGTAGAGTCGAACGTTATAACACTAGAAACATCATGACACAAATTTGGGCATGTAGCACAGCGTTTGAAGATTAACCTTACATTCTCGCAACACAAGCAAAACAAGTCTTCTATCTTGAAGATCCTGCCAGACGACCACCCCATTGGAAGGTCGTCCAAGAAGTGAATCACAACATAACATGGGATGTCATCGTGGTAGAAGACGATGATGATGTGATACATGGCAACAACTCATCTAATCTTCAACTGTCTGCTAATTTGAATGATTTGGAATTTGAAACCTTAAATATCGATGGTCAATCAACGTTAGTTGAGGCACCACCACCAATCATTCCTGTTGATGACAACGATGATTTTATTGATGATGAAGACGACAATCCTTATGATTTAGCAGATTCTAATCCAAACAATTCTGATGTGAAGTTGAAGTTGCGACTGATGTTGTTTATGATAGTGATGTTGATTTAGCAGATAGATCTTAAATTTTTGTAAAACGACACTTATTTGAATGAAATAGTTATGGATTGTTTAAATGTGTATTTATTTTGAATGTATAAGTATTTGAATGTGTGCATGCTTATGTTAATTTGTTCATGTATTTCCATACGTTATGTTGCATAGGTGGGTCAAGGGCATGATGAGTGTTGGTTTGGATCATTGTGCATGTGGTTCCGGTTGGGATCTTTAACCGGTAGAGGTCGTGAGGGATGTTGTTGTAGAGGGTGTTCAAGGTCGTGTTGGTGGTTAATATCGACAAGTATTGTTAGCATTAAAAATATGTATTATGAAGTGATGGTCATTCTCATATTGTAACTTTGTGTCGTTTGTTAAGATTAGTAATAGTTTAGTCATTGGGCCTTGGACTTGGCAAGCTAATATGTTATATGCTATGTTTCATAAGCCTAGTTATCCAACCATGTAACCAAGTCCAAGCCCAAGCCCATAGAAAGCCCATAGGGCATCTCATGTATCTTACCATTTAAACACCTCAAAGGCTCATTTGAGGTGTGTGCTTGTGTGTGTATTTGTGTGTGTTTTAGTAATCAAAGCTCTCATATTTCATCTCTCTTTCTACATATACACGAATTACATATAAGTCACCAAGTCACCATCTTTCTTCATCTAATCTTCTATATTTGTGATAAAGTTGGTATATCTAAGGTCCTACAAGTGGTATCAATCGCCTAACAATGATTTAGGAGTGTTGGGGTTTGTTGGCTTCGTTTTTTTTAGGCTTTCTACACGTTTTTTTTGGAAAAGTTCTTTACTTTTCTTGTTTTTCTTGGTTTTTAACACTTTTTTGATTACAAACTAGTGTTATAAACTTTTTCTAACAAGAAAGTTTAAATCTTTTTGAAGTTTCATAGCTTAAAAAATTCGAATTTGGTTTTGTACTTGTTTTCGAGATCTCAAAAAGTTTCATAAAAATCATCAAGTTTTGAACTTTCTTCAAGTTTTGGTGTTTATTAGCTTAGAAGTACAAGAATCTTGGATTAAAAACTTCATTTGGGTGAGCTTTTATCATAATCAAAAAACTGCCACAGTTTCGCAATCTCCTCTTTGACCTGTTTTCGAGAACATCAGAAACGGTTTCGTTCGTGCTCAAAATTGGATACTCGGTATTTTCTCTCTTGTATAAGAAAGAAATTACTTCGACTTTCGGGCTAAGTTTCGAAATTGTACAATTTTGAAATCTCTTGTGAAACTGGGTTTTCGAGAACTTCAGAGTTTATCGAGAACTTTTCAAGTTTTTCGAGAACTTTAGAAATTTTCGAGAACTTCAGAAATTATCGAGAATTTTCAATATTATCGAGAACTTTTGATAATATCGAGAACTTTTGATATTATCGAGAACTTTTGATATTATCGAGAACTTTTGATAATATCGAGAACTTTTGATATTATCGAGAACTTTTGATATTATCGAGAACTTTTGATAATATCGAGAACTTTTGATATTATCGAGAACTTTTGATATTATCGAGAACTTTTGATATTATCGAGAACATAGCAAAGTTTCGAGAATTTTGACAAAAGTGAGGTTTTTGACGACCAAACTTCAAACGGCCATAACTTTTGAACCGTAACTCCGTTTTCGACGAATCAGCTGTCAAAACGACCGTCAGACAGAGGAGAACGACACGCTAAATTGATTTATCGATTTAGGCGAAGTTTCGAGGCCTAAAAACGCTCCGAGAAGAAGTTATTGAGGTTTTAAGGTTTTTAGTCAAAATTTTCACCATAAAAACTTGCATCAACTCACTCTAAACTCTACTCCTATTTCGTTGGAACGATCCAAGAATCAACTTTATCCATCTACACTTCATCAATGGCGTCTCAGCAAGATATTCATGCAGCAGGTGCGGAAAACCGACCTCCTATGCTTGAAAAAGGTGGATATCTCCCATGGACAAGCCGCATGCTTCGTTACATCAAAACAAAGCCTGATGGTAAATTAATGATCAACTCCATCACAAATGGTCCATTCAAGCCAAGACAAGTTCAAATTGAAGGCAATCCAAATACAACACCTCCTACTCAACCATTCGTGCGTGAACAAACAGAAGCAGATTACACAGAGGAAGACAAGAAGCAGATCGCCGCAGATGATATGGCAATGCATTTAATCCAACTTGGATTACCACGGGAGATCTTTGCTGCGGTCGACAGCTGTGAAACTGCTTATGCTATGTGGGAACGTGTTAGGAGGATATGTCATGGAACAGAGATTGGACAACAGGATGTTGAGAACAAACTTCTTACTGAATGGGAAAATTTCACATCCACTAAAGGTGAACAGATTGAATCTTACTACACAAGGTTTTGCACTTTGATGAATGAGTTAATCAGAAACAAGTTGACACCTCGAACAATTGCAACAAACATCAAATTCATCAATAACCTTCCAGAAGAATGGGGTCGTTATGTTACAATTGTCAATCAAACAAAGGATTTACATAAGGTGAATTATGATCAACTCTATGATTTTCTGAAGCAAAATCAAGCTGAGGCTAATGAAGTAAGGAAAGAAAGATTGGCAAAGAATCATGATCCTCTCGCATTAATTGCTACTACAACAACACCACTACCAGTGAACACACAACAACCATCATCATCTTCCACTCACAACTACATGCAACCATCATACATTCAACAACCAACACCGGTCTACCAACAACAGTTCTACCCACAGCAACAACAACATGTTATTCCACAACAGCAATACCAACAATTCCAAGAACCAGAATTCATTGAAAATGATGAAGCCACTGCAGCCCTGACTCAAGCGTTTGCTTTTCTGACAAAGGCATTCCAAGGACGCTATTCTACACCAACAAACAACAACCAAAGGATTTCATCGAACACTCGCAATAAGCAGATTGCTCAGCCGAGTTTCAATATGGGCAACGGAGGCCAAATGGTTGGAGTTTATGGGAATCAACAAGGATATGCCACTGGAATTAACATGGGGAATCAGAATATGCTGAATGCAGGGAATCAGAATGCAGGAAATCAATATGGTCAGAATGCAGGGAATCAGTTGGGTCAGTTTGTTGGAAATCAGAGGGGTCATAATGTTGGTAATCAGGCAATGGGTAATCAGAATAGAAATGTTGCAGCTCCAGTAGTTGGGAATTTGGGAAATGTGAATCAGGGTAATCCGGTAAAGTGTTTTAACTGTCAGGGTGTAGGTCATATGGCAAGGAACTGTCCTACTAAGCCGAACAAAAGAGACTCAGCGTACTTGCAGAAAGCAGTGATGTTGGCACAAAAGAAAGAGGCAGGATTTCAGTTAAACGCAGAGGAGAATGATTTTATGGCTCTTATGGATGACATGGAAGATAGAGAGGATATCGATGCGAACTGCATATTCATGGCGAATCTTCAGGAAGCTAAGTATGACACGGATTCTGATACACTTCCTGTTTATGACACCAATGCACCATCTGAGGTATCAAACTTCAACACATGTCACAATAATGATATATTTGATATGTCTCCTCATGAGGAACAGCATTCTGAGAAGCTGGCACCCACTTATGATACATACCTGGACACGCCAAGTAGTAGCAATACTCCTTCAGCAACTCCAGATGTGAATCATAATGGAGGCTTCGTTTCACAGCATGCTGAGAATGATGAGGAAACACGTGCTTTGTTTGAATCATTATTGAATAATTGTCGTATTGAAATTGAGAATGTGAAAAAGGTCAATCGCGATGTTAAGGCCGCGAATGTTAAATTGACCGCTGAGCTTGAGAGTTACAAAGAAAACGTTAAAGCTTTTGAATTTCATAACAAAAGATTGTCTGAATTAGAAACTGGTTATCAAAATTCCGTTTCAAGAGAAAAACAATTGCAACTCAAGTTTGACACACTTGATGTTAATTCTTTCAAAAAGATAAAATCTTTAAACGCGGAAATTTCTGATTTACAAAACCAACTTTCTAAACAAAAATCAGCTTATACCAATCTTGAAAAAGAGAGGGACGAGCTGAAAAAGGACTTTGCAAAGAAAGAAGACAAACTTTTGGCAGAAATCGTAGAGTCAGAACACATGATTGCTCACTTAGAAGAATTGGTGGTTAAGTCGGGTCAGTCAAGTCAAACAATGAAAATGATTTCAAATCAAACTAATCCGGTTTACCATACGAAACATAAAGTGGCTCTCGGTAACAACACCCCCAGTAATCTCAAGAAAGCTCAGCAAGAACAGAATGTTTTGTATAATGGTAATGTGATTTACACTAAACATGATCCTCCCGTCGTTCGGGATTCTGTGCAAACGATTGAACATGTCGAAGAGAGCATAAATAAAATGAAACAAAAGGATTTGAAACCCATTGATTACAACAAATTGAACAAACTTTCGGGAATTACTTTTGTTCCACAAAAAGAACCATCTGTGTTTTCCATAAAACGACCATTCGCAAAAATGTTTTCTAAGAAAGTAATTGTTTCCAAATCTCTTTCAAAAATGGAACAAATTTCTTCTAACAACACTTTTAATACAAGTGAGGCTAGAGAAATTTTGGATGACGTTAAAAAGAGAATTCAAGAACTTCAAAACATCGTTGCTTCTAAAACTACAATCAATATTAACAACCGGCATTCCAGTTTTCATATTGAACAGAAAAAAGTTTTTGAAAACGAAATTACTATCCCACTGAATAACATCAGTGCGAGGGTAATCCATTTTGAACAAGCTTTCTTAAAAGAAACGGCCGACTTTGTCAAGGACCACAAATCCCTGGTAAATGAAGCTAATGATACTCGTGAAAACATAAATGTTTTGGAAAACCTAAATGATTCTCTCTTCGAAGCTGTTATGACCACTGACATTATGTCCATCATTTTACAAACATATTCTGTTCAAGACGATGAAAGACTGAGAGCTGAGACCTCCGAAATTGTTTCAAAATATGAAAATGCTCTTATAAAGCTTGAAAAAGAAAATGTGTCATATTTTAAACAACTTGATCGAAAAAAGGAAGAATGCAAGTATGACAAATTGTCGTATGAGCGTGCCTTAAAGAACATGAAAGAGCAAAATGATCTTTTGAGGACTCAGCTTGAAAGTCAAAAAGGAAAGGGTGAGGAAACTAAGTTTGCAAAACCATTGACTTCGGAGAAACCAAATGTTTCAAACACGGTTCAAAAACCAAAAATGTCAATTTCAAGGTTTGCTCCAAAAGTCGATGTGAAAAAGGATTTGACAAAACCAGTCACTCCAACACCCTTGCCCAAGAAAAGTGAAAATGATAAGATTGTTGATAAAGGAAAAGCGGTTGTCGAAACTCCTAAAGTGTTAGCACCTGGCCTTTTTAGGATTAGTCCCACTAGTGCGTTTGCCTCAACATCTAAGACAAATGATAAGTGCATAAAGGCTAATTCTAAAGAATCTAGGGATGCTAAAAAGGACAACAATATAAATCCTAATGTGTGTGCCTTACCTTCTACAGGATTAGAAAGCACCTCTAGGAGCAGCAGACTAAAGCCTAAGAGCAATACAAGGAACAATAGAGTCTCGCCTGTCTCTAAGAGTAGTAGCAAGAATAAAGTTGAAGAAGTAGAAGAACACCCTAGGAATTTATCGCTTTGTAATAAGAGACATGTTTCATCTGAATGTAATGTCGAACGTACTGTTTTTAATGCATGTAATGACTCTGTTTGTTTGATATGCAAGAAATGTTTAATTAATGATGTTCATGATGAATGTGTTTCTAAGAATATGAATGTCACGCCTGAACAGAAGGATGTTCCAAACAGACCTAGTGCTAGATCCAGATCTTTAGAACGATTAGTTGCACGATTTAGGACTACCACTATTAGTCGAATGCCTAGGAACTATCTTAAGTTTTGTATGTGGATTCCGACGGGTAGAGAGTTCACTCTTAAGGACGGCAAATTAGAAATAACTCAAGCTAAACAAGTAGCAACTGTCTATGAGTGTGATTCTGCTTTTACTCCTAACCCCATGGAACCAAATTCAACACGGTTTCCAAATACAAACTCTTCTGTTCTTGGCAGGTTATCGAAATATGTCTTTGGATCGTCGACTCGGGTTGCTCCAAGCACATGACCGGGAATTTAAAGCTGCTGATCAACTTCATCTGGAAATTTATGGGAACTGTACGCTTTGGTAATGATCATGTAGCAGCTATTCAGGGTTTTGGAGATCTTCAGTTTGGGAATTTTTTAATCACTCGAGTTTACTACGTCGAAGGGTTGGGACACAACTTGTTTTCAGTTGGGCAGTTTTGTGATGCAGATTTAGAAGTTGCATTCAGGAGAAACACGGTTTTTATCAGAAATTTGGTTGGTGATGATCTCTTAACCGGTAATCGTGGTACAAACTTGTACGCTATCGACATCAACCAAATGGCTTCTACATCACCAATTTGTCTTATGACAAAGGCAACCGAAACTAAGTCCTGGATGTGGCATAGACGTTTATCCCATCTCAATTTCGACACCATCAACAAGTTAGCCAAAGATAACATCGTCACCGGACTTCCTAAGTTCAAATACACCAAGGAACACCTATGTCCATCATGTGAACAAGGAAAAAGTAAAAGAGCATCATATAAACCCAAAACCGTACCCAGTTCGGAAGCAAGGTTACATATGTTGCACATGGACTTATGTGGCCCAATGAGAGTTGAAAACATTAATGGGAAGAAGTATATTCTTGTTATTGTTGATGATTATTCAAGATATACATGGGTAAAGTTTTTGAGATCAAAAGACGAAGCACCAGGCATCATCATCACCTTTCTGAAGCGTATTCAAGTTCTACTTCAAGCTCCAGTAAGGATTATAAGAACAGACAATGGCACAGAATTTACAAACCAGGAGTTAAGAACTTACCTTGAAGATGTTGGAATTACACACCAAACATCAGTTGTTAGAACTCCACAGCAGAATGGGGTAGTTGAAAGAAGAAATCGAACTCTTGTGGAAGCTGCTCGCACAATGCTGATTTTTTCTAGTGCACCACTATTCTTATGGGCTGATGCTGTAGCCACTGCTTGTTTTACTCAAAACCGATCCCTAGTCCATCCGAGATTCAATAAAACCCCATATGAGCTAGTGAACAACCGTAAACCTGACATTTCTTATCTTCACGTATTTGGCGCTTTGTGCTATCCGACGAATGATAGAGAAGATCTAGGAAAGTTAAAAGCTAAGGGTGATATTGGAATCTTCATTGGATATTCAGAAAACTCGAGGGCATTCAGGGTGTATAATAGAAGAACGAAAAAGATAATGGAGACGATGAATGTGAAGTTTGACGAGATTTCACAAATGGCTTCTGAGAGATACGCTCTAGAACCCGCGCTTAATCCGATGGCTTCTAATCAAAATGGATTAGGACCCGCACCAAACCAGCAGACTTCTGGACACATCAGTTCAGGACTCGTGCCTCAAGGAGCTCAGTCAACAAACACGGATAAACCTTCAGAACAAGAACTGGAAAATTTCTTCGAGTTAATGTTTGATGAATATTATGGTGGAACTTCGACAAATGCATCTCAACAACATTCCGCTGCACCCGCTCAAAACCATCAACCACCACCACCATCACAAGATGCATCTACCACAATCGAAGCTGAAGCACCAACTACATCAACATCATCTACATCTACTCAAGCAACTCCAGTACTTGAAACTGATCTACCAAGAGTTGATGAGCAAAACCAAAACACAAATTTTCAAGAAGAACCAACAAATAATTCAAACGATGTTACGTTAGAAGAAGAAGAAGAAGTATTTGAAAACCCATTTGCAACAGACTCTGCTGAATCTTCTTCAAGGTTTCAAGAACCATCTAACACACATTCGTTACACCCAAGGTACCCTTCTACGTTTCAATGGACAAAAGACCATCCGTTAGTACATGTTATTGGTGATCCTTCAATGCCAGTTCAGACGAGGAGACAACTTGCCACCGATCTCGAATTGTGCATTTACATTTGCTCAATAAGCACCAAAGTACCTAAGAACATTCGGGAAGCAATGGCAGAAAACCCATGGATTGAAGCGATGCAGGAGGAATTTCTTCAATACCTGTTACATGACAGTTGGGAACTTGTTGAACGACCACTTGATAAACGTGTTCTTGATCTCAAGTGGTTGTGGAAGAACAAACTGGATGAGGAAATGACTGTAATTCGCAACAAAGCTCGTCTCGTTGCTAAAGGATATCCACAAGAAGAAGGGATAGATTTCGAGGAATCATTCGCGCCTGTAGCTAGACTTGAAGCAGTCCGGATTTTCTTAGCCTATGCAGCTCACAAAAACATCACAGTCTATCAGATGGACATTAAGACTGCTTTCTTGAATGGAACTCTGAAAGAAGAAGTGTATGTGAGTCAGCCAGAGGGATTTGTTGACAAAGATCATCCAGACTACGTCTACAAGCTTAAGAAAGCAATTTATGGTTTAAAACAAGCTCCAAGAGCGTGGTATGACGAACTATCATCTTTCTTGCTTAAAAACAATTTCACAAAAGGAACGGTTGATGACACCTTGTTTATCAAAAAGTTCAAAGATGACATTTTGATCGTTCAAATTTACGTGGACGACATTATTTTTGGATCAACCAATCCTAACCATTCAAAACATTTTGAAAATCTCATGAAAAGCAAATTTGAAATGTCCATGATGGGGGAACTAAAATTCTTTCTTGGTTTACAAATCCATCAATCCCCTCGTGGTATTTTTATCAATCAAGCTAAATATACAATAGAGATTTTGAAAAAACATGGAATGGAAAATTGTGATTCTGTTGGTACACCAATGGTCTCTTCACCAAAAATAGGTGCTGATTTGTTTGGGAAACCTATTGATCCGAAGAAATATCGGAGCATGATCGGTTCTCTCATGTACCTGACTGCTAGTCGACCAGATATTCAATTTGCTGTATGTTTATTAGCACGGTTTCAGGCAAAGCCTACCGAACTTCACCTCAAAGAGGTTAAACGGATCTTTCGGTACCTACGAAGCACCATTAACATGGGACTTTGGTATCCGAAGGATTCGGAGTTCAATCTAACAGCATTTTCAGATGCAGACCATGCCGGTGATCAAGTTACAGCAAAGAGTACATCAGGTGGAGCACAATTTTTGGGTGAAAAGCTTGTAAGCTGGTCTTCAAAGAAACAGGATTGTACTGCACTTTCAACCGCCGAAGCCGAGTATGTGTCTCTATCTGCGTGTTGTGCCCAAGTTCTTTGGATGAGGACACAGCTCACAGATTATGGCTTTACTTTTGACCGAATACCTATGTATTGTGACTCAAAAAGTGCCATAGCCATCTCGTGCAATCCCGTACATCACTCTAAGACGAAGCATATCAAAGTCCGCTACCATTTCATCAAAGAACACGTGGAAGAGGGTACTGTTGAATTATTTTTCGTTAAGACTGATTATCAACTCGCCGATCTATTTACTAAAGCCCTTCCAAAAGAAAGGTTTGACTATTTAGTTCGACGAATTGGCATGCGAAGCCTAACTCCTGAGGAGCTAGAACGTCTTCTCGAATCTTCTTGAAAAATGATTTCAAAATCGCTTCGCTGTAAATATTTTTTTTGAAAAACAAAATACAAAATTTGAAAAACCAACAAAAACAAAATACAAAAATATAAAATTTTCAAAAATACAAAAACAATATAAAATCAAAAAATCCAAAAATATTCTTCTCACGACATGTCTCTCGTATAAATCAATATTCTGTACGTTTTTAGAAATGTCATTCAACAATGATACGGATATGTACAGATGCTTGAGCGGGAGTTCTTTTCTTTTTTTTAATGTTTTTCTAAAACATGTCGTTTCTAAAAAGTTTCTTCACAATGGCTTTCGTATACATCAGTACGAAACCCGGACCGTAAATGACGACTTCTGATTATTTTCAAATCAAGGACTCGTACGTTCAATGACGAACTCTTTTTCAAAAAGTTCGAGTCTAAACAAACGAAAAAGATTTCAAGCATAAACTCGTTTTCAAACAAAATTCTTGAGCACTTTTTCAAGATTGTTCAAAAGATTTCTCAAAATCTCTCAAAATTAGTGCTCAAGAAAACTCCCTCTAAACCCTTAAATTGATTTTAAATATGCTATCATTAAGGGGGAGTACAAACTCAAAATGTTCCGATTTCATGCAGAATCTGTCTTTCTCTCCAAAAGCTTTTTCTTAATCTGTTGATATCAAAAATATCACGATATGCTATTTTTGAGGGGGAGAAGACATGATTAAAATGTGATCAAAGATGTTTAAAGAATGTGACAGAATCTCAAAAGAGCTCGACTCAGATTGTACCAATGAATTGACGAAGCTTAAAATGTCAGTAATCGAAAAGACTTGTCCTGGACGGGTAATAATTTCAAGCTAGTCTAACTAGTGATGTAAGCGTGTCTCGAATAGGACTTGTCTGAGTAGAATGTACCATATCGAGAAACTTCCTTTGGACTTGACCAGGACGGGTAATAATTTCAAGCTAGTCTAACTAGTGATGTAAGCGTGTCTCGAATCGGTCATGTTCGCTGAAAGTGGATCAATTCAAAAAGTGCAAACTCCTCACGCATGTGCAAATTTATTAAAAAACGCATGAGCACATGTGAAGGGGGAGTCCTTCAATAGAAATGCAAAACTCTCGAAGTGTCAATAATGTGTTTTATTATCATAAACACTTTGAGAGATTTTTCAACAAAAGGTTTCAATGGCAACTATAGGATAGTCATGGAGTTATAAGGTGACTAAGGTTAGGAAAAACCGTCCTATGATCCGCCAGAGCCGGAGGGATCTACCCAAGGACAATTCCAATAGAGTAGAATTAGGAGTCCTTAGGTATGATTGAAAAAAGGAGAAAATGAGAAAGGAGAAAGAAGGGGTCGAAGAATTAAAAAGAAAAGTTACGAAAAAAGGGTGAAAAGAAATAGCCCTCCAAATGTTCAACCTTAGGGCAGACACCGGGTTCAACTCATATGCTACTGGTTGTTACTAAGGTGACTCCGGTATTGAAGACAAAGACGTCATGGACCTAGTGACGCACTGCACTAAACCTTCTTAACCACTCAAGTTCTCTTAAAAGAGCTTGTTTCATTCTCACGGGGAACCGGTGTAATCTATCAATCTGTCTCTTAGAGATGGTTGATATTGAAGCAGGAGACCTCTCCCTAATCTCCGCATAGGAAACCAAATGTGCACTTATCGAGTCTAGAGCCCCGAGATTCATCAAAAGATCTCATAGGAACACATGATGTCTCTACACTGGTTGTTCATCATTAAGGACGCCAGATGTAAACTTAAGAGTCCTACGCAGATCTTAGCAATCTGCCAGAACATTTATGAGAGGATTCACTTTTGTGATTCTCAATGATTGAATGGAAATTCCTGCCAGGGTCAATATCAAACAGCCCTGACAGCAGGTCACTTCGGTAATTCTTTATGGGTTACGCTTAGTGTTCGCGGTGGTTTCAAACGGTCTACAGTCGTGGAGTGATCCCCAGCGACTCACCCAGTCATTGAGCTACTAAGTAGGTCTCGTAAGCTCTCTCGAGAGTATCTGACATGGGAACGGCCATGGTAAGGGTTAGAAGGAGTCTTCACACTATGCTGTTGACGATCTCTAATTCTTATCTGTAAGTACCGGATGTTTTATTGCTAACTGTTTATATGCAGGGACACTTCATCTCCATGGCGACAGATTCCACATGCTCATACATACATCTGGAAGTTAAAGAAAGCTCCCTCAAAGATCTATACAACACAAAGTTCAAAGAAAGATTCTACGCCAAAAAGAAGAATCTACAAAGTGTAAAGAATAAAGATCAAAGTGAAAGAAAGGGAACTACGTGCATATGAATATCAAAATCCAAAGATGTATGAGCATGTTGGAATGGCAAACAACCACCACAGACGCAGAAGTGACGAAAGGCAGATAACTCCACATCTCAAAGGCACAAAGAACGATGAAAATCAGTTATCAAAGATCACAAAGTATGAAGGAACAAAGACTAAAGACTATTCTACAACGACACACAAAGTTGAAGACAAAGAACACGGAAGACCCACTCACGTGGAGCATCATTCGAATGACCAACCCTTAGGGGGAGATTGTTAGCATTAAAAATATGTATTATGAAGTGATGGTCATTCTCATATTGTAACTTTGTGTCGTTTGTTAAGATTAGTAATAGTTTAGTCATTGGGCCTTGGACTTGGCAAGCTAATATGTTATATGCTATGTTTCATAAGCCTAGTTATCCAACCATGTAACCAAGTCCAAGCCCAAGCCCATAGAAAGCCCATAGGGCATCTCATGTATCTTACCATTTAAACACCTCAAAGGCTCATTTGAGGTGTGTGCTTGTGTGTGTATTTGTGTGTGTTTTAGTAATCAAAGCTCTCATATTTCATCTCTCTTTCTACATATACACGAATTACATATAAGTCACCAAGTCACCATCTTTCTTCTTCTAATCTTCTATAGTTGTGATAAAGTTGTGATATCTAAGGTCCTACAAGTATGTTTTTCAGTTGTGTTGTTCTGGTTTGATGTGGTTCTTATCAGTTTGTAGTATCATGAGGGTCATGTGGTTCATATTGTGTTGTGGTTTTTTTGACAGGTTCACCGGGTTATATCAAGTATATGTCTATTGCTCATTTATTTGTCGCTAAAAGAGTATATGAAAATCATGTTTTAGACTTGGTTTATTCAATATTTATTTGTATAAGGTAATAATTTGAACTCACTCTCAGGTCTATTACTCGATTATATTCAAGATGGAACGGGTCCGCTTATTGAAACTACTTATCGGGCTGTTTGTATTTGCTTATCTAAAATGTTTATTATATAGTGCAAAGATTCGTAACAAGATCTATTACATTTTTGCAATCATCATTTGAAGTTCATGAAGTTTTTACACTTAAAGTTCAAGTGTGTGCTGATAGAAGTTTGCTTATGTTGTTCCAGGTTGTTTCTATAACAATATACAAACAATTTGACATCATTAATAAGGGGCTGTAATATATCATATAGGAGTACTGGAGGTTCCTGATGCCGCTAAAAGGCATCACCCTACTACCTTAAAACATTGCACAAAACTGGCCAACACTATCGAAAATCAGGTGCTCGTTAAGAGAAATCAACATTTTTAGGCTTTTTCTTGCGATACATAATAAACTATGTTAAGATCAGTTGATTAATTTGTTTGAATTTGGGGTTAAGTAGGTTCAAGTTAGCTTACTTAACTATAGTATATCTCATAAGCGTTAAGAGTTTTTTTTTTTTTTTTTTTTTTTTAAAAGATTTATTTAAGAGGCGATTCATGTGGTTTATTAATTTATGTAGGCTAATGGGCTAGCGCCAATAGTAGCAGAAAGAGTTTGGTCCAAGGTGTGTTCTATAAATGTATTACTTAGCTGAAAACAAGGTTTTGTTTGGAGGAATTTTGCTCGAACTGATCATGCTTACTCTAAGCTAACCACAAGGAAATGGCGAGACCATTGATAAATATACACTCAGCATCATGGTCCGTATATCACATCATTTATCACATCCTATTTTTTATTTTATTAAATTAACGTAATTTGTCTAAGTGAAGAAATATTTGGTTCTGTAGTTCTTTGCCATGATAACAATCTGCAATAGAGCCAAGACTAGACCTACACGCTCTGAACAAAAGCTCCAAGCACTACTGAGTCAAGGCATGACAAAGGACTTCTCAAGAACTTTGAAGCCGGTCAGAAAACATTATTACTTGTGCAAAAGCTAATGTTTAGCTCAAAAAAGTACTTTGTTGAAGGTGAAAGTTTAGATCGGTTTCATCATTTTTCATAAAGTGATGGAAGTTATCTTTTACCTGTTTTTGTATTTGGTTAAAATTCTAGATTTGGTTAAGAACGTATGAATATGTGAAAGGTATAGATGGTGTATTTGCCATTGTTACAGTTATGCATTGTTTGAGATTGCTTATTATAAAGGTATTGCCTTGCTTAATTAGATGTAACTGGCTGGATTATTCCTATACGTTGATGTTTGGGATTGCTTATTATAATGGTGCTTCTAGTATTGCTTATTCCAACTGCTTTTGGGGTTGTTTGGTTGCTTATTAGAACTGCTTTAAAGAGACTATTTTGGGATTTCTTACTAAAATCTCTACTTATAAAGTTATAAAAGGTGTGTCTAGGATGGCTTATTAAAGTTGCTTATAGGGCATGTTTGGGATTCCAAACAACTTCTATAAGAAGATTAAATAAGCCATCATAATACAGTCCTTTTATAAGCTGATGTTTTAGAGAGCAATCTCAGATTAGTCCATTTATAAGCAGTCCTAATAAACATTCCAAACAGCCCAAATTTGATAGTAAAAAAATTAAGACAGAGACGGTTTGTGAGCTAAAAATGTGTCTATAAAAGACCTTAAAGACATGTTTTTGATAGAAAACCAGTCTCCATCCGAATATTCTTCGAATAATAAACTCAGATACAAACTTGTTTTATATTGAAAACCGGTCTTGGTATAATAGTTAGAGACCGGTTTTGCAACCGGTCCCCATTACTTTTCACATGGAGATACTCCCCTTCAGAGAGTGGTCGCAAAACCACTCCTCATGAGCCATTTTGACAGATTTCTGTGGGATTTTTTGTAGTAGTGCATACCACAGACCCGTCAAGCCAACAAGAACATAGCGCTCAGAAAAGCCGTGGACAGATCGGGCCCGCAGTCGATCGAGTTCGAGACTGCGGATCAGAAGACGTATAATCATGCCGGGCCCAACCGCTCATGGTTCAGTAACTACGTTGGCGAGCTGGTTAGGTCACCGCCATTGCACTATCCCTCATGGTACGATCTTGAGAAAGCGACTCGGGCTGCCTTCATGAACCGACTCGGGGTCAGTTATTTTATTTTCCTTTTAATTATATCTCTATGTTTAATTATTTGAATGTGTACATTTATTTAAATTTGTTTAATTGTGTATATTTATTTAAATTTGTTTATTTATTTATATCTTTATGTTAATATTAACTATATTTGATTGCAGGAATTCTTCGACTTGGAGACCCACAAGCTCAAGGACGAATGGGAATTTATTCGGAGCAGCCTGAATGCGTATATAGTTAAGCGCTACTCCGACAACAAGGGCGACATGAAGAAAAATTATTTTACCATGAAGGGTAGGCCAGGGGCGGTGGATGTCATACGACAAAACCCTCCTCCGAACGTCGATCCATCTGTGTGGGAGGAGCACCTGAAGTTCTACATGAATGAGAAGAACCTGAAGCGAGCTGCGGTGAACAAGGAGAACTGAAAGAAGAACAAGGTGTACAGCCGCCACGGTTCCAAGTTATTGGCTGCTATTCGCCACGATTATGTAAGACACATTTTATTTTTATAAAAGTATTTTATTTTTATAAAATTATTTAATTTTAATTATATATTAATTAAAATTTTTAATTATATAATTAATTTTAATTTTATAAAAGTATTTAAGTTTAATTAAAATATATATAGTGTTTGATTTGTCATTTTTAATTTGTTTCATCTTTTATGCATGTGTATATACAGTTTCAGAACAGCAAGGACAAACAATACCCGTCACTCATCCAGAGCTTTTACGACACACACTGCGACAAGGATGGTGTGTGGTTGCAGGATAAGACTCGGGTTCAGTATGTAAGTATCATTTTTTTTTAATTTATTATTTATTTATTTATTTCCCCAAACACGCACTTTAATGATTCATTGAAACATAATCTTGTAATTAACCAGACATATATATTAATTTTCTCAATTTTTTTCAACTAAATAGGAAGAGATGGTTCGGCTGAGAGATCTGGGAGCGAATACGCCTGAAGGGGTGGCGTACACGGAGGAGCAGATACTTGCTATGGTTCTGAAGGGAAAACAGCGGGGCCACATAGCCGGATGGGGTAGGGTAGTACCCAACCTGAGGAGGCCACCGTTACCATACACCCCGCCTCCACCTCTAGGTATGTACAGTGTGATAATATTAATTATAGATTACTCATGACTCAATTTATGTATTGCAATGGGTGTTTTTAAATTTTGATTATTTCGTTTTTAGGTATTGCCGAGATGTCTGCTGAGCTTGCTGCAGCTCAAAAGAAGATTGCTGAGGCTGAGCAGAAGAGCCGGGAAGATGCTGAAGAACGCAAGACCATGAAGGCGCAGCTCGATTTGTTGATGGGTTTTGCCTCGACTAACCCGCAATGGTCCCAGTATATTAGTCAGGCAGGTTCTCAGCACGTGGATGGCTCAGGCAGTGGACCTGGCGGGAGCGGGAGCGGGAGTAGGAGCGGCGATATCAATGTGGATGGTGATAGTGATCATGATGAGTGACTTGGGGATGTAGAGGTACAAACTTCGGTTATTTTGTGTTGTACTTATGGTTGAAACAATATTTTCGCGACCCTTATCTTAGTATTTTGTAGTTTAACCTTTTGGCGACTTGAACTTCGCGGATATTGAAACATTTGTGGATATGACACCTAGGTTTAGATATTACCACACCCCGTTTTGTAGACTTTATATGTTTTAATGCATTTTGAGGGTGTGTAGCAATAATTTGCAAGTGTTTTAGCCGATGTCGAGTTGTATGTGTTAGGACAAGTTGCTATTGAGTGGTTATAGCTTATGGTTACAGGTTTTGGTTTTATAGGTTTTGGTAGATTTTTCCGGAAAAAATCTGAAATATTGCTGGTTTGCAGCCTGCTGTTAGCAGCATATCACATTGGTACCGTCGACATGTCGACGACACCGTCACAAAAAAATATTGATATTTTAATGATGCCGTTGACATGTCGACGACATCATTAAGAGAAAAATATTGATGGTTTAATGAAGCCGTCGACATGTCGACGACATCATTAAGCAAAACGTTGACCAACATGTTGACCTGATGAAATTGTACCGTCGATATGTCGACGGCGATGTATAAAACCAAATTAACGTTTAATAATTAAAATGTTAATTAGTTATACGCTCCCGTCGACATGTCGACGGGAACAATTTGATGGACAAAAAATTCGTTTGACCGAAAAACGAAGTGGGACCCACGATGTCGACGGCGATTGTCGACGGGAATGCTGTTGCCGACACGGCATCTCCGTCGTCATGTTGCCATCGACATGACGACAACAACATATAATGCCGTCGACATGACGACGGCAGCGTCATAATAATGTACGTATTTTTTTAATATCTGGAATTTTAACCCTAGTTCCATGATATTAAAAAAATACGTACGTTATTCGGTGTGGTATAAAAGAGTAATCATATATGTGAAAAACTAGAAGGAGGTTAAATAGTTTTGCAGATTTAAATTTGTTTTCTTTTGATACTTTGATATTAAATCGACAAGTATAGTTATAGACAAACAAGTAATAATGTTAAGCAATATAAAGTAAAGTAAAGATAGAACGATCAAACTGTAGAAATCAATGGAATACTGAGAAACTGTATTATCAGAATCACAAAATTGTAAAAATTACAAAACATTAAATAGAAAATAAACTAACCTAACCCTATCAACTAAACGGGCCGAACAAGTGGGCCGGGCCTAAAGGCCTTATTAACAAACATCATCTCAAACTCACAATGCTGCAGTGGTAACATTGAAAGTTTGCCAAACAGAAAATAAACTAAAACTAAAAACAAACGAAACATGGAGTGTCCCAGAGTGCAACTCAATGCTAAACGGAGTCTTAATCCGATGCAATCCAAAAGAACCAGGTACAGGTGCAGAGCACAGAGCAATATAAATACGGAGATGAACGAGAGCAGATTCAGGTAGATAGATTCAGCAGACAGACAGATTCAGATTCAGACAGGCAGATTCAAATTCAGATTCAGACAAAACCAGGCGGAACCAGATGCAGAACCACCTGTGTATTCTGACGGGCAGACATATTCGTATTAAACCAGACGAAACCAGATACGAAACCACATGTATAACCAAAACAAGTTGATGATGTCACGATAAATGAACAAGCCATAGTCAAACCTTTAATGAAGCGGACATTAATTCTTCATATTCAAGGTACATCAATTGAATTCGGGGTGGGTTATATTCACGGGGGTTATATTTTTATATTGACCCCCCTCCCTTTTTTGATTTTTTTGTATTTTTTTTATTTTTATAATTTTGTTTATATCAAAAAGCTATAAACCTGAAAGTGCGGAATAGAAAATATAAAGTTTAATAAGTCAAACGCTTAAAACTGTCAGAAATATGGAACAGAAATTGGCAAAAAATTATGTTGTACTGAAATAAAAGAGAACAAAATATGGGGACAAGTGGACTGCCATATGCAGTCTAAGGGTAGACCCCGTTAACATAGTAGGACCCTTGAATTCATACCCCAGTGACCCACCAGTACTTTTGCCATAATAATCATCCAATCAAATAATATTCATATGTTAAACAATGGTCAATATCCAACAACAGTACCTTATTCAATTCTTCAAATCAAAGAACCAAAAGACAAATCCAATCGATTCTTCGAAACAAAACAATCGAACATCAAGCAAAACAAACTCTTTTTTTTTTCTTTCTTTTTATTCATCTTTGACCTAGCTCTTAATACCATGTAAAAATTAAAAGAATACTAAAAAAGTATACTATAAGATTCACAAAACAATGAAGTTTACAAAACATTAAATAAAAAATAAACTAACCTAACCCTAGTAACTAAACGGGCCGAACAAGTGGGCCGGGGTTTTTTTGAGATAATTCAAAAAATGACCAAATTGCTCAATCGATGGGGTTTTTTTAACCTTATATTTGAAAATTCTTGTTTTGATCAAGGTGGTCAGGTTGCCCAAAACGTGTCACCCCCGTGGGACGCCAAGTGTCCCAAGTTGCCCAAAATTTGTCTGAGTTGCCCAAAAATTCGCCACTTGGCGTCCTATGGGGGTGACACATTTTAGGCAACTGGACCACCTTGGTCAAAACGAGAATTTTCAAATCGAATGTCAAAAATCCCCATCGATTGGGCAACTTGATCATTTTTGGAATCATCCCTTCTTTCATTGCCCTACTCTGATCCCCGAGTATCCAACCCGAGAGTATCCTTTCACTAGTCAAGAAGCTCTCTTGTTCTAGGGAGAAAATTTTACACGTCGCTTATATAATATTTCCGAGACTAAGCTAAATGTCGAGTTCCTTCTCGGGACAACCACTCCCGTCACACTACGTATTTTGAGGACTAAAATACTAAGCAATCATTCTACAAGGTTTATGGTGGTTTGATACAAGGATGGTGTATCATGATGAACAATATACAATACAATGTACAATGTAAAGACTAGTAATCAAAACTTGAAGCTTTGTAGTCTTGAATAATGATGATGATCTCTTTGCTAATGAGAGTGTTACTGTAGAATCACTAAAATGAATATGTAAGTATGTGGTAATGACTATAAACTGAGAATGTAAAGAAAGAAATAATATGAAGATTTGTTTGCGCAAAGGATGAGTTTAAGTGAGATCAAATGGCTTTTACTTATAGGCAAAAATCTGTCAGGCCCGCGATTCCCACGATAACCTTCAAAGGGTACCACGCTTTGTACCAAAGGGTATTACGGGTACCTGACAACTAAATCTCCATTAGATCTTTTGCAAACCCAAAATCTAGATCAAATCTACCTAGGATATTTTCTAATATGGCAATATTCTTGATGTGAAAACAAATCAAAGTCAACTCTTTGATGATTTCACGCATGAGGTAAATATTGATTTTTTTTATTTATTTATCTTTTTATGGAAAATAAACATGTATATGAACAAATGTCTGGTTACCTTTGTAAATAAGAATGTCTATTTAAATGTTTTGACAAAATGAAATGTATTAAGTCAAGTGTAAGTAAACTTTAGTTTGAATGAGAAAACTATTAGTTTACTTGTACAGAGTTAGGATCAAATAAGAAGAAAAATTAAAATAAGAATGATAAGAAGAAACCACAACTACACATTTCAGATGCATCTATTAAAATAAATGCATCCCTTCTTGAAAATCTCTCTCTTATTTGAAATGTGTGGCTAGAAATTCTTTTTATTCTTCCTATTTTAGTTTTTCTTCTTACATGATCCCTCTACTTTTACAAATAAAAGTATATATTTGTTAACATTTTACGAAATATACATTTGTATAGAATACTTGTAATTGCAAATTGTGTTCATTTGATCATTACCTTAATTGTTAGATATCTATTTATTCATACCTTTGTGATGTAAATGGAAAGTTGAAACTTTAGTTTAAAAATTGTCTATTTTAAACTTTGCGTAAACTAACTTTATAATTGTCAATAACAAAACTTAGAAAGACCGTAAAATATAAATAATGTTTTTATGCAATATTTTAATTAAAAATATCATTTTTTACACGTCACACCAAACATGAATGATATTATAAATATATATTGGGAATATATTAGCTATAAGTTTGTGCTACAAACTGTGAGTCCCTGACTTTTTTGTGGGTCCCTGAATTCTTTTTGTAGGTACCTGATTTGTTTCTTGTGTATTTTTAGTAGGGGATTGTAGCCAATTGACTAAAAAATTGTAATAAAACTATCCTATATATATTATAAAGCGAGGAATATGACGTCACTTCATCGTCCCTTCGGCAATAATAATAACAAGTAGGAGATGACCGTCGTGTTGCGGCGAGAGTTTTCAATATAGTTTTACGGTTAAGTTAACTATTAGTTGCCGATAAAGAGGGTCGTAAATATTGGATGGTATATGTTACTAATATGGCTCCCTATTTTTCGTTTAACTGTGTTGATAAAAAGGATCGTATTTAGATCAGCGTATGGCTTAATAATAGCACTAACATTTAGGAAAGCTAACACATTTGTTTTGGAACTAATAAATTAGAACGTATTAGTGGGTGAAGGACTGTCATTTTTTATAAGTTCCTTTTCCATCTCTTACAGTTAATGGGCCAACCAAATAACGGGCTGAATACAGGGTGATGGACCTAATTACAGCTAATCAGAAGCCACCGAATCCACGCTATTTAATATACGGAGTATATAGTAATAATAATAATTTTTTCAACCCAAAAATGGTTGCCCACCTGGCCCAAAAGAATTAAAAATAAGAAATTTACAATAACCACCCTGAACTATGCAGCAACTTGCGAAAATCACCCTAAAATTTTAACTATTTACGACTTTTTTATATAAGAAAATTTATTTTTCAAAATATGTAACATATATCTAGCGTTTTCATGAATAAATAAGCACCGCTGGAAAGGTTTTTCGATGAAGAACAAAACTAGTCCAATATTGATATATTTTTTACGTACGCACGATTTTATACAAAAAGGTTAAGTTTAATATATATATAATAAAAGAACTTTTATAATGCACCCTTAACCTATCAACTAACTTTAAAAACTATTCTAAAATTAATTTAAAGCATAGGGGCAAAAGACGTACAATTCAATGGAAGTTTGAATTATGTACCAAATACATATCGATCGAATCAATATTGGTAGGACTAAGGTCGTCGACAAGAAAGCCCAACTAGCCTTGAAACGAGAAAGCCTTATTAGACATTTTATCTGTTGGGTCTGGAAAAATGACCCAATTGTCTATAACAAGTATTTAAACATAAAATAGCCTAATTCACATTCTGAAGGTCAGTGAGCATCAAGTGTCTGATAACGATCATAGAAGGATGTCACTTCATAACTATCAAAGTGAACCTGATAGTTATCAGAAGTGATATACTCCCTGATAGTTATAAGAGAACATGTCTCTCTGATTATTATTCAGAAGATGACTCAATGATAAAGAAATCAGTAAGTGTTGTATAAAGCTCAAAACGTCTGTATGGCTTCAGGGAAGTCGAAGACCAACTTAAGAAAACATCTCGCAAACTGATGCGGAGTCAGGGAGTGAGTTAAAAGGAGCTAAAGACAACACCGGAGTCACTACAAATGTCTTTTTGACTCTGAAGACTTAATTTTGTATTTCAACCACAACCTCTGAATGCATAGGCGGGAAACTTCCTTGAGAAGATAAGTCCAAGTACTTATCGATATACGTAAAACATGCATTGGAACCATAATTTGTAAAATCGAGAAAGCCGAAAGTACGCTTTAGACTAGCTACTAGGCACGTGCCTATTTATAGCAAGTAGACAACTTACTATGCAACCCTAACGGAACCACTGTTTCTCCTCCAATATAAATACTCGGTTGGAACCAAAGTTAAGTAGAGATTCATACAAAGTAAATAATACAAAGTACGTATTATGGTTAGAATCCTCCTCTCCTGAAAACAACAAAGCATCTAGCAGCCTTTTATTGTTTGATCTAGGAGACTTTCATATGTCAACTTGAGGGTCGTTTTTTGTGGGCTATTCTTTGTAAATATTTGTGATTCATTCATTAATAAGATTTAGAAAAGTTGAGAATTTTCAATGGTGTTATTAGCATGTCGGTGTCGTTCTTAAGCAAACCCAACCTCTCATATGTTGTCGTTCATTAGTTTTCCTCACTTGCTAAAACTGTTGTTCATATCATTCATGGTTTGCACGAAGCAAACCCAACATTATCAAACACCTTGTTTGCACTAAATATGTGTAAAAAATCGTTTTCAAAATGAGATATCTCACTCACATCATATTAAAGAGAATTAAATTCTAAAAATCATAGTAAAATTGGTTTTTCGTAAAAGTTTTTCATTTAAGAACTATGAACGTTTAAAGTTTGAGGGTGAAATATAAAAACGAATTACATTACCATATTGCTCATTTGAACAAAATTATTTAAAAAAGAAAAAAAAAAAAAAAAAAAAATGACCAGGGAAGGAGGTGCATTTTTAATCATGACCGTAAGATTGTTTGGATGAGTAAGAGGAACCCACTTTTGACTATAAGATCCCTACTTGTCAACCTTTTGGATTTATCCCCCAAAGCCTAACTAGTCACTTAAATAGTTAAAACGTTTTTATCATTTTTTTTACACGTTACCCCAAAGGCCCAAACAGGCAAACATAAATGATTTTGTTAATTAAAAGCCATCAGTTACTACCAAAGCTACGTAATTATCTACCTCTGTTACTTATCTTAATCGCGAAATGATTTGAAAGAAAGCAATGAATACATAACAGTGGGTGGAAATTAAAGTCAAGAAAGGCTGAGAGGGCACGGAGTAATAACGCAAATCAGGCGTTATCGCCTAGCTGGCACGTTTACAACGCCGTTCTCACGTTATGCCTATTCCTTTGATGCTTGCGTTGCTGCTGCGTTGCTTCCTACGTTACCATAGTAACAAAGCATCTAGCATCCTTTTATTGTTTGATCTAGGAGACTTTCATATGTCAACTTGAGGGTATTTTTTGTGGGCTATTCCTTGTAAATCTTTGTGATTCATTCATTAATAAGATAGACTAAGTTTGTAGATACGCAACATATTTTTTCAAAAATACCAAAATACGTAACCTACAAAAAATAATCCGTGTAACGCTAACGAACTTTCAAACTTGGCTAAAGATACGTAATGTTGACCGGATTTTTACCTGGTTGACCGGTTTGTAGGTAAACATTTAAAAAAACATATACATTATTGCTCCCTGTGGTTTGCGTCTGTTTTCATCAGTCATCCTTTAACTTTATTTCAGTTATAAAAGTTACAATAATGGTCCTTGTCATTTGGGTTGACTTTCACCTTTAGTCCTTTGACTTTATTTTCACTTTTTCGCCCGTATTTACATGTTTTGGTTCGTTTTTGCACGTTTTCTTTCGTTTTTCTACTTTTATAAAAAAAATCGAATAAAATTTTATAAAAATATTTTATAAAAAAAAAAATCGAATAAATTTTTTTTTGAATAAATATTTTTTCTAAAAAAAATTTTTCCGAAAATATTTTACTAAAAAATTTTCGAAAAAAAATATTTTTTCTAAAAAATATTTTTTTTCGAAAATATATTAGAAAAAATATTTTTTTTCGAAAATATTTTATTCAAATATATATTTTTTTTAATTCGAAAAAATATTTTTCTAAATTTTTTTTATTTTTTTGTAAAAATATTTTTCTAAACAATTTTCGAAAAAAAAAAATAGTTTTTCTAAAAAATATATTTTTTCAAAAATATTTTAGAAAAAATATTTTTTTTTCGAAAATATTTTAGAAAAAATATTTTTTTTTCGAAAATATTTTAAAAAATATTTTTTTTATTCAAATATTTTTCTAAAAATTTTTTATTTTTTTTTTAAAAAAATTTTAGAAAAAAAATTATTTTTCTAAAATATTTTTGAAAAAAAATATTTTTTCTAAAAAATATATTTTTTTTCGAAAATATTTTAGAAAAAATATTTTTTTTCGAAAATATTTTATTCAAATATTTTTTTTAAAAACATTTATTTGAAAAAAAATTTATTCGATTTTTTTTTATAAAATATTTTTTATAAAATTTTATTCGATTTTTTTTATAAAAGTGGAAAAACGAAAAAAAGACGTGCAAAAACGGACCAAAACGTATAAATACGGGCGAAAAAGTAAAAATAAAGTCAAGGGACTAAAGGTGAAAGTCAACCCAAACGACAAGGACCATTATTGTAACTTTTATAATTGAAATAAAGTTAAAGGATGACTGGTGAAAATATACGCAAACCACAGGGGACCAATAATGTATGTTTTTTTAAATGTTTACCTACAAACCGGTCAACCAGGTAAAAATCCGGTCAACATTACGTATCTTTAGCCAAGTTTGAAAGTTTGTTAGCGATACACGGATTATTTTTTGTAGGTTACGTATTTCGGTACTTTTGAAAAAATATGTTGCGTATCTACAAACTTAGTCCTAATTAGATTTAGAAAAGTTGAGAATTTTCAATGGTGTTATTAGCATGTCTGTGTCGTTCTTAAGCAAACTCAACCTCACATATGTTGTTGTTCATTAGTTTTCCTCACTTGCTAAAACTATTGTTCATATCATTCATGGTTTGCATGAACGCGTGTGCATGAAGCAAACCCAACATTATCAAACACCTTTGTGCATTAAATATGTGTAAAACGTCGTTTTCAAAATGAGATATCTCACTCACATCATATTAAAGAAATTAAATTCTAAAAATCATAGTAAAATTGGTTTTTCGTAAAAGTTTATCATTATGAGCGTTTAAAATTTTGAGGATTGTTTGGATGAGTAACAGGAACCCACTTTTAGTCAATAAGAGCCCTACTTGTCAACCTTTTGGATTTATCCCCCCAAAGCCTAACTAGTCACTTAAATAGTTAAACGTTTTTATCATTTTTTTTTACACGTTACCCCAAAGGCCCAAACATAAATGATTTTGTTAATTAAAAGCCATCAGTTACTACCAAAGCTACGTAATTATCTACCTCTGTTACTTATCTTAATCGCGAAATGATTTGAAAGAAAGCAATGAATACATAACAGTGGGTGGAACTTAAAATCAAGAAAGGCTGAGAGGGCAGGGAGTAATAACGCAAATCAGGCGTCACGCCTAGCTGGCACGTTTACAACGCCGTTCTCACGTTATGCCTATTCCCTTGATGCTTGCGTTGCTGCTGCGTTGCTTTCTACGTTACCATAGTAACGTGCGTTACTAGCATGAACCATGTATTTAAAAAAAAAAAAAAAAAATTCAAACACCCCCTCCAACAATATTTGTTTTCAAAAAAAAAAAAAGCAAAAAATGCCGTTTAACAACGGCTACATTTTTTAAAAAAGTTTTGCAAATTTTTTTTTAAAGCTTATAAATAGATTGGGTATTCTAACCCATTTGCAAACACAAAATATAACCATCTTATATCCAAAAAAAAAAAATATTTCGCCATGAATCAAAATCCAACTTATGCCGCACATGTAACCCTTGCCGATATCGAAGATGAAGCCGATGCTTTAGCAATTATGGCCGCCTATGAGTACCAACGAATACAAGAAGAAGAAGCCGAATCATCTTTCCGGTTAACCCGTAACCCAATTCACCGTGAGCGTGAGGTTGTAGAAGAGCGTTTGAAGGCCGACTATTTTAATGTACATTGTAAGTATCCAGATAGAGACTTTCGTCATAGATTTCGTATGAGCTGGAAACTATTTCTAGAAATAATTTCCGGTATTGAATCATATACTGCCGATCCTCTTCCTGCTCATTTTGCATACTTTAGCCAAGAACCCGATTGTACAGGTCGAATGAGTATTAGTGTTCTCATGAAATGCATTATGGCCATTCGCCAATTGGCATACGGCAATACACCGGATGCGTTCGATGAGTATTTGCAAATGAGTGCACGTACAGGGCGTGAATGTCTGGATAATTTCAATATGTGCGATATTGATTTGTTTAAACTTGAGTTTTTAAGAAAACCAACTTTGCATGACATTGAAAACCTATATGCAAAACATGAAAAGGAACATGGTGTTCCGGGAATGCTTGGTAGCATCGACTGTATGCATTGGCAATGAAAAAATTATCCGATGTCATGGCAAGGTCAATATGTTAGTGGTCATAAAAAATACCCCACTATATTGCTTGAAGCTGTTGCGTCACATGATTTGTGGATTTGGCATGTTTTTTTGGTATAGCGGGAGCGAATAATGACATCAATGTTTTAGATAATTCGCCATTGTTCGATGACCTGCTTAAAGATGAAGCCCCTGTAGCTCCGTTTGCGGTAAATGGAGTTGTGTTTGATAAGGGTTATTACTTAGCCGATGGGATTTACCCACAATGGGCTACTTTCGTCAAATCGTTCACAACAGCTTCAGATGAGAAACACAGTTTCTTTAAAAAGTGACAAGAAAGTGCAAGAAAGGATGTTGAACGTGCTTTCGGTGTTCTCCAAGGACGATGGGGAATAATACAACAACCAGCACGAGCTTACGAGGTTTCCAAGATACGTAGAATCGTGTATTCTTGCATTATATTGCATAACATAATTTTAAAATACCAAAAGTATGCTCTAAGTGAGTACAGAGCATTGTTTAGGAATCCGGCTAGAAACATGCAAGACAGATGGATTGACAGATGTGATGTGCGTTGTCGAAGGAATAAGGAATTACGTGACAAAGATGTTCATCTTAATCTCCAACAGCAGCTTATGGAGCATATTTGGAATGAACGTGAGGAGTTTATGGAAGTAGATGACGAATAGTTTTAGTTATTTACTTATCGTATTCTTCATTTCGTATTTTATTTCGTAATTTCTTTTATGTCGTTTTGTTTAATGTAATGTTTATTTATTTCGTATTGTAATGTTTAATTTTATAAATGAAGTGTTTGAATGTTTAATGAATAAAATTGTTGAGGGTAGAATTTGTAAATTGTTATTTTAAAAAAAGGTAGGTCTCTGAAAATGGTGTTATTTGGTACGGAGTATTATAATTTCCTAATATTTTTGGTATTATGTTATTTGGTGTTAAAGTGACGTGACAGTGGTGTTGGTGTTAATTGATGTTATGACTCCTTGCCCTCTGATAGTAAAAACGAAACAAGAGTAAGTGGAAATTGAAGTGAAGCAGCCAAACCAAGAGTCAAGCTGTTCTTAACAACCAAACCAAGAGTAAAGAGTGGATGACAAATTAAAGTAAATTTCAGTCTATAAATATATGCAACTTATTCAGTCAGACTCACAGTACTAAACAACCAAACCAAACCAAACTTGTAATTAAAGCTAGGATGGGCGACGTCCAAATGAATGATAAGGTCGGGTACGAGAAAGCCGAGCTAGCTGTGAAACGTGTGCCAGTCACAAAACCACCATTTGAGCTTCGCGATCTGAAGAAAGCGATACCAGCGCACTGTTTCGAGCGTTCTCTGGTGCGGTCGTTCTTAGGCCTTTTTCGTGATTTCGTAATTGTTGGTGCTTTGTACTATGTCGCTAATAATTTTATTCCTACGCTCCCTAAGCCTTTTTCATACGTTGCATGGCCTCTTTATTGGTACTTGCAAGGTGCCTATCTTTTGGGTTTATGGATCCTGGGCCACGAATGTGGACATCAGGCGTTTAGCGATTATGAATGGCTAAATGACACCATTGGTTTCATTCTCCACTCCTTTCTTGTCACTCCATACTATTCATTTAAATACAGCCATCGTACCCATCATGCTAACTGTAACTCCATAGAATACGAAACCTCATGGATTCCTAGACGCAAGTCTGATAAATTGTACTCAGAGATTCTTAACAACCCCGCGGGTACAGCTTTCAGAATTCTCTTAAATTTCACTGTTGGATTTCCGTTGTACTTCATATTAAATTTGTACGGGAGGGAATACAAGGCGGGTTTCGCAAGTCACATATACCCATATAGTCCTATCTTCAATAATAGCGAGCGGTTTCAGATTTTTTTATCTGATCTTGGACTTGTTGGGGCTTGGTACTTGGTTTACCACATTGGTTCAATCAAGGGGGCACAATGGGTAATGAACATCTATGGGGTTCCAATCATTGTTATGAGTTCTTTCTTTATCTTAATTACATACCTACACCACACTCATCCTGCACTCCCACACTATGATTCGACCGAGTGGAATTGGCTTAGAGGTACTTTAAGCACAGTCGACCGAGACTTTGGACCAATCTTGGATCATGCTTTCCATCAAGTAACTCGTAATCACACCCTTCACCATCTTTTCCCAACCATTCCACATTACCACAATTCTGAAGCCACTAACGCGGTCAAGCACATCTTAGGTGAGTATAGGAAGTACGACGAAACTCCCGTTTTAAAGGCAATTTGGAGAGAGTTTAGAGAATGCGTCTATGCTGAACCAGAAGAGGATGTTAATGGAAACAAAAAGGGTATTTATTGGTATTATAAATAAATAAACCATAAATCCTTGCACAAATTGTGTTGTGTCCTTCATGTACTACTACACTTATTATGTATAATAAACACTATTCGAATAAAGTGTTATGTTTATGTATTAACTCATGAATCCATCAGCAACGCCAGCTTATGTGTGGTTTTCAATTGGTGTTGATCAAGTTATGAAGCTCATAATTATATATTGATGAAGAGAATACATTATATATAGCCTTCTCCAAGTTTCTTTCTTTATGTATGGAGCATGGTCACTGAAATTTTGTTTTTGTTTTCTTTGAGCCTATGGAATTGATATTTAGGTCGCAAAAGTGTGATACAGTAATAAACACGAAACACATTTATTTTTTGTACATGTTATTGTTAATGTAGTCAATATATTAGGGGCAAACTTAACATAAATTACGGGTTAAGTGTACGCGGTAGTATATATATTAGAACTAGGTTGTTTTAAGCTTCTCTCGTAGGGCAACGAAACGCCTTATGGCAGGTTTCATGAGGAGGTCGGTTTGATGTCACCTAGACCGACTCTTACATGGTTTCCTACCCTCATCATCTCTATAAATATAGGTGATGCTTGTTCTTTATATTCTTCTTTCTTGATGTAAGCTTTATTGGCCCATTATATCCATTGGTGACAATGAAATCACTTAGCACCTTATAATTGCACTCAAAATAACATATCCTTGGCTTCGAATACCAACTTATCTAGGTCTTGATTGTACCAGCTTCTATTACTCAAGTCACAACTCTCATCATTTTTGTATAGTGGGTTCAAGTGTTCAATCAAGATGTAATCATTGATCACCATCTACAACATACAATATGTGTTTGAAGTTTTACGGATGGCAAAGCCAAACACTTTAAAGTGGATATTGAGTTTACCGCATGCTAAGCACAAGGAAATCTAAAGTGTGGTGTTTAAATACAAATTTTATATGACTTCTTTATGAATTCAGTTATTTTTTTTTTCATATCAAGTCATTTAACTCAAATTCAAACGCGGCATTAGTTGTAAAACTATGCCAAAATTACGTTATATTACTTTGTGTACATCACAACTATATTAATATGAACTCAAATGAGTTTTGCTTGTTGAGACCCGTGTTTTTTTTGTTTTGTTGATTACACCTTCTTGACTTGTGCGTCTTTGCGAAATTAGTCAAATTACCCAGTGAATGAATTGGAATCAAGTTTTATTAGATTATCTAGTCTAGTCAATAAAGATCCTCATACATTTACATTATAATAGTTGGCTAGTAAGTAAAAAGACAAATGAAAATAAAGTCTATTTACATGAACAAACTCACTGAACGAACGCGCTGAACGAACTCACTGCACCAACGCACTGAACAAACACGCAGAACTAACTCACTAAATGAACGCACTGAACGAAGTCACACTCTTTACTACTGAACCAACATACTCACTGAACAACACACTGGACGAACTCCAACTCACTGGACGACTCACTGAACGGACTTACACTTTACTATTGAACAAACACACTAAAGTTAATACTTAATACTCATATTTTGTTTCATAACACTAAATTAAGATATGACTGAAAATTTAAAAATACGGAATTAAACTGAAATAAAGCATACCAACCTGTAAGTTTGACCAAGGATTATAGAAAAATACTACTAGTAGTAGATAGAAATAACGCGTCAGCAAATGCATATGGAAGTATCAGGTATATATCTACCAAATTCATTTTATCGGCAGAAAGAAACACAAAATTATCTTTTCAATTCTTTCAAAATTCATAGATGCATGTATTAAAGATTAACAGATTTACTAGAAAGTCCAATATGGAATGAGACATACTTTTCATGCATAACATATAAAAAATCATTAATGAATTTCATGTGTTCTAATTTATTAAACTAACATATTTGATCAACAGTATTCATTGTTAAAATCACTTAAAAGGATTTTATCATGCAATTATACAAATATGTTACCATGTTGTCATTCCATGCATATGTTAATATCCATTTTAAATTTTAAAATATATATAGAAAAAGCGTACACATTAATGTCGTGACTAATATTACTGAAATTATATAATTATTACTGCTTCTGACTTTTTATAGAATGATAATCTTTGGTTAAGCCTTATTTTTATAGTCGTATGCATTTGAGCTTCGTTTAACTCGGCTTATTTTATAGCTATTTAGCTAAACATTACGAGCACGTTTCAATTAGATCCACCATCATATTTATACTTCAACAATTTACACAAACATTACGTAATGAACAATTATATACAAACCGTGTGCATCACACGGGTCTGTACGACTCGTATACTAAAAGATCCAGTCCCATTCATAAATGTTAAGTCTTAAAGTTCAAATCCTCTACAAAAGATCATAAATGCTAATAGTGAATTATTATTAGTGGCTCAAGTCTACTAATCACACGCTCGAATCAAGCCTAAACAACAGCAATTCACGAGGTAATATTGACAAGAACTACATAAACCCAAGCTAAGCTAGGCATGGTAACGTTTCTTAGGCTGCATAGTACATACACAAGAGACAACTATCCAAACTGTCGCTAATGGTTAAACCGTATGAGTCTGACATAAGACAGTGGGGAATACACAACCAACAAAATAGGAAAACAAAGCACTCTCCTATACGAGCTAAAGGAAGCAGGACATATGTCCTCCTTGGCTCCCTAGCAGCCGTTGGTCATCCCCAAAAGGGTTTATCTCTAAACCCTATAAGCCTCTCTAAAAAAGGAGAGCAACATATATAACTTCACGAGTTTTCACACACTTTGGCAAATAATGTCTCACAACAATAAAGTATGATCTTTGTTTAAGTGTTACCCGAGCTTCTTGATCTTCATCAATCTCATCAGGTAATTACCATTCTACACTGGAAACCAAACAACAAAACTATTCACATCCCATCTCTAAACCGATTTACATACGATACATAAACATGGCGCTATCCATGGGGCATGATATGAAATAGCCGCAAATTTCTCAACATTTTGAAAAATTTCCCACTAAAAAATCTTTAGTATGTTGATTGTGGTCAAAGTTTGAAACTCGGAGAATTTGTGATTTAGAGTCAAATCCGGAGTTCACAGGACTCGGAGAGTTCAAGAGTCGGAGAACCTCATCTGATAAACTCGGAGTTATTGAGGATTCCCAAGATTCGGAGAAACCCATCTTCAAATTTGGAGTGCGTAAAAAATTATGCTGACTCGGAGAAAAAGGGTTTTCAAACTCGAAAAAATAGCATTTTATAAAGTCGAAGAACAACAATAAATAAGATTTCTTAGGACAAGCGCCGTTTTTGCATACCCATAATTTTTACCCTTTTTTACCACAAAAATTCACAGGTTTTAGTACAAAAGTCACTAAAATGATAGTTTCATAAACTGTTAATAAGGAGACATAGGACATAAAAAACAATTTTGTGAAACTTAGAAATAAAGAATGAGACTTTTTGACCATTTTTATACATATCCTTGTACTAAATTGTCACCTCAAAAGGATTTATTTATTTATTTTTGCCATGTTTCAAAAATATGGTAAAACAGCTTAAACAAGTACGAATCCTACACAAATAAACAAAAAATAACAACCAAGCTCTGATGCCAATTGTAGCGTCGAAAGTATGTTGATTTATGTGGTTCGGGAGGTCGTGGTTGATCAAAGAACATAAGACAATACATGGTTCTAGAGAGAGAGGGAGTAAAAAGAGAGTGAGGTGAAAAAGAAAGATAATAAATATTAAGAAAAAATGCTTACACATCTACACCCCTTATGGAGAGTTATGAGAGGTATTTATATGCTCATTATAACAATACTTTGCCACTTAAACATTACTAGTCTGTGTGGGCAAAACTATCTACATATCTAATCCAATTCACGTGTAAGACACCAACTACACAAAATAGCAAAGCTAACAAAATCAAACCGAACACAATGTAACTATTGAGATAAGAATGAAATGAAAAGTGTATTAAAGCACTCTATTGTGAGAGTGTGTGAGTAGGTGTATTCATGGTGGGTAGATACACAAACTATTACACCCATGACAAATAATGAACATATAAACCAAAAACTTACCTATAACAGTTATAGGATTTTATAAGTTAGATAAAGTGAATGTTTTACACCCATAATACTGATAAACACAAAGCATATCTTAAAATCCATAACAAACCATAAAATGTGTCATGCATTACATAAAAAAAAAAAAAAAAAAATCACTATTGGCATGTCATTTTGATTCAACCTCCTCCTCCTCCTCTCCCTTGTTAGTTGGTGACAATCTTCTCCTCTTGGACTCTCTCCCCAAACTTTCAGCTGCAGACTCTATTTCATTTATCCAACAAAAATATATATAATATATAATGAAATTTTTATGTAAAAACCCATGAATGCACGCGCATTATAACTATATAATACTCCCTCTATCTCAAATTTATTGTCTACTATTTACTTTTGTAATCTTTCTTCTTCAACTTTCATCTTAAATATTTTTTTGGATGTTATATAATATTTGATGCAAAATATATAAATGGATTTGGTTTTAAATGTATTTTTCAATGGTTTAATTTTTCATCAAGTACTATATAATAAAAAATATATATTTATTATCAAAGTTGAACCAGTTTGATTTTGAAAATTCAAAGTGAATAATAATTTTGGGACGGAGGGAGTATAAGATTTTACATAATTAAAATAAAAAACACCCATGTTTTGTATTTCATGTTAACTAAAAGTATATCAAAGTAGGCTCATATTAGTCTTGTTTGATTACTAAAACTCGTGTTTCTTGTTATGTATATTACACCTTATTGACAATTCTTCTTGATGGTATTATTTTGTCATATAATTTAAGTTCACTAAAATGTAACTAAGCAAAAAAAAAATTAAAAAAAATAATAATAATGTTGATAACAAATGACAAATAAAAGGATACATTACTGTTTTCATATTTCGATGGAAAAGAACATAGTTTTATGATAGTTTTATGCCTTAGGTCAGGTACATAACAACCACGTATTATATCGCCTTTCGAAAAAATGTAAAAACATACATGAAATAACAAACTTAGAACATTGGATCGATTGAGGTAGTGATTTACTCTTTACGTTTGAAGATAAGTTCAAGAGGTTTCTCTTTTTGCAACGTCACCCCAAAATGTTCTTTCATGTTGAGGTTTGCTGGATCTTCACCATTTGGAAGATTCCAATCGAACCCAAGTATCAAAGAAGCTAATATGGTTTCCAACCCCTTAATGCCAGAGATTAAACCAGCACAGGACCTCCTCCCTGCACCAAAGGGTATGAACTCGAAGTCTTGGCCTGTGTAATTCAAATGGGAACCTATGAACCTTTCGGGTTTAAAAGTGTTTGGTTCATCCCAAACTTTTGGGTCTCGACTAATTGCCCAAATGTTGACCCATATTTGGGAATATTTTGGTATGGTATAACCCATAACGTCACAAGTTCCAACCGCACGTCGAGGAATTAGGAGAGGAACAACTGGGTGCAGTCTTAGTGTCTCTTTGATACAAGCGTTGAAGTACATCGTTTTAGAAAAGTCAAATTTCATGATAGATGAGCTCGTGTGGATTTCCCTTTTTAGCTCTTCATGTACTTTCTTCATGATTTCTTTGTTCTTAAACAACTCAGCCATAGCCCATTCAATGGTTGAGACGACAGTGTCAGTGCCTGCGATGAATAATTCCTGTATGCAATAATGTCTTAAAATTAAAATCCCAACAAAAGACTAAAGATATTTTTCGTTTTAATCTTTTTATCTTTGTTAAAGTAACCTGGATTTTTATTGCCGAACTTTATGATAATTAGAGTGTTTATGATTAGGTGATAATTAACGAAATGTTACAGCATAGTTTAAATCATATATGATAAATACCCAATGTTTTCTAGCTAGTTTATTATGTTCTATATATTTATCTCCATCTACTGTTTTTGAAATATCACATTCATCTATTTCTATATTAGCAGAAGTCTCCAATATCGTTTTGTGGTAACTGATCCATAACAGATAGCGCTTAGGAGTATATAAACGAAAGTGCAACAACGTAACAAAAATCTATGTGTTCATGTGTTTGTACATTAGATAAACAGCGCGGGATCAAGCCTAGCAAAGTGTTTTTTTTTTTTTTTTTTTTTTTTTTTTTTTTTTTTTTTTTTTTTTCCTTTATATAACGAATACGAGTAATATATATCTATCTATGTACTGCTATTAAATAATGGAAATATGTGAATTGACAAACTAGAAAAGTTGTTGTGTGCATGTAGTCGGTGTGGTTTTAAACTTTTATACGTGAAACAATAATGTGATTGAGATGGTTGGAAAGACTTACTGAAACCAAGATGTTGATTTGAATATCACTGAAATTATTATCAAGTAAATGATCCAAAAAATCTTTTTCCTTGGTCACATTCAATGAAGCCCTTCGATCTCTCCTTTCTTTAATCAGGGCGTTTGTAAAGCTAAACACGTCGTTTAGCTGTTTGAGGGTATCGGACCTTAATCCTTGAAGATCTAGTCCCCTAACTATGGGGAAAAAATCACTTACATTTGGAATCATAGAGTTCTCCAACGTCTTCTGGAGTGCCTTTTTCAACCAATGAGCAGTTGTATGGTCACCTTTTAAATCAAGAAAATCTTTACTAAACACAATGTTGCTCATAGTATTAAACAATGTTGTAAAAAGAATTTCTTCAATTTTCACAACTTTTCCTTCTGTGACATTCAAGAATTCTAACAACTGGACCAGCTTTTCATTTCTCAAATTAGACTGAGCTTCAATTGCTTTAGGAGAGAATAGTTCTCCCCGACAAAGGGTTCGTAATATTTTCCAGTGTTCGCTGCAATGAAGTGCCCAAACAATATGTCCCTCGTTAGTGGGATTTACTTGAAACGAATCAGGCTTGATTCGACCAGAAAGAACACGGTCTTGAGTCTTGAGAACCTCCATGGCTGCCTCTGGGGAGGAGGCGACCACAAGAAGTTGAGAACCTAAGCGAAGTGAGATGAGGGGGCCATATTTTTTAGCGAACATCGCGGTGGATACATGAGGTTTCTTTCCTATTTGGTGAATATTGCCGATGATCGGTAATTGTGGTGGCCCTGGTGGGAGGTTTTTCCTGGTGTTGTAATATTTATTAGTAATAAACCAAAGGAAGAAAGATGTTAATATGACACAGAAAGAAGATAAGAGACTGTTCTCCATGAAAGAAGCTATGAGTTCCATTGCTATGTTTTGATTCAAGTATTATGTGTATGGATGAGAGTGCTTTTATAGGGTTTCAATGGTTTCGTGAGCCTCAATTTTTTAAATGAAATATAAGTTTCATGTGCAATTAAACTCCAATTCCATTTGACTATAGTAGATTGAAAGGAGATCCATGACTAAATCGGGAATCAATTTTCTATGTATTAAAACAGTCAAACATTTTGTACTAGCTGATTTAAGGATTCGTCCATATATGAATTTTATATTTTATACGTAAAAGTTACTAAGCTAAAATCCAAGAAAATTGGGATGCCTTTTCTGAGTTCCATTGCTATCTTTTGATTCAAGTATTACGTGCATGGATGAGAGTGCTCTGATAGGGTTTCAATGGTTTAGTGAGCCTAAATTTTTTAAATGAAGGGTAAAATCATACAATAGTCACATAAATTTTAAAATTGTCCATCTAGAACCACTTACTTTTTTATTACTTTACTTCACCAATAAACTATACTATTATGTTCCGATATAACCTTTAAGTGACAATATTACCCTTATCTTCTTTACTCTCCCTTTGCATCGTTAGTCCTTAATACCAACAGACGTTAGTCCTTTTACACCTTTTTGTCCGTTTTTCAAAGTTTTCGACCGGTTTTGCACATACGAACGGAAACGTGTAAAAACAAACTAAACGTATAAAAATGGACGAAAACATGCAAAAATGAATGAAAAGTGTAAAAATGACGAAAAAATGTAAATACGGACGAAAACGTGTAAAAACAAAATAAAACGTGTAAAAATGGATGAAAAACAGGCGAAAACGTGTAAAACCGGACGAAAACGTGAAAAAACAAATGAAAACATTTAAAAACAAGACAAAAAACGTGCAAAAACAAACGAAAAAGTGTAAAAATAAATGAAAACGTGCAAAAATGAACGAAAACGTGTAAAAGAACATGTAAAAATGAATGAAAAGATGCAAAAATGAATAAAAACGAGTAAAAACCGGATGAAAACGTGCAAAAACAAATGAAAACATGCAAAAACGGACGAAAACATGCAAAACCGGATGAAAACGTGTAAAAACATATGAAAACGTGTAAAACTGGACGAAAACGTGCAAAAACGAACAAAAACATGTAAAAACGGACAAAATTGTGCAAAAACGAACAAATACGTGTAAAACGGACAAAAACATAAGAAATAGACGAAAACATGTAAAACCCGACAAAAAGTGCAAAAACGAACAAAAATGTGCAAAACCGGTAGAAAATGTGAAAAAACGAATAAAAAGGTGCAAAAAGACTAACATCTGTTAGTATAAAAGACTAACGATGCGAGTGAGGGTAAAGAAAATAAAGGTAATATTGTCAATTCAAGGTTATATTGGTGAAGTCAGAACAGAATTTAATAGTTCGTTGGTGAAGTTGGAACATAATTTAATAGTTCGTTGTATGTTTTTACCCTTAAATGAAATATAAGTTATTTAAATATAATACTCGTAGATGAAAAGGAGATCCGTGATTAAATCGGGGGAATCAATTTAAATGTGCTAAAATAATCAAACATTTTGCACTAGCTGAAATCCGTGAAAAACAGTCATATTTGAATTTTATATTTATTACGTAAAACTTACTAAGCTAAAATCCATGAAAATCACTGTCATTTTTTTTTTTTTTTATTTATTTTATTTATTTATTTTTTTTTTTCTTTTCACGTATCTCAGTACTTATGTATTCATATTTGAATTTTGAAAAAGACAAAGAAATGAAGAGAAACAAATTACTTAATAAGAATGTTGAAATTTTTTATTCATATAATAATGTATTGCAATTTTCATTTATGCCCCTTTTTATTTCTTAGCTAGGAAGGTGGTTGAGTTGAGATCTTATAAAAAGTATGAAATATATAAAAATCTAAGATGTAACATGATATTGCAAGTGTCCATTAATTTTTTTCAAGCTTTTTTTTTTCTTTTTTTTCCACTCTTATTTTTCCTTCTTGGTCTTCTTATATCATTCTTTTCCTACATCTAGTATAATATATATTTTTTACATCAAATTTAACTTTTATGTACATAAATATTTTAATCAAAGATTATTAAAATTTAATTTATTTTAAAATTAATGAACAATGATTGTAATGTTTTTATTGATGAACAACTCGTTTTATTAATGAACAACAATCTTCTTACTGATAAATAATGTCTGTGATGAACAAAAATTTTCTTATTGATGAAAAGCTCGTTTAATTGATGAAGAACTCTTTTTATTGATGAACAATGTTACGATGAAGAAGACTATTTTTTATGAACAGTGTCTATAATAAACAACTATTTTTATTGATGAACAACATTTATGATGAACAAAAATCTTTTTATTCATGAACAATATTTGTGATGAACAAGAATCTTATGGTTGATGAACAACTCGTGTTCTATGAGGAACAAAAATCTCTTTATTGATGAACAATTTTTTTTTTTTTTCTATTGATGAACGATGTTCATAGTAAAGAAGAATATTAATGAAAATAAAGAATGATAAACACAGCCTTTGTATATCCTATGTTTGATTAACATAATTGTAGTTCATTATAAGCTCTAAACTTATTCATGAATAATTGTGAACTTGTTTATTAAAAACACTAAAAGTTTCTTCATCATAAAATGTCAATTTGTCATTAAACACCTTATCTTCATTTGAATCTTTTTTATTAAGTTTTCTAACTATTTTTTTTAACAAAAAGATATGGAAAAAAATATATAACTGTGATTCTTTGATATGTATTCATCAAATGATAAACTATTGTTCATCATTTCTCAAAATTTATTTTTCCGTGATTTTAACGAGTAAATATCAAGAACAAAAATTATTCATAAGACAATAATTATTTACTATTGATGGAAAAACATAAAGTCAAAAAATAAAGAAAAGACCTTCTGAGACATTTTATCAAACATCTTGTAGACATGTTCATAAAAACTTTTTTTTTTTTTTTTTTTTTTTTTTCTTTTGGAATTTTTGGAAGGAAGAAATTAGGAAAATCAGAAAATGTGAAGTATTTGGATGAGTTTAATTTTATTGCTCTTAATTCAGAATAAAAACTTGAGGAAAATTAAAATAAAACCTGCCTCAAATTGAAGATATTAGATTTCAAATCAAAATAAGTAGATCTTGAATTAATTTAGTTAATCCAAATTGTAGTATTAAATCATGATTGAAGAAGCTAAAATGAAAAAATTGGCATGTCCTAAACATTTTATAGGAGTTGTCACTTATTATTTGATATGCTTTTTTCAGTTTTCATTTATTATGAAATTTTCAATAAAAAAAAAAAAAAAAGATATTTAATTATAAATGTATCTAACAAGGTTGTCAGGATCGGGATCCTACCTAGGATCGTTTTCGGCTGTGTAAGATCATGATCGTAGGATCGGATCGGGATCGTAAGATCCTATGAAAATGTATATATTTTTTGTATAAGAGTTGTAGTTTTATATTTCTATATAATATTTCATATGATAAACGAATCTAAATGGATAATAAAAGAAAAAGTTATATGTTCAAGTACCGTAATAGTAGAATATAAGCTGTTAACTGTAAGCTGTAAGCTGTAAACTGCAAAGCTGTTAACATGAGCTACAAGTAGTATGGTTTTTCAATAAAGTGTTTGGTAAGTTAGCTATTAAATATAATTATAGCATGCAAAATGACATATTTATAATTGTAAACATATTTTTGGAGGGTATATAAGTAATTTAAAGTTTTGACAGCTTCAAGATGTTTAAAAGCTTCATCAACCAGCTTTTCATTTATGAGCTATTTGTTTAAAATAAAAGCTTGAAGTTGATGTATCCAAACAGAGCTACTTATTTTAGAGGAGATTATTTTTGTAACAAAAAGCTAACAGCCCCCAAAAAGCTCTTGCCAAACAAGCCCTTGATATATTAAAATGCTCACTTTCACAAAGTTACTACATAAGTTCACCTGCTTCTTGTTCAATGTTTTTTTATTATAGGTTTTTCTTGATAACATTTAGATTAATGCAAAAATATAGTGTTAATTTATTGGTACGTGATTCTGTGACTTTTTTATTACAGTATATAGATTAATGCAAAAAGATAAATAGCTTGTATCAGAGAATGAAATGACAAAATTTATGATAGAGGGCAACACAATATTTTTTTTCTTGATAATCAAATAAATTAAATTAAGATATTCTGATAATATTTTTGAAATTTTTTAACATATAGTTCATGCTTTTATATGAAATATAAAATAAATTATGAACAAAGTTGGGTCAAGTATCTAGATGGTTTATTTTAAAAACAAGCTGCTGACATATTACAAAGCACGTAATCATTTTTTCATAATAAACCCAAAAAGACACATCTAAACTACTTCTAAATAGTCCATAAAAGCATAATTATTTGACACTATCTTGCAAATGACAATTAATTAACAGCATCAAACTAGTAGCTTTCATGAAGAATTCTTAGTCATTGGGCTTTAATACATGGACTTATTTTTAATAAGTTAATATAGGAAAAATGTAACCAAAAAATAAAAAAATAAAAAATAAAAAAAACCCCTAGGCGATCCTACAATCCGATTCTACGATCTTACATGCGATCCTACGATCCTGATACGATCCTACTAGAATTACGATCTTATTAAGATCCTGATCATTTTTTGTGTGTAGGATCGTAGAATCGTACGATCCTATGATCAGGATCGCGATTATGACAACTATGGTATCTAACTTGTTAATTTTTATTTTTAGTTTTGTTTTGCGAATACGATTTTTTGCAAGTTCAGGTACTAAGCTTTCAAACTTTGTCATATTGGTGTATTATTTTACCTCCACAACCGGTTTTGCCGAACAAGTTACCATCCAAGTTATTTTGGCCGATTTTTCCATTTATATGTATCTAACTTGTCAAATTTTCTAGTGATATGTGTATCTAACTTGTCACATTTTCCATTTATAAATATATCTAACTTGTCATATTTCTAATTTATATGTAGTAAATTAGTTATAATTATCCTAAGTGGATGTTGTAAACATCAAAGATTTACATTAATATTTGAGGTCGGGATTGATGATAAACACTATACATCTTAGAGAGAGAAAGCTGAAAGAATGTGTTTTATTAGATATGAAAAATAATGAAAGTTAAATAACAATAATAACATGTCGTTGAAGTGCAGACTCTATGTCATGAGGGGTATTTATCGACTCATTACAACACTATAAGACCTATAAATACATAATCAAAGCTAAATAACAATAATAACATGTCGTTGAAGTGCAGACTCTATGTCATTAAGATACTGAGGTTGACTTGGAGTTCCTTCTACCGAAGATCCCGGCTTTGATCTTTGGCAATGACGACTCTAATCTTTTACAGCTCTGAACTCCTTATGCATGCATCAACCTTGAGGTTTCTTCTTCTGAATACTTCGTCATCGATATTTAGCACTGACGGCTCTGGTCCTTGGAGATCTGAACTTCTTGTGTTGTAATGATCTAGTTAGGTTATTACTCTGATGCAGGTTTTACTGATCAGGTCTTAAATTTATAATATATCTCGATTACCTAAGGTCTGCCTAAATGCATTAACGGACAGTGTATCCGGTCGTGTGTAGAGTAGTAATTGGTAAAACTGAGGTCATCCCAAGAGCTAAGTGTGATGGATCCTAATTTAAGTATATGTCATGTTTTAAAAGATGATTGAATTGAAATGATTTAATTAAACTAATAAACAGAAATGAAATAAACTGAAAGTAAATTAAGGTTGTGAGCAATGGGGAGAAAGTATACTAGCCTAGTTGGTCATCCTATGTTATTATGACTATGTTCTCTATTAAACCTTTCTATCGCTTCAAGTGGGGCGGACAATAGTCACTAGACTCCTTTGGTCGATTCGCCTAGCCTATCTCCCTAGAATCATGTTCAGAACCAAAGGCATGACCCTCTGTAAGTAAGCGGACGTACGGTAGACTTGTTTGAGTCATTAAGTACCACTACATGCTAGATTCATCTTGGTGTGGCCCGGCCACTCGGATCTTAGACCACACCTCTAAATTCTTAAGTTTATCCAACCCACCTCATAATTAGGAGGAATTTCATACTCACTGCTTGATGTTGTTGCCTGTTGATTTGCCATAAAGTTGTAGGTTTCATTGACATCTGTCGAATTGTCATTAACTCTTGTAGTAACTATGAAGTCGTTTTCCTCAGCAGTCAACGGTATTCTCAATTTTTCTTTATTGGCTAGCATCAACAAGTACTAGATCTTTTCTACCTTTGTCATTGCATTGACATTGTAAGTTCTACCAATATCACTGCTGTGAATTTCATATGTAGGTTGCTGAATCGTAGTCATAAAACAATCATTCCCATTTTGATTAACCACATTCTGATTCACAATCTAATCCATTTGATTTCCAGCATACTGCCCGACATATTGTAGATTCCCCATCTGTATACGCTTAGCATATCCTTGCTGATTCCCAATAACTTGTTCATTTGACCGTTTATCTCTATTCCAAGTAAAGTCTGTTGGAAACATTTCTGCTAGAACCCCAAGTGCTTCCTACTTATGTCTCAACATTGCTTCATCAAACTTAGCCTTGTGGGCAAGTTGCTCTTCCAACTTTTTCTGCATCATGTTCTCAGAATATGGAGAAAAGATTGGTTCTGGAAGTTCCGTATCAGTTGGTGCAAAGAGATCGTACTTTGGTTTAACAGTCTCAGCTTGTGTCTCATTCATAGTCAACTTCACTTTTGCTGTATCGGTGTCATAGGAAGGTTCTGCCTGTTCAGGTTCATCTGACTTAGACTCACATGATTCTTCAACATTTTGTGCCTTTTCTGTCAATGGTGGTCGCTTCATATGCTCAACGAATGTAAATGGATATCTCAGTTCAAGATATCTTATGTATTCTGGTAGCTCATTTTCTTCAACATCTTGTTCATTATCAGTTAACGGCTTCTCGGTCTCGTTCAATATTTGCTCAGTCTCAGTCATCGACTTCTCAGTCTTAGGATATGGAGCAAAGAATTGAACAAGAGAGTCCATGTCCATTGATGGAAAGAATTTGTTGAGGAAAGACATTGATGAAGGTATGTACGATAAAGTTATGATGGATAAAGTTGATTTTGGATCGTTCCAACGATAAACGAGTTACGTCTGGTGAAGTTGAAGTTCCTTTGTTGTAGTTCTGAAGCTCTATTCAAAAAATTGTCCACTAATTGAAATTTCTGGCATTAATTGAAAAATCCGGCACTAATTAAAAAATTCCACTAATCGAAATTTTCACTAATTGAAAAATTCCAATATTCTAATTTTTTTTAGAATAGTCTATTTGAAAAATAAAATTTCTAATTAATACGAAGAAGAAATTTTTTCACATGTCGAAGTGTTTTTCTATCTTATACAAGGTAGAATAACACCGAGTAATCCATCAATCTTGAAGAAACCACGGAGAGTGACTATTAGAAATTTTGAGGGTTTCACTATTCTAAAAATGACTATTAGAAAAATTCTTAGATATTCAAAATTACAAAAAGTCACCAAAAACAAGTTTTGATTTTCAAGATTCTTGTACTTCTACCCTTAGAAACACTCAAACAATCATAAAGTTGCAAACTTTAACACTTTTAACATGATTTGAGACTATTCTAAAAATGAAGAACATAAAGTACAAATTTCAAAAATCAAGTTTTAACCAAAAAGCTTGAAACTTTTTTGTGACAAATCATTTATAACACTAATTTGTAAGCAAAAAAGTGCTAAAACCACACAAAAACAAGAAAAGTAGGGATTTTGAAAAAAAAATCGAATAAAGAAGCTTAAAAAACTCGACACACACAAACTTACACACCCCTAAATCATTGTTTGCCGATTGATACCACTTGTAGGAATGTAATCAACTTATCACATATTATGGAAGAAAGGTGGTGACTTGATGAATATAGGTAGGTGTTTTCTAGAGAGAAAGTAGAGATAGAAAGAAGAGAGGTTTTATTAGAGAAAAACACACACTTACACACTCAAGCACACACCTCAAATGACTCATTTGAGGTATTTATATAGTTCATACATATTTCCTTAATGGGCTTGGTAATGGATTGGACTTTACATAAATGACTTAACATATAATGCTAACCTATTAGATTAGTCCATCCAATAAGCCCATTGACTATTCTAGTACTATATCTACGACATATTACAAAGTTACAAATATGAGAATAACCATCACTTCTTTATACATTTTTAATGCTAACACCTTTATTGCTTATTTTCTTAATTTTAGCTTATATTTCATTATTCTTAGTGTAAGATCCAAAATATTCACTTTTTTCACTATTCACGACACGTTTCTCAAATCGAAAAATTACGATTCCATTCACACCTTCACTTGGAAAACGACTCGGGTTTTACGTATTTCCTTCGTAATTCCTTGGAGAAATCTATACTATAATTGAGCACATCAGTTTATATCATCAATTCAACTTAAATAAGATTACTCACCTAGGTTCATTGCCTCAAATTACCAAAGACTTGCTAGAAGTGTTGTTCACCACTTATTCTTTCTAATAGCTTGAAGAAGTTGATCTTCAATTGGTTACTCTTCATGCCCTATCCAAGATACTTAAGCTCCATCATCTAATCCTCCAAAATTCACCAAATATCTCTCTTGATCATCAAATTTGACCTTTAGACACACACAATTACACTTTCTTGAACATGGAAGAAGTGTGTAGAAAATAGGAAGAACCCCACTAGAAAGTTGATATTACACAAATTTACCCTTTGGTCCCTTAAATTTCACTTTTGACAGTTTATACCCCAAGTCCTTGAATTATCTTATTTCTAGCCCTTTAACTTTCATATTTGACACTTGGTTTTGACTTTCAACACTATACTGATTGACTAACCAATCATGATACATTCTCCCCTTAAAAAGTCGTAGTCAAATTTGCCTAATGGTATTCTCGTAATATAGTACATATAAACCGGTCGTGGGGTGTTACATGTATGCCCAGAAGCATAAAGGCGCATGCCACATGGTATTTTCCATATTTTGGTCATTTTCATTATTTTGTATAAAATCAACCGTGGCTCACTAGAAGTCGTGCTACCTATCGATGGAAAGGTATTTAAGTCTACTTTCATTTAAAATAGTTTCAAAGTCTGAATCTTAAAAGAAGTATAATGATTACTTGAGAAGTAACGAAAGGTCAAAACTGGCATTGTTCTTGTGTAAAACAAATTTAGAGTGGGAAAAAGGAGTTTCTTTCATCCTCATGGATATCATGTCTACATTGTTGGTTAGCGTTTTAGTTATTTTGACTAATCTGTCAAACTAAATCTCTATCGATAGCTTGTAAAGATCATGATATTCTAATTTTCTTCGGATATCACTTTAGATAGACCTTTAAAACTCGCTATAACATGGCAAGGAGGACATAAACAACTCCCCCCCCCCCCCCACTGCGCGTTAATGATGCATGGTTTTGCAACCTTGCAAAAGGTTTTACTTCTCAAGAGATCTTGAGAAGCTTGCAATCTCCACTAGGCAGTGTACCTGACCGATGTAGTATAGTGAGTGGCAAGTACCGGGGGATTGATCGTTCTCTAGGGGAATAGTGTCGTTAAGATTAAAAACTTCTTAAACTAGGTCTAGAGGTGAGGGGTTATTCTTTTTGTATTTTTGTGTTTTTATGAAAGCAAATAAAAATCTCGGGTTTTGGAAGAGTGGGCGGAATTAGTTGCTAGTCAACTAACCCAAAATTACTACGAATGCAAAATAAAATAAAATAACAAGAAAGGTAAATTGGTGAACTTCGTATAATGGGAAAAATTGTATTTACTTAGATTTCAGTACTCCCTAGTTATTTTTTACTGATTAATTGATTTGTTATAGTTGTTTGGATGAAGGGTTGTATTCCTTAATACCAGTCATGGGGCTGTGTACGTCCTTCCCCAATCTATAAGCTTCTATCTCTTCCTATCCAGGCCTCGTAAACATTTACTTATGCATTAAATACAACCAATAACATAATAGTACACATTTGATTACGTTTCTTAAGACGTTCAAGCCTATTACCATGTAGGAGTATGACCAGTTTTCTTAAGCCTGACGTGAAAACCAATCAACCAAATTGTTGATATAAATAATGCCTAAAAACATTATTAACATATATCGATATCTCTATGTTTTGATAATCACAAAACGTAAACTCATTGAACTACAAATTATGACGTAAACAAGTATTTAGTCGTAAATATTTGCTTTAGCATCCATATCACTTAAGGTATGAATAAACAAAGTGTCTAATGCATTTTATGATCAAAGGAATTTTTATTTTTACAAACCTTACATTTTATTAAAGTGGGACTAACATTTTTAAACTTATACAAAACAATTTTGCATTTATAAGAAATGTTTTATCCAAAATAATTAGTTTGAATTCAAATTTCAACCCAAAAACGGCTACATTCTTCAGGAAAAACCTCCCCCACAAAAAGACAAAAAATCTGAGGAAAAAAATATTTTTTATTAGGCGGCCCCCTTAATTATACTAGGCGGTCCCCTTAATTATTAAGGGGACCGGCACCCAATTAAGGGGACCGGCCACGCTCCTAAACAGTATTTTCCCCCTTATAAATACTGGTTCATTCCACAGATTTTTCTCACTTTTTGCACCCCAAAACTTTCTATTCTAGATCTCATTTCTATTCTCTAAAATTCTTTGATCATACATACATAAATCTTTGTTTCAAAGTGATCCAAACCTCTACCTTTCAAGTGCAAGAGAAGAATACTTCAATCCCTCAAGAAAAGAAGTATTACAACTTGTTGTGACCTCCACATCCAAGTTGTTAGAGCATCATCCATTATATCTATTTCTTTGTGTAACTAATTGTGAATATTTGATAGAAGATAGATTAGCAAGGTGTGTAGATAAAGTGAGTTTGTAGTAGATAGTTGTGAAGTAGAGAAGTTGGGAAGTAGATAGTTGTGAAGAAGATTGTTGTGAAGTAGATAGTTGTGAAGATAGATAGGTGTGAAGAAGTAGTGTTGTGATTAAGTAGTGACTAGGTGTGAAGAAGTTGTGTAGAAGGTGTGAATAAGTTGTAACGAAGTTGTGGCATGTATATTGGTGTGTAAGGTTTTCTCCGCCATAAGAGAGCTTGTTGACATAGTGAAAACAACTCTCGAGTAGGTGACTCGAGGAGTGGAGTAGGGCAAGGAAGGTGTCCTTGTAGCCGAACCACTATAAATCATTTGTCTCGCGGTTAGATCTTTCCATATCTTACTTATTATCTTGCTTATATCATTATTACTTTTGTAGACGTAGACGTATATATATATATATTTGCTCATATAGTGCTAGTATTGATTTTACTTAAAGATCAAACGAAAGTTTCATTCACAAAACAAAGTTTTTACAATCAAACTAAAAAGGTAACATACATATAATTGATCATTTCGATCAAGTAAAGTTTTCTTACAAAATATAACTAAGGATTATAAAATAAATAATTACTTACTTATCTCTTGTATATAGCTATAATCGTTTATATTGTGCATGTGTTGATTTCACATACTTAGTTTATATTATTATTGTTCATAATTAGATATAGTTGTTCATATTGTTCAAGATTTGAGTTCACATAAGATTGAATCAAAGTCTTAAAAGCAAACAAGGTTTTAAAACTAAACTAAGTTTTCATAATAAAATTAAAAAGACGTAAAACTATTCAACCCCCTGATGAGGCAAAAAATGATCCGTTTTTAGGGGGTCATTTAAGCCCAAATCCGACTTTATTTGATCAAATATTGCCCTAAATCGTTCCTTTTGTGATTTTAGGTGTTTGGAGAGTGAATTCTGGAAAAGAAGCCATTTTGGACGTTTTTGGAGCATAAAAGTGAAGAAAACGGCAAAGTCTCAAAATTCTATGCTGTGAACAGTGCATGAAGGCGTCAAGAATTACTCTTGACGGCGTCAAGACATCAAGAATAAAATACCGTAGGTGGTGACGGCGTCACCAAGGCCGTCACGTGTAAATTTGTCAAAACTTGCGCGCGGAGTAGCTGACACCGTTTTGGCCATAACTTTTGCATACGAACTCGGATTTGAGCGATTCAAAAAAGGAAACGAAGAGGACGAAGAGATCTACAATTTGGTGAAAAAATGGTCTTGACGGCGTCAAGAGTATGGGCTGACGCCGTCACGAAGGGCCGACAGAAAACATGCCTATAAATATAACTTCATAACTTCACTTTTTGTAAGCCCTAAACCCTAAAGTCGATTCCTGGGTTTAGGTGGGTGTTTTTCCAGCAACTTAGAGGGTTTCAATCACTCCATAAATATCATGTATTGGTTTGATGATTCTATCTCAACTATGTCTTTCATTATTCTTGTTGATTGTCCTTCTTTGATTATGTTTTGTTAATTCACCTTGTGTCTACTTATGATTGTGTGAAACTTGTATATAATTGATTAGATCTTATTGATTCCTTGTTGATGTTTGTGTCTATCTTCATCAATTAGGGCGTGACACTTCAATAGATCTAGTCGGTTTAGTTTATAATTCTTGTTTCCTATTGATTCTTGTTTTGATTGAATGATTTATATGTTAGGCTTAAGAAAACTGGCAGATCTCCAAATGGTAACATGCTTGAACGTCTTAAGAAACATGAACCGAGGCGTACTAGGTCTTTATTGGTTGTATTTAATGCATGAGCCACTGTTTACAATCCCTATAGTTGTGCTGGGTCATGGTGTAGGAGGAGATAAGAGCTCATAGAGTTGGGGAGTTATGTATGCCACCCCACGAATGGTATTAAGGAATACAACCCGTCAATTAAAACAAGGTTACAATTCAATAGGTAGGATTGGATAGCTAGCAAGGAGTAACATATCATGGGTAGACATGCTTCACTTATCTTGTAGAACCTTAGTTTAGTTTTCTTGTTAATTAGTTTAATTAGTAGCTTTTGGGTTAGTTGATTAGCAACTAATTCCGCCCACACTCCCAATACCCGAGATTTTTACTTGCTTTTCATAAAATATAAAAATACAAAAAGAATCATCCTTCACCTTTAGACCTAGTTAGATTAATTTCAATCCTAACGACACTATTCCTAGCTGAACGATCAATCCCCCGGTACTTGTCACTATACTATACTACAACGATCAGGTACACTGCCTGGTGGGGGTTGTAAGCCTCGCGAGATCCCTCGAGAGGTAAAGCAAGGTGCGATTCCCACGCATCAAGTTTTTGGCGCCGCTGCCGGGGAATAGTTATTGTTTAGGTTGAATTTGATTTTTATTAGGTCTACTCATTAGATTCCTTTTTAGTGAGATTTTTATTTTCCTTTTATTAGCTTTCTTGTAGTCTATCTTTTCTTTGTGCATTTGTTCGTAGAAACCTTTCCATTGACTCTTCCATTCACCATTATGGAGAATGCGAATACACCATACTACCGACCACGAAACCCATTCTACCCTAATGACATCTTGATGTTCAAACAATATCGAGATGAACCCATATATGATGCATGGACTCGTTTTAAAAATTTACTCCGAATAGTCCCTCATCATAGCTTCGCTTTAGCATCCTTAACCCAAACCTTTTACTATCGTGTTAACCGATATGACCAAATGTGCATTGAGGATTTTGCCAATGGGGACTTTAGGGAATTAAATGCTGAAGAAGCATGGGATGCCATTGAAGATTGTGCCCAATATTATTATAGATTAGACAACCCGACAAACAACATAACAAATCATGTGAAAACAAATTTGAAGGATCATGGAACAAGTTTGTTGGGGGATGAATATACTCATGTTGAGATACCTAGTTGGATGGCACCTAATATCATAGTACAAAACAAACATATAGGTAATCTAGGTACAATGGAGGATGAGGTGGATAATCCAAGCCCACAAAGTACCCCACAAGTCCTACCATCATTTGAGGCACATACAACGCCCGTGACTTACCCGGAAGAAGTAGAAGAGACTATAGGAACCCCAATTGAGGTAGAACCCTTGGACCAAGCACCACTAGAGGATATAGGTTCGAACACTTGTAGTGATAACCTTACTCCTAGTTCTAGGGAATTTCCTAATGTTGATGAACCGGAACCTCAACCTTTACACAACTTCCCATCCTTAGATTTATTTCTAGGAGACAAAAGAGGAACCGACCCACCCATCAACCTATATTATCCGGGTAGTTTTAGGATGAAGGAAGCCATTCACTCACCCCCTTCACCTCACGTGGCATATTTCCACCCTAAGGGTGTGTATCGCTACTTCCACCCGCACTTAATCCTAAGTGTAGGGAAAACCTCCCCTATTTCCATTAAATAAGGGTAGAGTCAGGCTCGTGACTCGAACAAAAACAAGCGCTTCTTGGAAGGCAACCCATGTTTTTAATTGTTTGATGTTTTTATTTTATTTGTTTGTTTGTGTCATATATGCTTAATCATAGTTGTTTAATTTTCATGTTTCGAATAATTTGTGAAAATGCTTTATTTTGTTTTTAACCTCGTCTTAATTGCATATAAAGGTATTTTACAAAAAGATAAGTGTAGGGAAATTTATATCTTGTTAAAAAGAACTAAATTTGAACATGAAGACTTCACAATTCATGATTAGCATATATTTTATCTTGTTTGTGTGTCAATAATTGTGGATATGTTTTATGAGTTCCTATTTGTAATTCATTCCACAAGTATCCTATCCTTTTGTTGCTTTGTCTTGTTTCTATTTCTAAGTCTGGAATTACATCTAGTTGTGATTTTTGTTCGGTTTGATGCTTTGGTTGTTGTGTTTGTTGATTACAGGACAAGAAGATGATTTATATTTCTGGAGGGAAGCTTTCAACGTTCGTCTTCTTGGAGGTAGATTTAACCATGTTGTCACATTATCCACGGTGAACGAATCAGGGGAGTATTAGTTTCTTTCATTCTTATTTATTTTTACTTTTACATCTTTTATCTAGAACATTGGGGACAATGTTCGGTTTAAGTGTAGGGAGGGTATATTAGAAACTATTACTCCACTTGGTTTTTGTTTTGTTTAATAGTGAATGTGTAATAAAACTGAGAGAAATATTTGTTAGGGCAATTTTAGCACCAAATTTAAAATTTTTTGCAACATGTAGGAGTGAAACTTTAGTCTTAATAAGCGTCTCATGGATAGGAGTTGTATGACTAGCACAAAAACCATACCACTCAAAAATTTCCACCCCAAATATGTGAGGTTCGCCCTTAGATCTTTAGGAAAAAGCATTCATTGTTGGTGCTTATGAGTGTACCGGTAGTATTTAGATTCTAGAACTTGTGATAGCGATGCATCCCGAGACCGCTAGTGAGACTACATTCGTGTAGTTAGGATTTACTACATGATAAGAGGCATTAGGATAACCCTTGTTCTACACCTGTAATATAATTACATTGACTTCATAGGTCGAGTAATTCTCCCACACCCTTAGCGTTGTACTCATTTTTTGTACACGAAACCCCTAGTACACCCCTCCGAGCCTATCTTTTCATTTCTAACTTTAAGAATTTTACTTAAAGGAAGAATTTGTTTACAATCCACCCCAAATGTGCAACCAAATCGCCTTAGCCTTCCTTGTATGCACTCATCTTTAGTGCATTATTGTTAATTGTTTAAACCCTTTGTTAGTTGTCTAATTGATTACATGGTTGCTAAGTCGAGTCATATCTTGTACATATTGTTTTGGGACGATTGGGACTCATGGGTAAAGTACTATTGTAATGGAGTAATGGGGATGATGTCAACTATTACCCCCATATGTGCATTAATATTTAAAAGTACTCCAAGTGTTTTGATTATCTTGATTCGAGTCATTAGAATAGCTGATCGTAAAGTATGTAAAAGCTCAAGTGTAGGGAGGAAACGAGCTCCCTTTGATGTATTGTTTTGGATGGTAGAGTAAGAGTGTATGATTAAAAAAAAAAAAAAAAAAAAAAAAAAAAAAAAAAAAAAAAAAAGGAAAAGAGAAAAACTTACGGGCTACCATCCGTTTCTTTTATTTATGTTTAAGTCAAATAGTGTCTTGAAAATCCAAAAAAGAGTTGTGGTTAGTTTAAGTTGAGTCGAGTCTTGGCTTAGCAACGCCTCATTGAACATGTAGTTAACTAAGACAATTGACTTGCCACCAGTAAAATATCCGTTTATCCAACAAAACCGTGTTTTCCATATCCCCTACACCTAACATTATAACCCTTTAAAAGACCTCTTTGATAGTTTATCCTAGGTGCTTACGCCAAGTGGTGGAGGTTTGATCCTTTCCCAAGCCTATGGTAATCTATTTGCTATGACAGGTAGAGAGTGATCTTTCTCCATTTCCAATTATGACATATAAATTTACAACACCCGAGAGATGAGAGTATCCAAATACTTAATGTGAGGTGCTAGTGTATAATTTCCGTGCTTGTTTTGACTAGGGTGGAATGATCATTTGTTGTAATTACTTTTATATTAGTGTTAAATGACCCCTAACTTGTATTTTGATTGGTGGAAAAGCTCATTTGCTTGAGGACAAGCAAATCCCAAGTGTAGGGATATATGATGAGGCAAAAAATGATCCGTTTTTAGGGGGTCATTTAAGCCCAAATCCGACTTTATTTGATCAAATATTACCCTAAATCGTTCCTTTTGTGATTTTAGGTGTTTGGAGAGTGAATTCTGGAAAAGAAGCCATTTTGGACGTTTTTGGAGCATAAAAGTGAAGAAAACGGCAAAGTCTCAAAATTCTATGCTGTGAACAGTGCATGAAGGCGTCAAGAATTACTCTTGACGGCGTCAAGACATCAAGAATAAAATACCGTAGGTGGTGACGGCGTCACCAAGGCCGTCACGTGTAAATTTGTCAAAACTTGCGCGCGGAGTAGCTGACACCGTTTTGGCCATAACTTTTGCATACGAACTCGGATTTGAGCGATTCAAAAAAGGAAACGAAGAGGACGAAGAGATCTACAATTTGGTGAAAAAATGGTCTTGACGGCGTCAAGAGTATGGGCTGACGCCGTCACGAAGGGCCGACAGAAAACATGCCTATAAATATAACTTCATAACTTCACTTTTTGTAAGCCCTAAACCCTAAAGTCGATTCCTGGGTTTAGGTGGGTGTTTTTCCAGCAACTTAGAGGGTTTCAATCACTCCATAAATATCATGTATTGGTTTGATGATTCTATCTCAACTATGTCTTTCATTATTCTTGTTGATTGTCCTTCTTTGATTATGTTTTGTTAATTCACCTTGTGTCTACTTATGATTGTGTGAAACTTGTATATAATTGATTAGATCTTATTGATTCCTTGTTGATGTTTGTGTCTATCTTCATCAATTAGGGCGTGACACTTCAATAGATCTAGTCGGTTTAGTTTATAATTCTTGTTTCCTATTGATTCTTGTTTTGATTGAATGATTTATATGTTAGGCTTAAGAAAACTGGCAGATCTCCAAATGGTAACATGCTTGAACGTCTTAAGAAACATGAACCGAGGCGTACTAGGTCTTTATTGGTTGTATTTAATGCATGAGCCACTGTTTACAATCCCTATAGTTGTGCTGGGTCATGGTGTAGGAGGAGATAAGAGCTCATAGAGTTGGGGAGTTATGTATGCCACCCCACGAATGGTATTAAGGAATACAACCCGTCAATTAAAACAAGGTTACAATTCAATAGGTAGGATTGGATAGCTAGCAAGGAGTAACATATCATGGGTAGACATGCTTCACTTATCTTGTAGAACCTTAGTTTAGTTTTCTTGTTAATTAGTTTAATTAGTAGCTTTTGGGTTAGTTGATTAGCAACTAATTCCGCCCACACTCCCAATACCCGAGATTTTTACTTGCTTTTCATAAAATATAAAAATACAAAAAGAATCATCCTTCACCTTTAGACCTAGTTAGATTAATTTCAATCCTAACGACACTATTCCTAGCTGAACGATCAATCCCCCGGTACTTGTCACTATACTATACTACAACGATCAGGTACACTGCCTGGTGGGGGTTGTAAGCCTCGCGAGATCCCTCGAGAGGTAAAGCAAGGTGCGATTCCCACGCATCACCCCCCCCCCTTCTAGTTTTCAACAATTGGTATCAGAGCTAGGTTAAACAAGATTTTTAAAATATACTGTATTTTAAAACTTGTATCGATCTATGGAATCGGAAAAATATTTAGAAGGGCAATCTATGTAAAGACCACCACTATTTGAAAGTGATGGTTTTCTTTATTGGAAAAATAGATTCGAAACTTATGTGAAATCAAAAGATCTTGATCTTTGGCATGTCATTACCTTTGGTGATTTTCCCCCTATTCAATATAATTTTGAAACTAAAATGGATGAAATTGTATCTTTTGAAAAATAAAATGATGATTTGAAAAAGAAACTAGCAAAAAATAATGAGGCTAAAATGGTTATTTATAATGCGTTACCACGTAAAGAATATGAAAGAATTTTTATGTGTAAAACCGCAAAAGAAATTTGGGATTCTTTACTAATCACTCACCAAGGTAATAGTCAAGTTAAAGATAACAAAATAGATCTTCTTGTTCAACAATATGAACAATTTACGATTCCGGAGGAGGAATCAATAGATAATGCTTTTGCTAGGTTTAACACTATCATCACAAGTTTAAAAGCACTTGATGAGAATTTTTCTAGTAAGAATTTTGTTAGGAAATTTCTTAGGGCTCTTCATCCAAAATGGCGAGCTAAAGTTACGGCGATTAAAGAATCGAAGAACTTGTCAACTCTTCAACTTGATGAGTTGATCGGCAACCTGAAAGTCTACGAAGCAATAATAAAGAAAGACTCCGAGATGGTCACTTGAAAACGAGAGCAAAGCAAGTCAATTGCATTGAAAGCTAGGAAGGAATCTAGTAACGAGGATAGCTCAACCTCCGAAAGTGATGACGAAGAATATGCGATGGCCGTAAGAGACTTCAAGAAATTCTTCAAAAGGCGAGGAAGATTCGTTAGACAACCGCAGGATGAAAGGAAAGCAAACCAAAGAAATAAAGATGACAAAAATGGCAAAAGTGATAGGAAGTGCTTCAAATGTGGTGATCCAAATCATCTCATCGGAAAATGTCCAATGATGTCAAGAAATCAAAATCAAATGGCGTTTGTTGGAAGAGCTTGGAGTGATAGCGATGACGATGAGAAAGAAATCACAAATGAGGAGAAATGTCTTATGGCTAAGACATCAAGCGAGGTACGTTCCGAAACCGAATACTTTAGTGACGAAAATTTATCATTAGACGAAAAAGACCTAGATAGTGAATATAATAAGTTATGCAAATTAGATCAAAAGGTTATAGCTAAAAATAAGTCACTAAAACATATTAATAATCTATTAGAAAATGAAGTACTCGAATTAAAAATTAGACTACAACATTTGGAAAAAGGAAAAGAAGTTTTTATAGAATGTAAAACATGCATAGAGGTTAATAATGAAAACGAAAAAATTAAAGATGAAATTTTCAAAATTGACAAGTTTAAAAATAGTAGTAACCCACTTAAGAAAATAATAAGTGTTCAAGAAACTTCGGGAGATAAAACCGGTCTAGGATTAACCTCAACTAATGTTTCAACTAGTGAAAATAAAAGTATAAAGTTTGAATGTGAATCTAGTAAACAATAATCATTAGAATCAAAACCTAAGTATATACTTACAAAAGATAGAAAAATACCCATTGCGAATGATGAAAAAGTAAAAAAAATTTATAAACCATCCTTAAAGACCGAAGTAGGATCCTCTAAATTTAAATTAAGATCAAAAACTCCACCACCGAGAAAACCAAATAATCTTCATACTCGATCTAAAACACCTCAACCTAGAAGAAACCAAAATAGACAAAACTACAATAATACTAGTCATCAAATGTGGAATTATCAACCAAGTTATAGTCCTTGGGGAATACTACCACCATACATTCATCCTAGCCAAATGTTGAATATGTTTGGACCAAACAACTTTGGACCAATGAGACAATGGGAACCAAGTGGCTAAGCTGTCAATCTTGGAAGAAGTTGGAATATCATCTACAAATGACTTCTATAAGTCAACATGGTCACTTGAAGTGCTTGAAGATATTCCATTGAAGACTAAAAGGTACGCGTTTCTTTTAAGTTCATCGCTATAATTTGCATGCTTAGATATATGATTAGTTAGATTAATGCTTAGCTATACATATATGTGTACATAATAGCTTATATTCTTATAACCTAGAAACATCATTGGCTGACTCTCCTAGGAATAAGATAAAATTGTTCATTGCCGAACGAAATAGAAAATGGAAATCTTCTATATCCACTATTAGCAAACTCATGGTGATGAAGTGAAATGAGTTAAGTGGATCGATCGTTAAGATAGAAGTAGGATTAAATCCCTCGCGTAAGAAAACTATGGATGAAACAAGCTCTCGTAGACTATGCATTAAGTTAGATAAGCGTGCGAAAACAAAGGAACTATAGATGTTAGGTTATACCCCATTCAACACTCTCGCATCTAACATATAAATTATCGTCTTCATTTCCTTTAGGATCATAGGATATGTAGAAACGATAGCATGAGATAATAATAGGCTTAACCAATCCTCTTGAGCATGAGATCTTTAATAAACATTTTTTTTAAATATTTGATTTATGATATTTGTTGTCTAAAATCTAATATCTCTAAAAATATGCAAAAACATCACATTTTGGAAAATAGTTTTTCAAATAACTATCCCACTTTTAAATAACATGTTTTCACTATCAATATCCACAATTTTGTTTTGATCAAAACTAAAGATTGGGAAAATATTCTTTACCGTTCATTCACACATTTTGAAGTAAAAACCCAATTTATTTTATTCAAATAACTCTCACATCTAAGTGAAAACTTACTTTCAAACATTGTTGAATAATGCTAAAAACGTCTCTTTTAAAATCATGCATGGTGATCTCATATTTGTCATCTATATTTATATAAATGACATTTATAAGTGAACTAAATCAAATCAAGAGGACCATGGTTTGTTCATTAAGACTTTGTTTGTAACAAGTCTAGAAATCAATGCTATCATAACTACCCACTTATTGCACATTGATACACATTAGGATTAATCCTCCTAGTTATGTAGTTATGAAATACTTGATGTTACTTATTATTTCCTAGCACTTATATTTTACTTGCTTGATGAGTATGTTTGCATGCTAGATAAAATTGCTTGTTTACTTAATCTCTTTGATTAACATGCTTTGGCTACATAATTGCCTACATAATTAGTATATGCTTAATTGCCTCAAAGAGTTGGACTTGTTTGAAACCAAAAACACAACATTTCTACAATTCATTACCAAAAACCCTTTTCTAGCAATCTGGAAATCACCAAATGGGCGGCCCCCTTAAATCATAAGGCCGCCCCCTTAATTATTAAGGGGACCGGCCTCCAATTAAGGGGACCGGCCATCTGATGGTCGAAGGTGTTGTTTCCTTTTTCTACTTTTTAGCCCATTTCATCCTACACTTCCCAAAATTCATAAACCTATTTTATCCTAAACCTTCTATCAAAATTTATACATTCTTAATCCCACCAATCCTACATTATAAACACTCTCATTCCTCTCAATCTATACTCATCTCTTCATGACCTCTCCCATTAAACCAAAACCACCAAATAACCCGTTTGGAGAAGAAAATCTAACTTCCATTAAAAGCCCGTCAAACCAAATGATGTTGTCAAACATCCAACACCAAATTCCTCCTATGTCTTCAACATTACATACCTAACACCTCACTCTCCTTCTCACCAACATTACATATCAAAAATCTTTACTCACCCATATCCTTCTACATTACACTCAAACCTCATAATCTTTTCACAACTTAAGCGATGTTGTTCATAATCAACCAACACCTAAACCTCACTCTCACACAAATGATCCATTTAACAACAAATCATCCATTCGTGCTTCCACTAATGCTCCTTCTTATGATGAGCATGCACAATCCCAAAACAATAATCCCAACCTCATTACCAACACTTTACATGTTGCTCATTCAACAAAAACACCATCCACTCATGAAGCATCTCTTCCACCCATATCATGTTTTCATGATTACCCAAGCTCAAACATGTCTCCACCACCAAGAGTATCACCACCACATCCTACAACTTCACATGCCATTCCTATGTTGCATGTTCAAACCCTCACCCAAGACAACTATCATGCTCCACCACCATCACCTTCCTCCGAACACTTAATGTTCGTTGAGGCACTAAAAGAATCCCATGATCTTAGTGCTCTTTTAGCCTTACATCTTGCTCAACGCAATTTGGATTCACCTTCATCTAGATCACCCTCATCACCACACAACATAAATCAACTTGAGAAGCATGTCAACAATTGACCTTGTTGCATCTTTCTCCTAAAAACCATTGCATTCAATGAACACTTAACTTGGATTGAATATCTTCTCACTAGATCACATCCAATACCCTCACTTGAACAACATCCAAAACCTTAATCAACCTCTTCCGCTACAAACTCTCCACAACCAAACTCTCCAACATTCATGAACCAAACATATACCTCCATTAATCCAACAACCTTACCCTAACTCAACCAACTTCATTCCAAACACTCCATCATCAACCATCTAAGCATACTATATGTTTATGATTTTCACTTTCAAATACGAATCAACCAACCTTTTGTTACAAGCAAGTCCGATGGCTCTCTTTGGCAAATTAGGATATTTAACATAATCTCTTTGAATTAATTGTTATGTATCCTTAATATTTGTTTGCTATGCTTGTTATTTGTATATTGCATATTCTTCTATATATGCTTGTGCTTCTAATATTTTTCTTGCGAGCATTCCATATCTCGATCCCTTGGTGCCATCGAACGAGGGGGAGCACACATCAAGGGGGAGCTTTCATCTCGTCTAACTTCATTTATGAAGCTAGCCGGCATAACCTTTTTGATTCTACAAAAAAGGGGAGAAGTGAATATAAACTCACTAAGTACTTGTCTAAAAAACAAAAAAAAAAAAAAAAAAAAAAAAAAAAAAAAAAAAAAATAGACTTAATGAGTTTAGGTTTTGTAATCATCAAAAAGGGGGAGATTGTTGATATAAATAATGCCTAAAAACATTATTAACATATATCGATATCTCCATGTTTTGATAATCACAAAACATAAACTCATTGAACTATAAATTATGACGTAAACAAGTATTTAGTCCTAAATATTTGCTTTAGCATCCATATCACTTAAGGTATGAATAAACAAAGTGTCTAATGCATTTTATGATCAAAGGAATTTTTATTTTTACAAACCTTACATTTTATTAAAGTGGGACAAACATTTTTAAACTTATACAAAACAATTTTGTCTTTATAAGAAATATTTTATTCAAAATAAATAGTTTGAATTCAAATTTCAACCAAAAAAACGGCTACATTCTTCAGGAAAAACCTCCCCCACAAAAAGACAAAAAATCTGAAGAAAAAAATATTTTTTATTAGGCGGCCCCCTTAATTATACTAGGCGGTCCCCTTAATTATTAAGGGGACCGGCACCCAATTAAGGGGACCGGCCACGCTCCCAAACAGTATTTTTCCCCTTATAAATATGATGAGGCGAAAAATGATCCGTTTTTAGGGGGTCATTTAAGCCCGAATTCGAATTTATTTGATCAAATATTGCCCTAAATCGTTCCTTTTGTGATTTTAGGTACTTTGGGAGAGAAATCTGGAAAAGGAAGCAATTCGGACGTTTTTGGAGCATAAAAGTGAAGAAAACACCAAAGTCTTAATTTTCCATGCTGGGAACAGTAGGTGACGGCGTCAAGAGTAACTCCCTGACGGCGTCAAGAGCAAAATTTCATGACGATCCAGTACAGATTTGAAGGCGTCACGAAGTAGGGCGTCAAGAGTAAAAGTCATGACGGCCTGGAAATGATTATCACTTGACGGCGTCAAATGTAGATCAAGGCAGTCCGAGAAGAGTTTTGGCGGCGAGGTGACGGCATCACAAGCTTGGTCTTGACGCCGTCAGACCCCTTTTCCTATATATAGTTTTCTAATTTTCACATTAAAGAGAGAGAGGTTTTGGAGAAACCCTAAGTACGATTTTGGTGCGAATTTTACAGGTTTTTCAAGGGTTCCAACCCCTTGATACCTTTCATGTGTAATTGAGATAAGTGTTCTTTTAATTCAATCAATATGTCTATGTGTTGGTTGTCTATATCTTGTTCTTGTCTTAATTCCATCATGCTAGGCTAGATCTATCTTGTGTTTGCTTGGATCTAATGAAACCTAGATGTTAATTATGTGTTGATTACTTGTTTATACTTGTCTTGGATGAATGATTTATATGTTAGGCTTAAGAAAACTGGCAGATCTCCAATTGGTAACATGCTTGAACGTCTTAAGAAACATGAACCGACGCGCACTAGGTCTTTATTGGTTGTATTTAATGCATGAGCCACTGTTTACAATCCCTATAGTTGTGCTGGGCATGGTATAGGAGGAGATAAGAGCTCATAGAATTGGGGAGTTAAGTGTGCCACCCCATGAATGGTATTAAGGAATACGATCCGTCATCCATGCAATTATAACAAGTAATTAACGTGTAAAAGATGTCTAGGGAGTAGTGAAATCTAAGTAAACACATTTTCTCCACTTATTGCTCACAACTCTAGTATAAATTAGTTTATTTTCATTTCTAGTATTTTATTTTGATTGCATCTTAGTATTGGGTTAGTTGATTAGCAACTAATTCCGCCCAAATCCTTCAAACCCGAGATTTTTAATTGCTTTCATAAAATATAAAAATACAAAAATAATCATCCCTCACCTTTAGAACTAGTATTTAGGTTTTCTAATCTTAGCGACACTATTCCTAAGCTGAACGATCAATCCCCCGGTACTTGTCACTATACTATACTACAACGACCAGGTACACTGCCTGGTGGGGGTTGTAAGCTTCTCAAGATCCCTTGAGAGGTAAAGCCTGGTGCGATTCCACGTATCAAAATACTGGTTCATTCCACAGATTTTTCTCACCTTTTGCACCCCAAAACTTTCTGTTCTAGATCTCATTTCTATTCTCTAAAATCCTTTGATCATACATACATAAATCTTTGTTTCAAAGTGATCCAAACCTCTACCTTTCAAGTGCAAGAGAAGAATACTTCAATCCCTCAAGAAAAGAAGTATTACAACTTGTTGTGACCTCCATATCCAAGTTGTTAGAGCATCATCCATTATATCTATTTCTTTGTGTAACTAGTTGTGAATATTTGATAGAAGATAGATTAGCAAGGTGTGTAGATAAAGTGAGTGTGTAGTAGATAGTTGTGAAGTAGAGAAGTTGGGAAGTAGATAGTTGTGAAGAAGATTGTTGTGAAGTAGATAGTTGTGAAGATAGATAGGTGTGAAGAAGTAGTGTTGTGATTAAGTAGTGACTAGATGTGAAGAAGTAGTGTTGTGATTAAGTAGTGACTAGGTGTGAAGAAGTTGTGTAGAAGGTGTGAATAAGTTGTGACGAAGTTGTGATGAGTATATTGGTGTGTAAGGTTTTCTCCGCCATAAGGGAGCTTGTTGACATAGTGAAGAAAACTCGCGAGTAGATGACTCGAGGAGTGGAGTAGGGCAAGGAAGATGTCCTTGTAGCCGAACCACTATAAATCCTTTGTCTCGCGGTTAGATCTTTCCATATCTTACTTATTATCTTGCTTATATCATTATTACTTTTGTAGACGTAGACGTATATATATATATATATATATATATATATATATATATTTGCTCATATAGTGCTAGTATTGATTTTACTTAAAGATTAAACGAAAGTTTCATTCACAAAACAAAGTTTTTACAATCAAACTAAAAAGGTAACATACATATAATTGATCATTTCGATCAAGTAAAGTTTTCATACAAAATATAACTAAGGATTATAAAATAAATGATTACTTACTTATCTCTCGTATATAGCTATAATCGTTTATATTGTGCATGTGTTGATTTCACATACTTAGTTTATATTATTATTGTTCATACTTAGATATAGTTGTTCATATTGTTCAAGATTTGAGTTCACATAAGATTGAATCAAAGTCTTAAAAGCAAACAAGGTTTTAAAACGAAACTAAGTTTTCATAATAAAATTAAAAAGACGTAAAACTATTCAACCCCCCCCCCCCCCTTCTAGTTTTCCACACAAATCAACTAATAACAAACCAACAACCAATAATCAACAACTAGGTTTCATTAAATCTAAGTAAACACAAAGAGAATTACGCTAACATGTTAAAAGAAAGACAAGATAACTAATTAATCAAACAACACATAGACATATTGAATGATTAAAAAAAAACTTATCTTCAATTGAACATGAAGGAAAATAGGGCTTGGAATCCCTAAAGTTACAGTAAATTTCGTCTAGGGTTTTTTCTCCCAAAAGTTACACACCTAATGAATGAAAAATCCAAAACTATATATAGATTTACAGGGGTGACGACGTCAGGTTTTAAATCCTGACGCCTTCAAGTCGCCGTCACTAGGGTTTCGTGACGCGCAATAAACCTTCCTTGACGTCGTCACTTGATACAGTCTTCTGGGCCGTCTCTCTTTGTGAATATACGTGACGGCCTACTCTTGGTATAACGTGACGCCGTCACGTGTTAATCTCCAAATTCCTTTCTGGAGCGTCAAGTGTAAATGATCATCCTCCTCTTGATTCATCATCTGACGGCGTCACTTAGTGATTCTTGTCGCCGTTAGGTACTATTTTCAGCATGGTTTTTTGACTTTGTCATTTTCTTCACTTTTAACTCCAAAAACGTCCAAAATGCACTATTTTCCAAAATTATCGTCCAAAGTACCTAAAATGACAAAAGTAACAATTTGAGGTAGTATTTGATCATAAAATCACGATTTAGGGCTTAAATGACCTCCTAAAAGCGTAACAAATATTTTCTTATCAGTTAACCTTTAAACACTACTGCTACACGCGTGGTGGTGTATATTTGTTGTGATGTGGGTGGTCACAACCACCAACGTATGAGATATAACCTAAAAAAAATATAAATTAATATTTGTGTTTGGTGGTGGCCATTACTATAGATGTTTGGTGACGAAGTGAAAAATTGATGGGACGCTAAGTTGACCCTACCATGTATGATGTTGGTGGCCCTTACATCCAATCCGAGTATGTAAAGTAGTTAATAAGTTCGGTTTAATAAAGCTTAAGTATTGAGAATAATTTTTTTAACTTTCCAATCTTATAGGTAAAAGAGTTACCCCGGTAAAATATCATTACTCCAAAAAAATAGATAAGTACAACGGATGTGGGTGAGTCCTACACCTCAGCCCAAAAAGGCAAACCAAAAAAACCTACAGTGCTTAATATCTAACCTAGTATAAGAAATGATATGCCATTCTTATGCAAAAACAAAGGACCTAAACAACCTATCTAAGCTGACCATGAAGACTAATGTCATAAGCATTAGCAAACTTCAGTTGTGCATCGGTCAAGCCACAATCATCAAACTCATCATCATCATAAGGGTTGTGGTCATAGGTGTCCTTATTCCACTGCTCGAATAAACTCTTCATGTTCCCTCCACCACTACTTTTCGAACCGTCAAAAGACATAAAACTAGTAGTTTCATTATGATCATCAAGAACTTGATAATCATCACTATCCTCACTATCCGAAACAACCAAATCCCCAACCTTAGAAAACGGATTACCTACCTTTTTTCCATCTTTCACCACGTTGTGTTATTCAGAGTAAAAGGGGGAAGGGCATTGGACGAACTTGGGATACTTTCAAAGATATCCATAGGTCTTTCATCAACAGTAGTAGCAGAACTCACATTGCATAAAGGAGTGTCAGCACTAGGTTCTACAAGAGCAGTAGAACCCTCATCCATATCACTAAGAACACCAAAAGTATTAGACTTGTTCACCTCTTTAGCATCCTTACTTGGTTGTTTAGACGTAGACGCCTCCTTTGTATTGTCCTTAGAAGGAGAAGCCTTATTATTCTTAAGAGCAACAAGTCGATACTCAAATTTGTTCATTTGAATAGCATTGAACTTCTTAATAATACCTCCTTTACACTTCACAACAGTAAATCCATCATTAGAAAGCTTCTTGGATACACCCGAATTGACATCCTTGTTCTTACCCATCCCGTTGACCACATGTTTCGGGGCGGCTTTGGGACAATCATCATTCGAATGACCATATAGCAAACAAGTACTACACCAAGGTGGTTCCCACTCGTATTCAATACGAATGTTTTCTTTCATATACCCGCTCCCGTGAAGCTTTAGAACAGCCAAAAATATATTTTCTCGAAGTTCGGTAGATGCATCAATTTCTATCAAAGCTCTTGCATAGCTGCTCCACCCCCAAAACTCCAAACACATGGTGTTAGTATACGATTCAAGAAGCATAGGATTACCAATCATAGAAGCAATCAAACTCAACCCATCCGAAGTATAAGCGACCAAAGGAACATCATGGAATTTCACCCAAAAAGGAACACAAGACAAATCCTCTTTTAAAAGATTTATCTCGGGTGACCACTTGTTAAGAAAAATTGAAATTCCATGAATCATCCATGGACCATTCCGTAACACAAAATCCGCACCCTGTATAGGTGAGAACTTGAAAAAGAAGAAACCATTCTCGTTCATCGTAACCTTCTCAAAACCATACTTTTTCCAATTATTTCGCACGAACCATTCCACAACGGGAAATGCAAGACGTTTACTAATAAAGTACCCAAACAACGAGTTCTTTAGCCTTTCATTCACCTGATGGACCGACTCAATATGTAGACCTACATCATAATCCGCATCCTGGGTATCGTCTCTTCAATTTTACAAAAATTAGCCTTTGTAGTTGTAGGACTGAGTTTAGAAGCAAAAGTCGAAGGGATTTCCTTCACTACACCAACTCATAAATGAGGAATATGAGGAAATCATAAGTGTCACAAGGAGTAATTTTATAGGTAGAACCTCCATCATACTTGATCACAAATACATCACTGCTTGAGTCTCATGACAAGATTGTTCACTACGCAAGCTAGCAGTTAAAGGATTCATTGAACTTTCAGCTCCTTGGTTACCCAATATAACATTGTTCACTATATATAAGTAGCTTTTAAAATTGAAATTTGATGTACATTTCCGTCTCGTGGGGATTCAGGGACCCTGTGCCAACATTACACTGCTATAGGCATTTGAACGGAAAAAAAAATGTGAACGAAAATTGATAACAAGTTAACAACTTATGGAGCTACTATTGCATTGCCTGGTCCTGACTTTCATTAAACATGGCAATGAGATCAGAGAAGCCTCGTCAGGCACTCAGGCAGGGCCAAAAATCACTATGCAAGCAAGACATGTAGATCTAAAATTTTCATTGATTAAAGATAGTAGTTCCAACTTAATCAATTGCAATTGTTTCATTAGATGCCTTCTATATCTTTAGATATATCGAATCCTGCTGTTCAAAAATAAAATAGATTTGCCCCTCAATAAATATGATCCTTTTATTAATAATTTGTAGTAGACCATAAATACAAAATGTGGAAGTCAAGTTGTTAGAGCTTAACGCATATGCAAGATGCTAACATTTTATAATTGCTAGACCCACATGTGACATATTTCTTGTCTTAGTATAAGTTTTTCAATGATCGGGTATCAACTTGACATTAGAAGAAAGACCCTAAATCAATTCTTTGAACGTGGTCCAAGATGACTAGATAAACGTACAATGATGTCTACTATAAATTGTTAAAAAAGAAACTATAACTTTCTTTTTATATTATTGTATGCAATAACGTGTTGTGATTGATTAATGTGTTAACAAATAAAGGGGTTATAAACATAGATCAACTTTATTTTGGTTATTGTTATCTGTTTAAATTTTCGTTAACGTTGTACACTATTATGTATATGTGATATTATTTGCTTTATTTGAAAGTCATTTGAGACAATAAGTTTTTTTTTTTTTTTTTTTTTTTTTTTTTTTTTAATACTTTAGCTTTTAAGTCTAAGTTCGTTAAAGTGATGAAAAAACATAAATCACCTAACTATAAGTTGCATGAGTAACCAAAGTGTATATTTAATCTAAACATCTTTTTTTATCATAACAAAATGTGATATTCTTTGCTTTTTTTTGCAATTCATTTGAGACTGTAAAGTCTAATTATTTTACATAGCTTGAAAGCCTAGGTTTGTTAAAGTAAGGAAAAAAAATGTAAATTACCTAACTATATGTTGCATGAGTACTAATCAAAGAGTATATTTTATCTAAACATCTTTTTATACCATAACAAAATGTGATATTATTTGCTTGATTTGAAAGTCATTTGAGACCCTAAAGTCTTATTTATTTTACTTAGCTCGAAAGTTTAAGTTCGCTAAAGTAATGAAAAAAATATATATTACCTAGCTACATGTTAGCGTTCAATTTATACATATATTTTATAGTCGTATTCATTGTTTTGTAACTAGCTCTTGTGAAATTTCGATAAGTAAATGCGTAAAAATACGTTGCATGTTCACTTGAAGAATGATCATAAGAAGAATAAAAGATTGAAGCTCTTAGGGTGGTGGCAGTGGGAGCGGGGTGGCCAACGGTTTGCCTCAAACCGCCGGGGAACACCGCCGCCACCCAGGGGCGAAGCTTGGAAATTTCGAGTGGGGGGTCGGGATCTAAAATTTTTTTTTCCTAACACTATGGGGGGTCGAAACCGAATTAAATTGGGGGGGCGAAACCGAAAATACCGAAATTTTTCTACACGAAAACTATATACCCTTACATCGCAAAAAAAATTTCGGGGGGTCGGCCGCCCCTCCCCGCCCCTTAGAAGCTGCGCCACTGCCGCCACCCCAGCGGTTTGGTCCAACGACATGCTCTAGCGGGGATAAACATTTCCACGGTTTGAAACATATTCGAACGTTGGGATTAAATGTGGAAAAAAAATCCTTTATAAATACAAAACTATACCAATTCAAATACCACATCTAATACAAATTACCACTTCATCGTCTATATTTCATCCTTTACAATGTTTTCATCATCTTCTTCATCCGATGATTTACATTCTAATTTTTTGTTATTTAATATTTTTATAATGTTTTCGTTATATTTTTTATAGGTTTCGTTATAATATTTTTATAATGTTGTCGTTATAATATTTTTATAACGTTAGTATAATTTTTTTATAATGTTGTCGTTATATTTTTTTATAATCACTACTACAAAAACTGGTTTTACCCACCACCAAATCCGTAGGAAAATCAGTGTGAAACGGCCGTTATCCACAGATTTCACACGGATTCGTTCCGTGTGTAAAAACCCCGTGGGTAAATATTTTCCCACGAGAATTCCCACGGGGCGTTGACTATTTTCCCACAAATATTACCGTGGATATTCCGTGGGTTTAATTTCCCACAGATTTGTCATGAATTTCCCACAGTTTCTAGTAGCCATTTTTCACACATATCCCACAGACCTGTTAAATAGTTACTTTATAAAAAAAGACCGTGTGAAATCCGTGAGTAATGAAGCTAAAATTTGCCACATACTTTTGGCTGTGGCTAATATGAGTGAAATGTGACACAAGTTTCCCATGGACGTCTAAAAAACACAAATAGTGTGAAAATGGTCGCAAATCTGTGGGAAATTTGCGACGGATTTCACACAAAAACTTGGTCAACAATTTAGTGTGTAAAGAGTGAGAAATCCATGGGAAATTTACGACATATTTCCCACCGAAATTTGGTCAACAATTTGGTGTGTAATTTGTCGGTATCCCGTGTGAAATTTCACACAGTTTTGTTTTCGTGGGAAAAATCAGTTTTTGTAGTAGTGAATGTTGTCGTTATATTTTTTTATAATTTTGTCGTTATAATTTTTTTATAATGTTGTCGTTATAATTTTTTTTATAATGTTGTCGTTATAATTTTTTTTATAATGTTTTCGTTATAATTTTTTTATAGGAGAATGCCTTGATCATTTTTGCCATGCGGTTATTGAATTATATGGTCGAGAGTTCTTACGTAGGCCGACATCCCATGACATTGCACGCTTATACGAGGCACATGAAGAACAACATCACATTCCTGGAATGCTTGGTAGCCTTGATTGTACATATTTCGTTTGGCGAAATGTCATAAACATTTGAAAGGCCAATATAAGCGAGGTGATCACCAATACCCGACTATTAAGCTTGAATCCGTCGCTTCATACGATTTGTGGATTTGACATTCGTTTTTTTGTCCTCCCGGTGCAAACGACGATATCAATGTTTTGAATCAGTCTCCATTGTATCTTAGGGAGCGAAATGGAACGGCGCCAAACAGTTCATTTTCTGTAAATGGACATCTTTACAAACGTGGATATTATCTTACCGATGGAATCTATCCTACGTATTCTACGTTTGTTAAAGCATATAAGTATCCCACTGACCCTAAGGAAAAGAGATTCAAGAAGTTACAAGAGTCTGCAAGAAAAGATGTCGAGCGAGCTTTTGGTCGTCTTAAGGCAAAATGGATGATTCTCAGTCGTCCTCTCCTAGCTATGTCGGTCGAAAAGATTCGACAAATCGTTAATACGTGTATCATATTGTGCAATATGATTTTAAAAGACGACGAGGAGGCAATATCACCGGTTCATATAATGGATCTGCCGGTCGCGCCAGTATATGACGATAGTGTACTAATGGAGTTACTCGACGAACAAATTCATTATCGTCTCCAATATGATATTACGGAGCACGTAGAGGCTCAAAACTTAGCATACCTCGATGACTAGTTATTTCTTTTCTTTTTTCTTTTTTACTTATTATGTAATTTTCTATTAATTATGTTTTTTTTTCCAAGTGTTATGTATTTTTATTTGAATTAGTAATGAAATATTATGTTTTTATTAAATTATTTATTTATGAAAATAAAAAATAAAAAAATAAAAAGTTGGTGGGTTGTGAGGTATGAAAAAGGTATGGTTGCCACTAAAAAAGGGTTGAGATGTATGAAAAAAGTGTGAGTGAGGTGGAACGATATTATTAGTTGGTTGGCAGGTTTGAGGGATTTTGGGAGTGACCACTGCCACCACCCTTATATCCAAGAAACACATGCTTTGGATTAAAGTGAAAATAATAATAATAATAATAATAATAATAATAATAATAATAATAATAATAATAGAGCTAATTAAGCATTGTGTTCAAGCCTCAAAGTGCATCGGTTTCAGAAATAAGTGCAGCGTACATTTGAGCCAACGGTCAAATATGAAGTCCAAGTAAAACCCAAAAGTGCGTCGGCATTATTTATAAGCGTGGCAGACTTCTTAGAGCACAAGGTGCAGCTCGTTGGAGCACCTCACCGTTCCAACATGGCCCTTCGCCACATCTCGTTGCCACACCGCGTTGGCTCGATTTTGCTCGCCACTTTCCACCCCATCGTCTGCACAACGAGGGTGAGTGTCTGACAATGTGTACGTTTTTTTTAAACGGTAATATTACCGTTTAATTCAAACGGTAACCTTAAAAAAAATTCAAGCGGTAATCTTAAAAAAAAAAAAAATAAATAAAATAAAAAATAAAATTCTTAAACACACTAAAAACAACCACTTTACATCCATTTTTTCTCGCTATAATTCAACCAAAACACACATATTTCTCACTATAATTCAACTCAAAAAAAAATCTCAAAACCCACATGAAGGCGGATATTTCACGAACCTTTTAACTTCAAACCAACAACAATACGGGGGATCGTCAAACCCGTCTACCCCTCATCGCAAAATTCAAACTCTTCGTCGCCATATGGTTCACAACAATTCAATCCGAACGAAATCGCAACCAACAATATGCGTTTCAACAAGGATTCGCAAATCATCCCCAACGATATCCGGAACCACAATTTTTTAATTATTAGGGGGTTGGCAATGCATCCCTCACCCCATCACCCTTCACTCACAAACAACCAATCTCCTTATGTCACATAACCCTCCCACTTTTCCCTTCACTCAACCATTTTTTGTTGGCATCACACCCCTCACCCTTCACTCACCCATTTTAATGCTTCAACGTTCCATTTTTGCTCTTCTCTCCATGCGGTAAAGTTCCCCGCATTTCTCCTTCACCGAGCGGTAACAGGGGACAGGCGGCGGTGTTCCCGCAGGGGAAGCCCCCCGTGCCGTGCCTCCCCGCACCCATTGCCAACCCCCTTAGTGAAATGAATTTATTTTATTTAATGAAATAATTAAAAAAATAAAGTTGTAAGTGGTGGGCCTCAAATGGGTAAGTTGAGGTTATTTGTTAGTGAGGAGGTTAGTTGTGAAGGTTTGTTAAAGTGATGTTGCATGCTGTGGGCCCCAAATGACGAACCTCCCTTCATCACTACACCTTGTGCTCTTAAGCAATTACTCCCTTCGTCCCATATTAAGTGTCCACAATAGAATCTTTGGATTTACCAAATTAAGTGTACATATAACCATATTCTATTTCAACTAATGAGATGAGACTTTAGTTGGTAAAAATGATATTTGATTTGGGGAGAATGTAATTAGTAGAATTACCTAAAATTTTGTGCATGATGTAAGCGGACACTTAATATGAGACGGATGGAGTATGAAACTTTGGCTCTAAGTTTATCTTGTAGTACGTAGGTTTTGGATCTAACTGCGGCGCGCTTTTGCGATTGATCATATTTTGCTTATTTATATCACCTTGCTATCTCACCTCATAACATATTTCCACCCTCAACTTGTTCCCTATGTTTTTCCCTCCACCAGCTCCAGTCAAGAAACCAACTTGATTAGGAGATATCAAGGAGAAAGATTTGGCTCTAAGAAAACCAGCTAGTTATGATAATTTTAGTCTGTTAACAAAAGAGGTAGAGAATAAAATTAGTGAAACCACCATAAGAGTTAAAACAATATAACACACTGAAACAAAAATAGATCATCGCCATGGTGCATGGTAGCATAGGTAGTGTTTGCCACACTCATAGCAAAATATGTTCCTACATATGAAAAGCCGTAAATTTCATGTTATGATATTAAAGATTCGTGTTTTGGGAATGATTAGATGTTTAATGATACCAATAATGAAGTGATATTTAAGGAAAATAAATATGTACATGATGCGTTTGATGAAATCTCAATGAACAAATAATTCATTACAAAATATGGCACGGTTGAGTATTTTGTTAGACTATTATTATTAGTTAAACGTTGTATTTTTTATTTAATAATTAATGAAATGCAAGCAAATCGTTATTCCAACATAGTATCAAAACCTTAATCCTTAACCCTAATTATTAAATTTCTTCTCTCTATTTTTTCGTCATCCCCACCACAAGAAAAATACTTCCACAACGGAACAGTGTTTGGTGCTGTTTATTTATTAAGAGGCTCTGAATCTGAATCTGAATCTGACTCGGACATCTGAATCTAAATCTGAGGCGAATGTCTAAATCAAATAATATATTTTTTTATTTTTTTTTTAAGAAAGCGTCTGAATATTTATTAGTTTGACTAGAAGCATTAAGATGCTCCTTCTATATCTGATCCATTTACATGTTTTTACCTCTATTTGTCTCTGAACGAAAAATAAAAAACAAACACACTTAACACCTAAAAACTCTAATTGAATAAGAGCTTTAGTCTATTAAGAGGAGGTTGTTAACATTTTTTTAAAGAAAACAAACAACACCTTATTTTACTGTTTTCCCATCAACCATTATTAATTTTTATGTTTTAGTTGTCCCGATCCCAAGACAATATAATTAATTCACTCTTTTTAGTCAACCAAATCTCGTAGTTTACTTTATTCCACTCTTTACACAATGACAGGTCCAACATCAACACCTACAATGAAGGTTTATCTTAACTTTGCTAAAGGTTTCTATCGATTTGGGAATTCATGCATGTTTTTGCAAGCTAATAATATATCATGAGATAAAGCAACGTCACATTCATACATGTGGTCTCTCTCACAGTCAAGTACACCATCTTCTTTACTTGGGTCCAATACTTATCATAACTTAACACAGGCCATATGGTGGAATTATTAAAAGCCCAGAATGATTTATTAGTTCAATGTAGGATTTATTTAACACTAGGCACGATTCAAGATACTTTGTTGCCTTAAACTTTTAGTGCGATGAAACTTTAGGATCCTACTACAGGTGCATGGAACATGGATACATGTGCTTTTTCTCACCTTAACGCATCTGTTAATTCTTTTCTTAATATTTTAATAAATGTATGTATCCATTTATCTATGTTGGTGATGGTAAGTCTATGCCCATTGCCAACACATGCCATAGCATCTTGCCAACTCCTAATAAACCTCTTCATTTAAATAACGTCCTCATAACTCCTAACATTGTTAAAAACTTGATTTATGTTCTTCAGTTTGTTCGTGATAATAAATGTACTTTTGAATTTGATGAATTTGGTTTTTCTATTAAGGATGACCTAACCCGTTGGGTTCTTCTTCGATGTGATAGTATGAGTGATCTTTATCCTGTTATGAAGCCTTCTCCTATCCCACAAGTTTTTCTTGCGAGTCAACAAATGTGGCACTGACTTGGACATCCAGGAAGTGAAGTGTTACGTCTTCTTATTTCTAGTAATCCCATTGTTTGTAATAAAATGAAGCCTCCCGCGACTTGTCATGCTTATCAGATTGGCAAATACGTGAGGGCTTCCCTTTTCTAGTTCTAAAACTGTTGTAAGGTCTTGTTTTGATATTGTCCACTCGGACTTGTAGACTTCCCCAATTCCAAGTGTTACGGTTATAAATATTTGCCATTCATTCCATGCCTTGTCAGCTAGGCTAGTTAGCTAATTCCTGCCAAGAAAATTGATTCTGCGATGATGCGCATAATCGACCTCTTATTAGGTTATTAAAAAGTCAGTTCTAGAGGAATGGATCATGGAATTGAAGACTTAGAGAAGAGAACCTGAAACGAAAGGTCAGATAGTGACAGATGAACAAGAAGCCACAACTCGAAGGCTAATTCATGCTTTGCCAATGAGTGATGTTATTTTACTTAATATCCCAAGTTAGGAATAAGATCATAGCTTATCCCGCCACAAAGCGATTCAAAACTCTTTTCCATAGGCGCTTACTCTTAATGCTAGCAGGGACAGATCTTATTTGAATGAGAGCTAGCTTGTCAATTCTTGGTGTCATACTCACTTGTCATACCTAGCATTGTTGATTGACAACACCCCAAACAGTTGGTTCTAAAACTGATAGCATACCATCAAGAAGAGGGATGAATTTGCAAAACCAGCTTAACCGCTAGATACCACCTAAGCCTGCCTTTGTACAAGCTATAGTCCCATAACTGTCGGCAGTACGACACAACTTCTTTCTAGTATCCTGATTTCTACATCCTAAAGTATATAGAGTCACGCTATAAAGAAGATTTTTTTAGCATTGAAGCTAATCAGAATTCAAATGATATAAACATAGGACCTGAAGCTTTTTCTGGCTCAGTCTGAGCATTCCCAATCTTTCTTTTAGCCTACAGTTAGCTTTTTTTTCCTATCTTACCAGTCTAAGATTCAATAAGGTCCTTGATTTTTTGCCAAATGGTACTTCTTTGATTTCCAATAGCCGAATAAACCCGTTTTATGTGCTCCTGACGACTCTGATGGGTGTCGTCTTGTCGAACCTATAAAGATCAACGAAGAAGGACTGAACCCCTCTTTCTATATCAGCTTTGTTTTTGGATCATTACTCTCATTATGTGTGGGTTTATCCATTGCTAAATAAATCGGATGTTTTGTCTAAATTTGTCTTGTTTCATAGTTAAGTCAACACTCAATTTAAGTGTGAAATCAAGTCCTTTCAATGTGAACATGGTGGTGAATTTGATAACCACGCCCTTCAAAAATCGTTTGCTTCTAAAGGCATTCAATTTCATTTTTCATGCCCTAAGGCTTCCCAAAAAAATGGAAAATCTGAACACACGATACACACTATTAACAACCTTACCCGAACTCTTCTTTTTTTTGCTCACTTACCTCTACATTTTTTGGTTGAAGCCTTTAATATGGCTACTCACCTTTTAAAAATTTTACCCTCTAGTGCTATTGCTAATGACGTTCCTTATACCCGCTTGTTTCGCACCAAGCCGGATTACACATTTTTGCGTATCTTTGGTTGCTTATGTTATCCACATGTCTATGATAACAATAAACTTGAACCACGTGCTCCACCTTCAATCCTTTAGGGATACTCGTCCAATAATCATGGATATCGGTGTCTTGATTTGAACACCAATAAAGTTATTCTCTCAACACATGTTACCTTTGATGAAACTATTTTCCCATTTGGATAGATGATGTCCACCTCACCATCCTCCTACACCTTTTTGGACACTCCTAACTTAATGAATACCATTCTTCGCACCTCAATGGCCAATCAACCCACTACTAAGGTTGATCATACCACTAATACTTCCACTACTGTGGAACAGCAAGCACCCGAGTCTCCTTTATGTTCCACGACCCAAGCCACGGCCCAACATGCCTAAAACACTCCATCAGATACACCGCCTGGACCCTAACAGTCCCAGAACACTCCACTAGTTACACCACTTTGACCTTTGTTTCAAACCACAACCCAACAGGACAATCTATGTCACCTATTACACCGCATGGACATACACCACCAGCCGAACATATGTATAACCCAAACCCAGTTTTGGTTCACCCCATGGTTAATCGCCCTCCTAATCTTCTTAATTTAGATGTTACCACTATTTCTCTTTTACCTAAGTCTTATAATAAAGCGTTCATGATTCTAATTGGCAATTTGCTATCCGTGATGAATATAATGTACTTATTAAAAATAATACTTGGAAATTTGTGCCGAGACCTACGAATGCCAACATTTTTCATTCGATGTAGTTATTTTGGCACAAGTATTTGGCAGATGGTACTCTTAGTCGCTAAAAGTTCGTCTTGTGGCGAATGGCAACACACATGTTTCTTGTATTAATGTTGATGAGACATTTAGTCCGGTTGTTAAACCGGCCAACATTCGAACAGTTCTTAGCATTGTTGTTTCTCGACATTGGCTTGTTCATCAGTTCGATGTCAAGAATGCATTTTTACATAGAGACTTATCAGGGACGATTTATATGCATCAACCTTCGGGCTTTCAGGACCTACAGTGTCCTAATCATGTTTGTTTACTTCAATAATCTCTTTATAGTCTTAAGCAGGCTCCTCGGGCTTGGTTTCAACGTTTATTACTTATATTACCCGTGTTGGTTTTTTTCATAGTCGATGCGACTCATATTTATTTATATACAGACATGGGAATGACACTGCTTATTTCTATATGTTGATGACATTGTCTTGAATGCCTCTTCTACAGTTTTATTACAACGAATTATTACTTCTCTATATCAGGAGTTTTCTATGACTGGCCTTAGATCTCTCAACAAAATGCATGATAATGGCATTAGCTAATGAAAATGCATGATAGCAAGCAGGTCACTCAACAAAAATATGTGCTTGCACTGCACGTAGCATCATAAATGTTTTCTTGCAATTAATCCAACACCGCCTTTGCAGGTTTAAGAGGATTTTTATGAATTTTTTGCAGCTCAACCCAATTGTAAGTAACTGTAGCTTTTCACTCAAAGTGGCTTTTATTGTGTTGCTTGTGATGATTGGTACCTTGCAATGCTGTATACGGAGGACTTAAAGAAAGTTTACGGAGTAAATGAAGAAAGACCAATATAGAGTGTTCTTTTGAACAATGTAAAATTTCTTTTGGACAAGATAACGATTAGGGCTGTAAACGAACTGAACGTTCAGTGAACATTTCATGAACCGTTCGTTTATGTTCGTTTATTTATCAAATGAACAAACATGAACAACATTTTACGACCGTTTAGTTAAATGAACGAACATGAACAAAAGTCACGTCCGTTTATTTATGTTCGTAAACGTCCGATTATGTGTTCGTTAACGTTCGTTTATGTTCATTTATTTATTTATATTCGTATATCATATATTTTAATTGTATAATTTTAAAATTAGTTTGTTTAAACAAAACAACACTTATAAAACATTAATAGATGCATGATTTAATAAAGTTTATATTTGTTTTTCTATGTTCATTTATGTTCGATCGTTTATGTCCGTTTAGCGTTCGTTTAGTATCTTAATGAACGAAAATAAACGAACATGAACAACTCATTTTCTTAATAAACGAACATGAACAAGAAAATTCGTCCGTTTAAACGTTTGTGTTCGTTTATTTGTCATGTTAAAATTAAATGAACGAATATGAACAAGGCTCCATGCTTGTTCGTCCTGTTCGTTTACAGCCCTAATAACAATGATAAAGGACTTCTTTGTATGTCGATTATTTGAAGTTTGTGTTGTTCAGTTTTAGTTTTCTTAGCTTGATGATATATACAAATAATAATGTGACATAGGATTGAAATAAACTGGTAAAATATTATTGTAAAAAAAAAAATCCATCAACTTCGTGTCACTTCCATGTATGGGTGTTTATGATTGTTAATCGAACCAGACTTAAGTTCCAGAAGGTGAACTAAACAAATCCACTTATGCATTTTGATGCTGAAGACTAAAGGTTCTCGGGTCAGTCGTTTACTCGGCATGTTTGGTTACCACATTAACCGATAAGTAGCCGCTTATTTACTGAGTTTCGGTAATATTTAGGTCAAACCCTGCTCACAAAGTTACCAAGGAATCTTAAAAAGCCCAAAACAAAGGATGCAAAGAACAAATAAAATGCTTAAACTCCCTTTCTTGGAATCCATCTAACCTAGTATCACCAAACATGTAAACGAAAAATCTGAAAGGAAGCATATGATGCCCAAAATTACACCTCACAAACATTAATCATATATATAAAAAATAATAATAATAATAATAATAATAATAATAATAATAATAATAAAATAAAAAATAATAATAATAAAATCTGAAAGAAAAATTACACATGAGAAGTAGGATTGTAAATTTGTAATAATCCAGTTAACTAGGTTAAAGATAAAAAGAGGTCAAGTGGTCAAGTAATATTTACACCAGCAGAAGGACCCAAAAAGCACATGATAACTCGAAATTAGTTCAACTAATTTTGAATGGAAAGAATGTGTTAGCCTCCGCATTTAGTTTATGTAACATGTATAGATCACAAGTGGTAAGTTTTAGGCATATATTGGTATTATAGGTCATTCTACACAATTTACTAATCAAGTCACTTAACACACATTTTTTTCTAATCAGATGTCACAGTATTAATGGCCAATTTCCTTAGCATGTCCCGGTATTTAAATAGACAGAAAAAGAGAGTTGTGGATACATTATATATAAAATCCTACATCTTCTAGTAGCAGACTTCCTAGAGAAGATTATTTCTTATTTTGTATTCTCAAATTCTTGTCTAAAGAATGATCATAAGACTATAGAACCGCCATCCGAGGTATCTTGTTCCTCATTATTGTAATCTTATGATTCCATCACTTGGTACTCAAAACCATATAAAGTCGATATAAACACAACTAAATATTAAATGTGAATACAGATCAGCATTTTTAACATTCAAAATGTTCGTATCTTGTTCTGTTAACTAAGCCATTATAGCCACAACTTATACATGTTCTGCAAAAACCAAGACAACACATCTTCATTTATTTAAAACTCAGAAATAAACAATTAGAGTTAACTTATTCTGGTAGTGCTTTCAAATTGGATATGTTTCAAATATTTTACATGGGAGTGGATGTACTGAGATGCTGAATAAATTCAATTATGAGCCAGAATAACAAAGGGCATAGAGTGCTTGCCAATGATTTAGACAAGTACAAGTACAGGAGACTAGTTGGAAGCTCAATTAGCACTCCACTCAAGCTAACATGCTCAGGTTTGTTGAAATCCAACTTATAAGGAGTGTCAAACTGAATTTGTATGTAGAAAGATGAATATGACTGATATCTACCTCCAACTTGAGGAGAACTTCAAGTGTTAGCGTTGTATTTAACATAGAGCAAAAAGGCCTTAATCCATCTAATACACATTGTAAGGAATGAGAAACATTACCTACGCAGAAATAAGTAGCAACAACGTCAATTGCAATCTTAATTTTATCATTATAGCCTGTTCTGTCAATTGCCTCCTTTACAAGATCTAGTCCTTCTTTAAAGCTGCATAATCAGGGTCCCAACAGTTCATTCAGAAGATCACATCATATTAATGAACAACATGCCTGGAAACATTACATCCCTGTGCACCATATTTCTCTATAATAATAGCCTGCATATGAAAATAACAGATAAATTGAGTGAAGAATATACAACCTTTTCTCCACCATATAAAAAATCCAGGTTGCGCATCACACTATTGTTTTCTATTCATCAAAGCAGTTCAAACACTATAAGAAACAAAAATTACAGATAAACCCAGCTCAACTAAAAAAAGCTTTAACCCCAAAGTTACTACTCTGTATATACTTATTCTAACCAATTTTAACTTCATCATAACCCAGCCTATCATCACTTCACAACTCAGCATACACCCAAAGGCCATCACTGAGCAATTAAAAAATCCTTCTAAATGATGTTACCTCAACTATCTGATACAAACCTATCCCATACTAGGCTCGTATCGATTCATAAGTGTAGAACTCACTCAAAAGCTACCTTAATAGGAGAGGGGGCACCTAGTCTTACAACACAAACTTCTTCCTTATGGATTTATTTATCTTTTATCTAACATCAGGTGCACATGCTTCAAACTCTGCAAAACAACTACACTAATTTTAAGCACATCTTGATGGGCATCACAATCTAACCTATACTAGATATACATCCTAGTTATCCTTCTATATTATGTATACTTCAACTTTAATCTATTTTTCCAGTATGAAACATCCCAGTGAATATACCACCACAACAGATATAAGGATCATTATAAGTGGACATGTTCCATTAACATTATTCATCTCGTACTCTCATGCTTGTTACTACAAGTGATAATATGTCTCAGAGCCCATTTGCATTGCCTCTTCAAATCTCTTTGCTCCAATTGGAAGTATCATTATGTCCTAATTCAATTAAATTAACACAACAAATAAGTATTGAACTATCCAGAAAATATTAGCTTTTGTGAAAACTAATAAACTATACAAGATGAGAATAGTTTTACATATAATAATGTTTAAATAGCTTGAAAACATGAAACCAACAGCTTACTCTTATAGCCAAATTGTTTCCAGCATGTTTGCCGCCGCTTATTAATGTGAACGCAGGGACAGGAAGAACATGGCTGCTTCCTCTGCCCGATATATCAGCAATATGTTTTTAAAGTGGAAGTTGCGGAAAAGAATGCAATAGTATTATTATTATTATTATTATTATTAAACAGCAATATGTAGGTTGTTATTTTGAGTAAAACATGAAACAAAATTATTGTGCATGCCTTTTTCTCAGCGGCTCCGGCTTTGCAAGCAGCAATTGACACAGCTAATATTGCATTTCCTCCTAGATCACCCTGGACAACGATGAATTAAAAGAAAATAAAGACAATGTTTGCCATTATCAGCATCAGAAAATATTTATACAATATTCTTTTGCAGAAGAGACCATTTAACCTTCTTACCCATCTCAAGAGGATATCAATAGCAGCTGGATGATTTTCAGAATTTCCAACATTGCCCTCAGGGGTTTGTATTCTCTATTGAAGTTGCACTTTAAGTCATCACAAATGAGACTTGGTAGCACAATCATCAAATACACTCTCCCTTCATCATCGGGTCTTAAAGGGTCTTAAAAGCCTTTGAGTTTGACTATCAATTTTATAAAAAAATTATAACAAAAACAGTTTCAATAGGTTGATTAACTTCCAACTTAAATCATTTCAAGTCATTTTTAACGGAAATACAATTTCGTTGAGTTACTAACTTATCACTTAAAACCATTTGACTCCGGCCATTTATAATCAAAAGACAGTTGCAAAAAAATTAAAATCTCTGAAAAAAAAAGGTTTTTTTTGTTTACAAGACTGAAAAGTTTTGAAAAAGACAGTTGCAAAAAAAAAATTAAAATCTCTGAAAAAAGTTTTTTTGTTTACAAGTCTGAAAAGTGTTTCTCTTTTTCAAGAAAACAATAACAAAATGAAACACGAATGAAAAATTATACTCCGGAGTTAATAAAAGTAGAAAAACATAGTCAACTGAAGACTTAATGGGAGAGTTATGGTTAAAAACCATACCACTAGAAAAGCAACCAGCACCACCTCACAGTCAATGATAAGCAACATGCCCGTATGCTGAGGTCCGGGCTTGACACCAAACGTTGTCGAAGTGTCCCGATGAGTCCATAGTCCCAACGAAAACCAACTCAGAAGGCAGCATACATAGGCTTCAACGTCAAGCATGTGTTACACTACAGACGGGACAAAGGCCGACTGGTGAACAAGAGAAGCAAGTCATGCTCGTATTTTGGTGTTTGGGCTTAACACTAACGATTTTCAGCAGGTTCGTATTAGGCAACATGAGGGACATAGGTCAGGTAATGAACGCACCAGATTTCCAACCAAATCGTATAAGGCAAGATGAGGGACATAGGCAACATGGTGTTTGGGCTTGACACTAAAGATTTTCACCAGTCTTTGAGTTGGCCGTATTTTAGTATTTGGGCATGACACCAAACATTTCCGCAGTCTCAACGACAAGGCAACATTAGGGACAATGGCCAACTCAAAATATCATCTCGTGAAGGCACTAGATTTCAAAGCCAACTAATAACACCCACATTATTTTGGTGTTTGGGCTAAGAAACATTTTCGAAGTTTCAAGAAACTCATGAACATGGCAATTGCCAACCAATTACCAGCACTAACATAACTGATGAACGATAAGCAACGTACCCAGGGAAGCATGACAGTTTCAAAGCAACATTAGGGACAATTTCCGACTTCGCAGTTTCTTAGGAAGGCGGCTTACAATAGGCTTTGGACGTAGAGCATGTGTCACACTACAGACAGGACAAAGGGGCCGACTGGTGAACATACCCACTTGTCTGCCACCTATTAGCGCTACCTAATTCTATGCAACATTAGGGACAATTTTCACAGTTTCAAAGCAACATTAGGGACAATTTCCGACTTTGCATTTTTTCAGGAAGGCGGCTTACAATAGGCTTTGGACGTAGAGCATGTGTCACACTACAGACGGGACAAAGGCCGATTGGTGAACATACCCACTTGTCTGCCACCTATTAGCGCTTCCTAATTCTATGCAACATTAGGGACAATTTTCACAGTTTCAAAGAAACATTAGGGACAAATTCCGACTTCGCATTTTCTTAGGAAGGTGGCTTACACTAGGCTTTGGATGTAGAGCATGTGTCACACTACAGACGGAACAAAGGCCGACTGGTGAACATACCCGCTTGTCTGCCACCTATTAGCGCTTACTAATTCTATGCAACATTAGGGACAATTTTCACAGTTTCAAAGCAACATTAGGGACAATATCCGACTTCACATTTTCTTAGGAAGGCGGCTTACAATAGGCTTTGGACGTAGAGCATGTGTCACACTACAGACGGGACAAAGGCCAACTGGTGAACATACCCGCTTGCCTGCCACCTATTAGCGCTTCCTAATTCTATGCAATATTAGGGACAATTTTCATAGTTTCAAAGCAACATTAGGGACAATTTCCGACTTTGCATTTTCTCAGGAAGGCGGCTTACAATAGGCTTTGGACGTAGAGCATGTGTCACACTACAGACGGGACAAAGGCCGACTGGTGAACATACCCGCTTGTCTGCCACCTATTAGCGCTTCCTAATTCTATGCAACATTAGGGACAATTTTCACAGTTTCAAAGAAACATTAGGGACAAATTCCGACTTCGCATTTTCTTAGGAAGGCGGCTTACAATAGGCTTTGGACGTAGAGCATGTGTCACACTACAGATGGGACAAAGGCCGACTGGTGAACATACCCGCTTGTCTGCAACCTATTAGCGCTTCCTAATTCTATGCAACATTAGGGACAATTTTCACTGTTTCAAAGCAACATTAGGGACAATATCCGACTTCACATTTTCTTAGGAAGGCGGCTTACAATAGGCTTTGGACGTAGAGCATGTGTCATGATACGTGGGAATCGCACCAGGCTTTACCTCTCAAGGGATCTTAAGAAGCTTACAACCCCCACCAGGCAGTGTACCTGATCGTTGTAGTATAGTATAGTGACAAGTACCGGGGGATTGATCGTTCAGCTAGGAATAGTGTCGCTAGGATTAGAAAACCTAAATACTAGTTCTAAAGATGAGAAATGATTATTTTTGTATTTTTATATTTTTTAGAAAGCAAGTAAAAATCTCGGGGTTTGAATGATTTGGGCGGAATTAGTTGCTAGTCAACTAACCCAATACTAAAGATGCAATCAAAATAAAATACTAGAAATGAAAATAAACTAATTTAACTAAGGTTGTGAGCAATAAGTGGAGAAATTGTGTTTACTTAGATTTCACTACTCCCTAGATATCTTTTACACGTTAATTACTTGTTATAGTTGCGTGGATGATGGATTGTATTCCTTAATACCATTCATGGGGTGGCGCACTTAATTCCCCAATCCTGCGAGTGCCTACTTCACTCCTATGTCGAGCCGATTAAGAAGCTCCTAACATGGGATCATTAGAATTTACTCATGCATTAAATACAACCAATAAAACCTAGTGAACGTTAGTTCATGTTTCCTAAAACGTTCAAGCATGTTACCATTTGGAGATCTGCCAGTTTTCTTAAGCCTAACATCGAAATCATTCATCCAATACAACCATAAACAAGTAATCAACACATAATTAACATCTAAGTTTCATTAGATCCAAGCAAACACAAGATAGATCTAGCCTAGCATGATGGAATTAAGACAAGAACAAGATATAGACAACCAACACATAGACATATTGATTGAATTAAAAGAATACTTATCTTAATTACACATGAAAGGGATCAAGGGCTGAGAACCCTTGAAAAACCTGTAAAATTCGTACTAAGTTCGGACTTAGGGTTTCTCCAAAACTTCTCTTTTTTTATGTGTAAAAATTAGAAAACTATATATAGGAAATAGGGTCTGACGGCGTCAAGAACAAATTTGTGACGCCGTCATCTCGCCGCCAAAATAAATCTCGGACTGCCTTGATCCAGATCTGACGCCGTCAAGTGTTATGTGTTTCCAGGCCGTCATGCATTTTACTCTTGACGCCCTACCTTGTGACGCCGTCATTTCTGTACTGGATCGTCATGGAAATTACTCTTGACGCCGTCAAGATTTTCTTCTTGACGCCGTCACCTACTGTTCCCAGCAAGGAAAATTAAGACTTTGTCGTTTTCTTCACTTTTATGCTCTAAAAACGTCCGAATTGCTTCCTTTTTCAGATTTCTCTCCCAAAGTACCTAAAATCACAAAAGGAACGATTTAGGGTAATATTTGATCAAATAAATTCGAATTCGGGCTTAAATGACCCTCTAAAAGTGGTTCATTTTTCGCCTCATCATATACCCTTACACTTGAGATTTGCTTGTCCTCAAGCAAATGCGCTTTTATTCTAGTCAAAATACAAGTTTGGGGTCATTTAACACTAATATAAAAGTAATTATAACAAATAATCGTTCCACTAAATACCAAAGACAAGCACGGAGGTCATACACTAGCACCTCACAAATAGTGTTTAGATACTCACATCTCTCGGGTGTAATAAAGTATAAATTACAATATGGAAACGGAAGATATCTCTCACTACCTGTCATAGCAAAATAGATTACCATAGGCTTGGGAAATGATCAAATCTCCACCATATGGCGTAAGCACCTAGGATAAACTATCAAAGAGGTCTTTTAAAGGGTTGTAACGTTAGGTGTAGGGATATGAAATACACGGTTTTGTTGGATAAAGGAAGTTTTACTGGTGGCGAGTTAACAATCTTGGTTAATTACATGTACAATATGGCGTTGCTAAGCCAAGACTAGACTCGACTTAAGCTAATAAATGAAAAATAACAAAAACATAAAATAAACATAGAATGAAAAGGGATAGTAGTCCGTATGTTTTTTTCTCTTTTCTTTTTCTATTTTTTTCTTTTTTTCTTTTTCTTGATTTTTTTTTTTTTTTTTTTTTTTTTTTTTTTTTGCATACACTTTTACCCTACCATCCAAAATAATACATCATAGGGAATGAACATTTCCCTTACACTTGAATCTTTACATACTTTACAATGAACTAATCTATTGACTCGAATTAAGAAAATCAAAACACTTGGAGTACTTTTAAGATTAACGCACATACGGGGGTAGTAATAGATGTTCTTCCCCATTACTCCATACAATAAGTACTTACCCATGAGTCCCAATCGTCCCAAAACAATATGTATAAAGATATAACTCGACTTAGCAACCATGTAATCAATTAGATAGTTAACTTAGGGTTTAACAAATAACAATAATGCACTAAAAATGAGAGCATACACGGAAGGCTAAGGCGATTTGGTTGTACATTTAAGTGGGGTGTAACAAATTCTTCCTTTAAGTAAAATGCTTAAAGTTAGAAACAAAAAGATAGGCTCGGAGGGGTGTACTAGGGGTTTCGTGTACTAAAAATGAGTACAACGCTAAGGTGTAGGAAAAATTAGTTGACTTAACTAGCCAAGTAATATGACTTAAATGGTCAAGTAATTATGATACAGGTTTAACACAAGGGTGATCCTAATGCCTCTTATCATGTAGTAAATCCTACTACACGAATGTAGTCTCACTAGCAGTCTCGGGATGCATCACTAACGCAAGTTCTAGAATCTAAATGCTACCGGTACACTCATAAGCACTAATAGTAAATGCTTTTCCTATCAAATTTAAAGGCGAACCTCACATATTTGGGTGGAAAATTTTTCTGAAAGTACGGTTATGTGCTAGTCATACAATCTCCTATCCATGAGACGCTTGCTATGGCTAAAGTTTCACTCCTAAATGTTGTAAAAAATTTTAAATTTGGCGCTAAAATTGCACTAACAAGTATTTCTCATAGTTTTATTACACATCTACTATCAAACAAAACAAACTCAAGCGAAAGTGCATATGTAAGGTATCATCATTTTACCCTCCCCTTACACTTAGGATGAACATTGTCCCCAATGTTCAAGTAAAGAATGTAAAAGTGAAAAAGTAAAAAGAATGAAATCAAATACTCCCCTGATTTGCTCGGTATGGATAATAGGGTGGCCAGGTTAAATCTTCCTCCAAGAAAATGAACAATCAAAGCTTCCCTTCCAGAATATAAATCATCTTCTTGTCATACATAACCTGTAAATCCTGAGAAAACAGACAAGACAACCTCGCATAAAATCGGCGGCAACCTATATAAGTTACTAAATCCTAGAAAACAAAATAAAATATAATGCTTGTGGAATGAAGTTTGCAGATTTCCTGGAGATTATAAAACTTAATAATTCACAAAAACCATAAGATTCCGTTAGAAAAACAAAACCGGTAAAATTTCCAGATTTTTACACGTGACGCCGTCAAGAGTTAATTCTTGACGCCGTCAGAAGTGACCTGCAGAAATTCTTATGTTAAGTTTCCGGAAAATTTCTGGAAAAACTTGGTCCTACTTCCTGGAAAATCCTGCAAAACTTCATTATGACTCAATACAAGCATTTGACTCTAACAAATACGAATATACATGTTCATTTAATATTGTGGAGAATCATGATCGGTTTGTTTCTTAAAAACATATTTGGGGTTTCCCCTTACACTTATCTTTTGCAAAAATACTATTAGGTGGAGTTAAGACTAGGCCAAAACAACAAAGTAAAGTATTTCCACTTTTTAATTGAGAAACATGATCTACCAATAATAAAAATAAAGCATGCATACGGAAGCAAATAACAAACAAACAAAATAAAATCACACAAAACATGGGTTGCCTCCCAAGAAGCGCTTTTCTTTATTTACGAGTCTTGTAGCTAGACTCAAGGTCATGGGTTACTACGTGACCTCATCGTTGGTTCTACTCTCCAGGTCGTCTTCTAAATCAGTTTCGCTTTCATAGTGTAAGTACTTTGGGTCTTCGAACTCGAAGATATCTTTTCGATACTTAGAACCAAGCTTACTAACATCCTTAAAGAATCCGCATGATAAATCAGAAGTGTTCTTACACCCTCTCCGAACATCTTCATCACACAAAATAAGTTGGGAACTTATTTTGTCAAGCCCGTCACAATCGATTTCCTTAAGGTCTCTTCTCTTGTATGGCGTTTGGTATGAAACCCTCCTAATTCCATCAGCGAAGGTCATGATTCCGTTCCGGTCATCAATTATCAGATTAGTGATCTCGCAAAAGGGCTCCCCAAAAATGACTTGTGATAATCTAGGGTCGACATAGTCTTCGATATTGTCCACAATCGTAAATTCCATAGTGAATGCCATATTTCCTACAAACACCTGGATTTCATGATCCTTACCAACTACTTTCTCTCCCTTGTAAATCATTCCCCATCTGCAGATATTGTTATAATGGAATAGGGACTTAAGATTCCTCGGCCGGAATACGTTAATGTAGATGTTATCGAAGTACTTATGACCGATCATGCAGAGAATTTTGAGATTATTCGGATCACGCCGTCTTATCTTCCCCGACTCTCCATCCTTTGATCCATATAGATTCCCCTCAAGGGAAGGGCGATACTCGTACACCTCCTCATTACCCCTACGAAAAATTACCTTCTTAACACCATTGGTGAATAATGCACTACCATCCTTCTCATCAAGGATCACTCCTGATTCATTGATAAATGGTTTCCCAAGAACGAGGTTGGTTAACGTTTTATTGGTGAGAGGGTCCACGTCATCGACCACGGTGAGGTCAATATTGTAAACAAGTTCTCCAATTGTAATGGATAAATTTTTTATTACCCTTGCTTTATTGACTCTATCGCACACAATGCATTCTGGGAAGGCTTCTTGGTATAGGGAAAGGGGTATTATGTTGTCTGGGAAGCTAGGATCTATATGACTATCGGTTAAGAGCTTTCCTTCAATGGTGCAGGAAATCTTAAAAACTTTAGGGTTGCTTACATTAATCCCATCGCTATTCCCACTGGTAACATTCTCCATTTTTCTCTCAGGCTCCTCTAGAATAGATTTGCCCAAAATAGTTGGATTTCTCGTATGTTCTTCCGATCTCTTTTTCCCTTCATCCGATTCGCTAGATACTTGCGCGGCGCACTGCTCGGATGAGTTGGTAGGGCTTTTGGCCAAATCGTGGTCCACCCTTGAGGTCTCATCTTTAGCTGTAGGACCGATTTTGTTAGTTTGTTGTTGGGTTTGGTTGGGTGTAGAAGCAGATATCGTGGTGATGGTGTTTACAAAATGGATTGGTCCTAGGGGGTTGACAGGTTCTTTTCCTTTTGGTGATAGATGTTTGAATAACTTACTAGGAATTTTTATTTTCATAGGGGAGGTTGGTGGACTCATGACGGTAACAGACTTAACCTCATCAACGTGAATGGGTTTATTAATAACATGCTCTTTGATAGCAGTTAACAGATTACAAATCTTGTTATTCACATCAGCCTGCTGTTGTCTAAATTTGGCCTCGAGCGTAGATAGCTGTAATTCTTGAGATAGAATGAACTTTTTTAGAGCATCTTCACAGCTTTGCCTAGGAACGCCTTTGGAAAATGCTCGGACCAAGTGAGTGGTGAGGAGTCATTGAAGGATACACTCCGCCTGTGGTACCCTCTGAAATTAGGTTTATCCTTCCATGCCTCATAGGCCTCGCCAGAAGTTCGAGGACCTCGAACCACATGTGACGACGTGAATTCGTTATAGGCACGTTTTGGAAGCTCCATGCAGTTATGAGTCTCGTGAGGGCCATTACATAATTTGCATGTAGAAGCGATTCTGCTTACTTGGCTTGAAGGTTTTTGAGCTTCGTAGGGATTTCATGAGAGACTTGACTCGACCTTCAAGTTCCATGATCCTACGGTCGGGAGTGCTAGAGTTGTTCGAAGGCAAAGATATTGCCTTGACCGTTTTGTTCAAATCACGGGGATCATTCCAACTTTCGTTGTCATAAAGAGCAAGATCTTCTATGAGTTCCCATGATTGTTCCGCACTTAGATCACGTAGCTTACCACTGGCCGATTGGTCAATGGCTCGCCTCGTGGAGAGATCGATATGGTCATAAAAGATTTGGACTTGGAGCCAAAGATCTATGCCATGATGAGGGACTTTTTGGAGTAAGTCCTTGAAACGAGTCCATGCTTCATAAAGAGATTCATTTTGACGTTGTTGGAACATCAAGATGTCATTTCTAAGCTTAGTAGTTCTCCCCGGTGGGAAAAATTGAGCAAGGAAACGAGTGGTGAGATCATCCCATGTGGTGATGGATCCCGCGGGTAAACGCTCAAGCCATTGACTAGCTTGATCCCGTAGAGAGAATTGGAATAGGCGTAATCGGGTTGTCTCTCTAGTTTCAACATCTAGGTCTATGGAATCTACGATTTTAAGGAAGTCCTTAAGATGTTGGTTTGGATCTTCAGAACGAAGTCCATGGAATGCACATCCGCTTTGCACCAACCGGATGGTGTCGGATCGCAAGGGAGTTACATTGGCTCCGGTGAGCTCAATGGTGTTTCGGTAGCCTTGGTGGCTAGGTCGGGAATACTCTCCTAAGGTTCGGGGCCTAAGAGGTTCTAGTGGTGGGTTTTGTTGTGGTGGGATGACGGGTTCAAAGATGTTCCCATCGTCCATGATGTCGGGTGGTGAAGAGTTACGAACAAAAGCACGAAGAAATAAGATAGACTAAAGAAAACCTAAAAATAAAAATAAAATCTTACTAGAAAGGAATCCAGCAAGTAGACCTAATAAAAAGAGATTCTAACCTAGACAATAACTATTCCCCAGGCTGCGGCGCCAAAAACTTGATACGTGGGAATCGCACCAGGCTTTACCTCTCAAGGGATCTTGAGAAGCTTACAACCCCCACCAGGCAGTGTACCTGATCGTTGTAGTATAGTATAGTGACAAGTACCGGGGGATTGATCGTTCAGCTAGGAATAGTGTCGCTAGGATTAGAAAACCTAAATACAAGTTCTAAAGATGAGGGATGATTATTTTTGTATTTTTATATTTTTTAGAAAGCAAGTAAAAATCTCGGGGTTTGAATGATTTGGGCGGAATTAGTTGCTAGTCAACTAACCCAATACTAAAGATGCAATCAAAATAAAATACTAGAAATAAAAATAAACTAATTTAACTAAGGTTGTGAGCAATAAGTGGAGAAATTATGTTTACTTAGATTTCACTACTCCCTAGATATCTTTTACACGTTAATTACTTGTTATAGTTGCGTGGATGACGGATTGTATTCCTTAATACCATTCATGGGGTGGCGCACTTAATTCCCCAATCCTACGAGTGCCTACTTCACTCCTATGTCGAGCCGATTAAGAAGCTCCTAACATGGGATCATTAGAATTTACTCATGCATTAAATACAACCAATAAAACCTAGTGCACGTCAGTTCATGTTTCCTAAGACGTTCAAGCATGTTACCATTTGGAGATCTGCCAGTTTTCTTAAGCCTAACATCGAAATCATTCATCCAATACAACCATAAACAAGTAATCAACACATAATTAACATCTAAGTTTCATTAGATCCAAGCAAACACAAGATAGATCTAGCCTAGCATGATGGAATTAAGACAAGAACAAGATATAGACAACCAACACATAGACATATTGATTGAATTAAAAGAATACTTATCTTAATTACACATGAAAGGGATCAAGGGCTGAGAACCCTTGAAAAACCTGTAAAATTCGTACTAAGTTCGGACTTAGGGTTTCTCCAAAACTTCTCTTTTTTTTTATGTGTAAATATTAGAAAACTATATATAGGAAATAGGGTCTGACGGCGTCAAGAACAAATTTGTGACGCCGTCATCTCGCCGCCAAAATAAATCTCGGACTGCCTTGATCCAGATCTGACGCCGTCAAGTGTTATGTGTTTCCAGGCCGTCATGCATTTTACTCTTGACGCCCTACCTTGTGACGCCGTCATTTCTGTACTGGATCGTCATGGAAATTACTCTTGACGTCGACAAGATTTTCTTCTTGACGCCGTCACCTACTATTCCCAGCAAGGAAAATTAAGACTTTGGCGTTTTCTTCACTTTTATGCTCTAAAAACGTCCGAATTGCTTCCTTTTCCAGATTTCTCTCCCAAAGTACCTAAAATCACAAAAGAAACGATTTAGGGTAATATTTGATCAAATAAATTCGAATTCGGGCTTAAATGACCCCCTAAAAGTGGTTCATTTTTCGCCTCATCATGTCACACTACAGACGGGACAAAGGCCGACTGGTGAACATACCCGCTTGTCTGCCACCTATTAGCGCTTCCTAATTCTATGCAACATTAGGGACAATTTTCACAATTTCAAAGCAACATTAGGGATAATTTCCGACTTTGCATTTTCTCAGGAAGGCGGCTTACAATAGGCTTTGGACGTAGAGCATGTGTCACACTACAGACGGGACAAAGGCCGACTGGTGAACATACCCGCTTGTCGCGCTTCCTAATTCTATGCAACATTAGGGACAAATTCTGACTTTGCATTTTCTTAGGAAGGCGGCTTACAATAGGCTTTGGACGTAGAGCATGTGTCACACTACAGACGGGACAAAGGCCGACCGGTGAACATAGCCGCTTGTCTGCTACCTATTAGCGCTTCCTAATTCTATGCAACATTAGGGACAATTTTCACAGTTTCAAAGAAACATTAGGGACAATTTTCGGCTTCGCAGTTTCTTAGGAAGGCGGCTTACAATAGGCTTTGGACGTAGAGCATGTGTCACACTACAGACGGGACAAAGGCCGACCGGTGAACATACCCGCTTGTCTGCCACCTATTAGCGCTTCCTAATTCTATGCAACATTAGGGACAATATCTGAATCTTGAACACACCACGACGCATATCAACAAATTGCATGCCACCAAACGTTGACAGAGGTTACCAGATGATGCCAAAAACCATGTAAAAAACAACATTATTAGTTCTTAGGTACAAGGGTCAGAAAATGAATATAAGAAAACGCAATGCCTAAGTGATTTTAACAACAATAGAAGGAAATTATAGCGTTGGATCAACATATCAACAAACTTCAACTACTTTTGGTAAATATTTCTGAACTGAATTAAGTCTAGAAGAAAATTCAAAAACATTAATTTAAGGGGTGTTTTTGTTGGCTTATATAGCCGGCTTATAGCTTATTTGGTTTTAGGCTCATGTCTCATAAGCTTACTTTTTGTGGGTTATTTTGAAACTTTTCTGCTTATATAAGACATGATAAGTTTAGATAAGGCGAAAAGTTTTAAAATAAGGCACAGAAAGTGAGCTTATGAAAAAAAAAATACAGTGAATACTTAGTAGTATATTTGTCCACCACAACTTATGATACAATTGGCATTAGGAATGGTTTATGGCAAATAAAATTCATAAAAAGACATTTTAAGACCAAAAAAAAAAAAAAAAAAAAAAAAAAAAAAAAAAAAAAAAAAAAAAAAAACTAGAAGTTACTTTTGTTTGAAAAGGCGGCTTTGCTGTCCCTCCTAGCTAGCTCCATAACGCCATCAAGAACAGCAGCACGATTTTCCCTTGAGAAAAAGACAAATATAATCATATGTTATGCTAATTAATGTTTGCTTAACATACGTTACTATAGCTTATTTGGTTTTGGACTTTTATTTTGAAATATTAATGTGTGTATAAGATTATTATGACATAATAAGCTTATATAAAGCGAAAATTTTAAAATTATACTACAAAAAATGAGCTTATGAAACATAAGCTCAAAAGCAAATAAGCCAGCTATATAAGCCGTAACAATCACCGCTTATGTAAAAAATTAGTGATTTTATTCCTTATTAGCATTTATTTATACGCGCCTACAACTATGAGAATAATTATCTAAAGACACTCCTAACAGTTTTACAAACAACTATATTTCTTTAAAAAAAAAAACTGTCAGTAGATTTTTTATGCATAGAATATATCAGTAGCAACTTAGCAGATCTATATATAAAATAAAATTATATATGAGCCGAAATCTATATAACAGTAACATAGATTTCAGCAATAAATATATAAAAAAAATAACATTAACAACTATATTTCTTTAAAATAATAATAATAAATAAATAAATAAAACTGTCAAAAGATTTTTTATGCATAGAATATATCAGTAGCAACTTAGCAGATCTATATATAAAAATAAAAAAATGAAATTATATATGAGCCGAGATATATATACCACTAACATAGATTTCAGCAATAAATATATAAAAAATAAGTACTAGTTCATCATAGGTGAATACCTGATACTAGATCTATATAACCAATGTAAGAGTAACACATAATAAATACTTATAAAAAGAGGTACTAATTCATAAGAGGAGGTGATAGATACCTAGATGTGTAGAGTTGAAATCATTTTTGAATGATTTTTTTTTAGGATTAAGTGATGTGATAAAGAGAGAAAGAAAGAGATAAGGTATTCTCACTAGTTATGTGTGAAGAAAATATAAAAGAAAGATAAGAAGTGTGTCATCTTGGATAAGAAACAAATGATATATAGGGACACGCACTAGGGTTTTTGTGGTAAATGGGAGGGAAAATATTCCCGCTTAATTTTATTTTTCTTTTTTTTTTGGGAAATGTGATTGTGTGTCGACATTGACTTAATTCAAAATAAATGGTACTATTTAATGAAAGGCGGATTTAAGAAATACTATAAAAAGTCAGAGTTATTAATAAATGGTGAAAGAAAAAATCAATTACAATTGTATAAAGGTTATTTATCCTTTTAACTTTGTATAAATTCATAAGAGGTGAATACTGAAAACCGTAGTACATTAGAGTTAATTTGAATGATTTTTTTGATTAGGTGATGTAAGAGAGAGAGAAAGAGATAAGATAAGGTATATGTGATAGATAAGAGGAAAAGAAACATAAAGTGTGTGACTCTTTATGGACAATAAACAATTAATGTAATATATATCTAATATAGTATGTTTTTTAACTTGTGCCTTTAAGCACATCAAAAAGACGGCTGAACCCACATAAAAGTACGGTTGGACCCACACAAAAGTTGGTGTACTTTTGTGTGAGTCCGGCTGACTTTTTGGTGTGCTTAACTTTTGTCCTGAGGCACAAGTTACAAAAACAGATATCAGTGTTTTTTTTTTAAATGGAGGGAATGTCCCGCCTTGATTGGTTTTAACAGGGAAATGGTAATTTCGTCTTTGCATTAATATCAAGAGTAAATTATATTCAATCAAACAATGGTGAATTTAACAAAACCAAATATTAGAGTTTGACCACTAATGCCAATCAATTATACAAAGAAAAATTATATTTACAGGTATTAATAAGTCGAGCTTTTCGGGAGTTACTCGAGCTCGAGCTTAATACTTACGGTCTCGAGTTAATATCGAATAAATGCTAGTGCGCAATTAGTTTGACGAGCCGAGTTTTGACAACTAATATTTCACTCGGCTCATTCGAATACTTGTTTAATTATCACGAGCCGAACGAGTTACTCGAGTTTAACAAACTAATAGAATTTAGATTCAATAATAGAATTTAGATTCAAGTTGTGACTTAATATTTTTTAGTTATATATTATTTGTCAGCAATCTTTGTTTTCTTTTTTTTTACTTGTTTTATATCTTTTTATTTTTCCTTTTTTGGATCTTTTTCTTTCTCTCTTTTAATGTGAGAAAATAATCTAAGACATCTTCTATTAAGAATATCAACGAAATAAATAAGTTGAAGATTTAAAAAGATCAAAATTATTTATGTAGAATTTTATCCATTGTTTTATATTTAAATGCAAGATTGCAAAAATGATGAATCGGTAGTCGGACGGTCGACCCCGTGTAGCTTGTAATCGGTCTAGACGGGCGATTAATTGGATTGGCATTTATGGCAAGCATCTTAAACTTGATTTATTGCAAAATTATTTAACTAAAAAAAAAAAAAAAAAAGTTTTAAACGAGCTTCGAACTCGAACAACAAAAAAATATTCGAATTCGAGCTTGAGCTACTTTATATATTCGAGCTCGAGCCGAATAGTTTTTAAACGAGCCTAGCTCGGTTAGCTTAAAACTCGACTCGTTAACACATTTTGCCATACGCATGAAAACTACACTTCATAAGAAATGAGTTATCTCAAAAAGTTGGAAAGTAAATTTGTCTTCAAATTCAGAATTAGAAATGAAATACAATTCAGATGATCTTTTAAAGTGAGGGTTCGAGTCAAATTGTGGACATACATGTAACATGTAGACTAGAGTGTGCGTGTATTAGCCGTTCTAAAAAACAATTCAAATGTTCTTTTGGAGAATAAACTAAAAAACCATACAAAATTTTGGATTTGGAAGGGGGAAATTGGCAAAAAAAGGCATCATACTTGCCACTTTTTGTCATTGTATGTAGCGTACTTTTTTTTTTTGATTATAGCACTAACTTTTCAAATCCGTGTCATTGTGAGTACTGGTGACCTGTTCGACCTGTGGAGCAGGTTGAGTTAACGATCGTTTGTTTTATTATTGCAGCGTTAGTCCTTTATTATTGCAACGTTAGTCCTTTACACGTTTTCGTCCGTTTTCGCACGTTTTCGTCCGTTTTTGTCCGTATTTACACGTTTTCGTTCGTTTTCGCACGTTTTTGTCTGTATTTACACGTTTTCGTCCGTTTTTTCACGTTTTCATTCGTTTTCGACCGTTTTTACACGTTTTTGTCCATTTTTTCACGTTTTCGTCCGTCTTCGCACGTTTTTGTCTATATTTACACGTTTTCGTTCGTTTTCGACCGTTTTTACACGCTTTCGTCCGTTTTTTCACGTTTTCATTCATTTTCGCACGTTTTTGTCCGTATATACACATTTTCATTCGTTTTCGACCGTTTTTACACGTTATCGTCCGTTTTTTCCAAAAAAATAAGAAAATAAAAAAAAAAATCAAAAAAATTCAAAAAAATTTATAAGACATTTTAAAAAAATGTAAAAAATATTTTTTCGAAAAACAAAAATTAAAAAATAAAAAAATTTTGAAAAAAAATAATTTTTTATTTTTCGAAAAAAAATTAATTTTTTATTTCTCGAAATTAAAAAAAAATTATTAAAAAAATTTTGAAAAAAAAATTAAAATAATTTTTTATTTTTCGAAAAAAAAAATATTTTGCAAAAAAAAATTATTTTTTATTTTTCGAAAAAAAAGTTAAAAGATTTTTGAAAAAAAAATTAAAATAATTTTTTATTCTTCGAAAAAAAATTATTTTTCAAAAAAAAAATATATTTTTTATTTTTCGAAAAAAAAGTTAAAAAATTTTTGAAAAAAAAATTAAAATAATTTTTTATTTTTCAAAAAAAAATTATTTTTCGAAAAAAATATTTTGTTAATACAAATATCGCCTAAAAACGTTATTTATATTTTACGATCTTTGCTAAGTTTTGTTAGTGACAAAGTATGAAGTTTAGCTATAAGTAAATCATCACTTTAAGTGTTTAAGTTTTGTTTAACTAAGGCTTTCATTTCCTTTTAAACAAAACATTGTTTTTATTTCTTAAACTAGAATGTGTCTTGTCACATCACATTTATTTCTTAATATAGTAAGGTCACATCACATTTAGGGCAAGCTTTGTCAATATACATTTATGGTAAGAAGTGTGTTTGACTTACTAAGTGGTTGCTTGCAAGTTTAGTGTTTGACTTGATATTATGAGATGTGACATTGTTTGGTTTGCAAGAGTAATGAGATGTGACCTTGTTTGGTTTGGAAGATTTATTGCAAAAACCAACTGCAGCCCTGGCGGTACCCTGGAGATACACGGGCGGAACCCTTCTGAGGGGTCCGCCGTATCCGCCAGACCTGCAGAATGGTTTGCTATAAATACCAAACCATTTGTTAGTTTTGTGTATCCCCTTTAGGACATATTTTTACATACCCTCTCAACTAACTCAGTAATATTTTGATTTGTGTGATTCTCTTATGCAGCAAGGGACTTCACAAGATCATTCAAGAAGTTACAAGCTTCAACTTTAAAGTTGCAAGTCTTGGTAGCTTGGTCATGTATAAGCTTTGGTAGTTTATACTTCATTTGTGTCATGTATGTAGAAGTGAGTGGTTAGTATTTTAGGCCTCAAAATACGTAGTGTGTCGGGAGTTGTTGTACCCTTGGTAAAGAACTCGACATCTAGCTTAGTGTCGGTAAAAGTGTAAGCGACGATGGGAGTGGTTGTACCCGTGTAAAAGAACTCGACATCTAGCTTAGTGTCGGTAAAAGTGTAAGCGACGTTGTAAAGGTTTTCTCCGCCGGTGAAAGGAGCTTGTTGATTAGTGCTTATAACTCTCGAGTTGGAAACTCGGGGCGTGGATGTAGGGCAAGGAAAAAGAGTCCTTGTAGCCGAACCACGATAAACAATCGTATTGTGGTTTGATCGTTTCTTTCTTTATCTTTGCTCATTACATGTTGTTCTTTTGTTAAAATAGCTAGTTACATATAAAGCTTTTCAAAGAACTAAACAAGTAAAGATGTGTTTATATCTTCAAACAAAAGTAAAGCTTTTCAAAGAACTAAACAAGTAGAGTTAGGATCATCACAAGCAAAGCTTTTCAAAGTATGAAACTAGTAAAGTTAGAATTGTTATTCACATGAAAAGCTTTTCAAAGAATCAAACATATAAGATTGTGTTTATATCTTTAAGCAAACGTAAATGTTTTTAAAGATATTCAAGTTAAAAAGAAACGAAAAAGCGGTAAACTATTCAACCCCTCTTTTAGTTTTCCACAATTGGCATCAGGAGCTACGTTACTCAAGATCTTTAAAATAGAATGTATTTTAAAACTTGGATCAATCCATGGATTTTGAAAATCTCAAAGAAGGGCAACTTATTCAAAACCAACCGCTATTTGAAAAAGAAAACTTACTTGAATGGAAAAGTAATTTTGAAAACTATGTGAAATCAATTGATCAAGATCTTTGGCATATTATTTCTTTTAGAAATTTCAAACCAAAGAAAACAAGTTTTTGAAAACCAAGATAACTATCTTAAACTTGATAAAAATACTAAAGCTAAAGCAATGCTTTACAAAGCTTTAGTACCAAATATGAAAGAATGTATTTTTGTCATAAGGCTAATGATGTTTGGAAAAATATAGTAAACTTTCATCAAGGAATATTGATGCGTGGAAATCGCACCTTGCTTTACCTCTCGAGGGATCTCGAGAAGCTTACAACCCCCACCAGGCAGTGTACCTGATCGTTGTAGTATAGTATAGTGACAAGTACCGGGGGATTGATCGTTCAGCTTAGGAATAGTGTCGCTAGGGTTAGAAAACCTAATTAATAGTTCTAAAGGTGAGGGATGATTATTTTTGTGTTTTTATATTTTATGAAAGCAATTAAAATCTCGGGTTTTGAAGGAGTGGGCGGAATTAGTTGCTATTCAACTAACCCAAAACTAAGATGCAATCAAAATAAAATAATAAAAATGAAATTAAACTAATTAAACTAAGGTTGTGAGCAGTAATTGGAGAAATTGCGTTTACTTAGACTTCACTACTCCCTAGATATCTTTTACATGTTAATTACTTGTTACACTTGTATGAATGACGGATTGTATTCCTTAATACCATTCGTGGGGTGGCATACATAACTCCCCAACTCTATGAGCTCTTATCTCCTCCTACACCATGACCCAACACAACTATAGGGATTGTAAACAGTGGCTCATGTATTAAATACAACCAATAAAGACCTAGTACGCCTCGGTTCATGTTTCTTAAGACGTTCAAGCATGTTACCATTTGAAGATCTGCCAGTTTTCTTAAGCCTAACATATAAATCATTCATTCAAAACAAAAATAGACAAGTAATCAACACATAATCAACATCTAGGTTTCATTAGATCTAAGCAAATACAAGAGAGATCTAGCCTAGCATAGTAGAATTGAGACAAGAACAAGAGATAAACAACCAACACATAGACATATTGATTGATCAAATAAAGTCGGATTCGGGCTTAAATGACCCCCTAAAAACGGATCATTTTTCGCCTCATCATATACCCTTACACTTGAGATTTGCTTGTCCTCAAGCAAATGAGCTTTTATTCTACTCAAAAGACAGGTTAGGGGTCATTTAACACTAATATAAAAGTAATTACAACAAATAATCGTTCCACTAAAGACCAATAGACAAGCACGGAGGTCATACACAAACACCTCACAAATAGTGTCTAGATACTCACATCTCTTGGGTGTAATAAAGTAATATAACATTATGGAAATGGAAGATATCTCTCACTACCTGTCATAGCAAAATAGATTACCATAGGCTTGGGAAAGGATCAAACCTCCACCACATGGCGTAAGCACATAGGATAAACTATCAAAGAGGTCTTTTAAAGGGTTATAACGTTAGGTGTAGGGATATGAATTACACGGTTTTGTTGGATAAAGGAAGTTTTACTGGTGGCGAGTTAACAATCTCGGTTAATTACATGTACAAGATGGCGTTGCTAAGCCAAGACTATACTCGACTTAAGCTAATAAATAAAAAATAACAAAAACATAAAATAAACATAGAATGAAAACGGGATGGTAGTCCGTATGTTTTTTCTCTTTTTCTTTTTCTATTTTTTTTTCTTTTTCTTAATTTTTTTTTTTTTTTTTTTTTTTTTTTTTTTTTTTTTGCATACACTCTTACCCTACCATCCAAAATAATACATCATAGGGGTTTGAGCAATCCCCTTACACTTGAATCTTTACATACTTTACAATTAACTAATCTAATGACTCGAATTAAGAAAATCAAAACACTTGGAGCACTTTTAGGATTAACGTACATATGGGGGTAATAAATGATGTTCTTCCCCATTACTCCATAAAATAAGTACTTACCCATGAGTCCCAATCGTCCCAAAACAATATGTACAAGGATATGACTCGACTTAGCAACCATGTAATCAATTAGAAAGTTAACTTAGGGTTTAACAAATAACAATAATGCAATAAAAATGAGCGCATACACGGAAGGCTAAGGCGATTTGGTTGTACATTTAAGTGGGGTGTAACAAATTCTTCCTTTAAGTAAAATGCTTAAAGTTAGAAACGAAAAGATAGGCTCGGAGGGGTGTACTAGGGGTTTCGTGTACTAAAAATGAGTACAACGCTAAGGGTGTGGGAAAAATTAGTTGACTTAACTAGCCAAGTAATATGACTTAAATGGTCAAGTAATTATAATACGGGTTTAACACAAGGGTGATCCTAATGCCTCTTATCGTGTAGTAAATCCTACTACACGAATGTAGTCTCACTAGCGGTCTCGGGATGCATCACTAACGCAAGTTCTAGAATCTAAATGCTACCGGTACACTCATAAGCACCAATAATGAATGCTTTTCCTATCAAATCTAAAGGCGAACCTCACATTTTTGGGTGGAAAATTTTTCTGAATATACGGTTATGTGCTAGTCATACAACCTCCTATCCATGAGACGCTTGCTATGGCTAAAGTTTCACTCCTAAATGTTGTAAAAAATTTTAAATTTGGCGCTAAAATTACACTAACAAGTATTTCTCATAGTTTTATTACTCATCTACTATCAAACAAAACAAACTCAAGCGAAAGTGCATATGTAAGGTATCATCTTTTTACCCTCCCCTTACACTTAAGATGAACATTGTCCCCAATGTTAAAGTAAAGAATGTAAAAGTTAAAAAGTAATGAGAATGAAATCAAATACTCCCCTGATTCGCTCGGTATGGATTTTAGTTGGCCAGGTTAAATCTTCCTCCAAGAAAATGAACAATCAAAGCTTCCCTTCCAGAATATAAATCATCTTCTTGTCATAAATAACCTATAAATCCTGACAAAAGTAGACCAGGCAACCTCGCGTAAAATCGGCGGCATCCTATATAAGCTACTAAATCCTAGAAAACAAAGTAAGATATAATGCTTGTGGAATGAAGTTTGCAGATTTCCTGGAGATTATAAAACTTAATAATTCACAAAAACCATAAGACTCCGTTAGAAAAACAAAACCGGTAAAATTTCCAGATTTTACATCCTGACGCCGTCAAGAGCAATACCCTGACGCCGTCAGAATGGACCTGCAGAAATTCTTATGTTAAGTTTCCGGAAAATTTCTGGAAAAACTTTGTCCTACTTCCTGGAAAATCCTGCAAAACTTCATTATGACTCAATACAAGCATTTGACTCTAACAAATACGAATATACATGTTCATTTAATATTGTGGAGAATCATGATTGGTTTGTTTCTTAAAAACATATTTGGGGTTTCCCCTTACACTTATTTTTTGCAAAAATACCTTTAGGTTGAAGTTAAGACTAGGCTAAACAACATAATAAAGTATTTCCACATTTTAGTAGAGAAACATGATCAACCAACAATAAAAATAAAACATGCATACGGAAGCAAATAACAATCAAACAAATAAAATCACACAAAACATGGGTTGCCTCCCAAGAAGCGCTTTTCTTTATTTACGAGTCTTGTAGCTAGACTCAAAGTCGTGGGTTACTACGTGATTCGGGTGAGTTCCTCATTGAGGACATCTTTGGGATCGAACTTAGGTTTCAACTTTCTATAGGTTCCCTTAGTGTGGTATGACCTTTCAAACTTTTCTCCATCCGGATCATACAAGGTCATCCTAATATGCCATGACCCGTCACCTTCTTTAGGTGGCTTGTCCCACCTCCATTTATACTTATCTCCATCTCTTTTCCATTTATTCAACTCTATATTAATAGGCATTACGCTCAAGAACTCAATCATCTTTCTAAAGACTAAGGGGTCCTCAAAGGGATCTAGCTCCTCATCCCTAGCTATGAGTTGTTCTACCGAATGTGTCTTCTCAACGAAATCCTTTTCTAGATAAAATGGGCATTGAGGTCCTATGAAGTTCCTTTCTATCCAAGGTCCATATCTAGATGGTCTCCTATTCATCTCTACCCAATGCGGTGTTGGTTCATCATCACAATCATAACTATGCTTCTTAACATCATACACCGACCAAGTATCGCCTTCTCCTACCGCTATCTTGGATTCCTTGCAATCTATCATGGCACTAGCGGTTGCTAAAAATCCTCTTCCTACCAATAATGGGCATGTAGTGTCACTAACCATGTCTAGGACGTGAAAATCCGCTAATATAGTTAACCTTCCTACGTGAACAACTACATCCTTAATCATTCCAACCGGGTGGGCAATACTTCCATCCGCTAGCCCTATCAATACCTCCGTTTCCTCTAACTTTCCTAGCTTAAGAGCGGTGAATAAGGATAAGGGAATCAAGTTGAGGCTTGACCCTAAATCGGCTAGTGTGTCGAAAGCTTCGGATCTTCCTATCTTACAAGGCAAAACAAATATACCCGGATCATCAAGCTTTTTAGGCAACTTGTTTTGAACGAAGGCGGTCCCATTTTTACCTAGCTTATACTTCTCATATTTTTCTAGGAGGGCACTATAGTAAGGAGCACGCGCTAAGACATCAATGACGGGGCGTTCAAGGTGAAGTTCTTTGAATTCACCGTCAAGGTCTTGCGTGAGAGGTATTTCAACTATGCTTTTGACTGGCTCTATAGTGGGTGTTTTATTTGATTGGTCCTTTTGGGGAATTTGGTTTTGTTTGAAACACGTGCTCGTTGATTTAACCGAGTAGTATTGTGGACACGAAGTGGGTGATGAAACTGAAGATATGGCATTAACGTTTAGTTTCGGATTCTTGATTGTGTCGCTTGGGAGTGCTCCCATTTCTCGGTCATTGAGAACTTTCAACAATGCGTCAATTCTATTGGTCATCTCGCTTTGATTTTGTTTGAAATCGGCTTCAAACTTAGCTATGCGGGCTTCTTGAGATGCCATGAACTTTGACATCAATCCTTCAAGATTGTTGGTACTACCATAGTTGTTAGAAGGATTGTTGTTGAAGGTACGGTTGGATGGTGGACCGTTTGATTGGTAACGATTAGGTGGGTTGGATGAATTGGGTTGATTTTGTTTCCACCTAAGGTTTGGGTGATTTTTCCATGAGGGGTTGTATGAATCACCGTATGTGTTTGGCTCGGGCTTGAAAGTGTACCACTTATCTCCCGCTTCGTCGGTACGCGTGGATGCGTAGTCCGCAAAAGCTGTTCCGGGGAGTTCCACACAATCACGAGTGTCATGGGGACCACTACATAATTCGCATGAAGAAGTGATTTTGTTCACTTGGCTTGAATGCTTCGGAGCTTCGTAAGATTTCATGAGAAACTTGACTTGGTCCTCAAGTTCCATGATCCTACGGTCGGGAGTGCTTGAATTGTTCGAAGGCAAAGATATTGCCTTGACCGTTTTGTTCAAATCACGGGGATCATTCCAACTTTCATTGTCATAGAGAGCAAGATCTTCTATGAGTTCCCATGATTGTTCCGCACTAAGATCACGTAGCTTACCACCGGCCGATTGGTCAATGGTTTGCCTTGTGGAGATGTCGATATGGTCATAGAAGATTTGGACTTGGAGCCAAAGATCTATGCCATGATGAGGGACTTTTTGGAGTAAGTCCTTGAAACGAGTCCATGCTTCATAAAGAGATTCATTTTGACGTTGTTGGAACATCAAGATGTCATTCCTAAGTTTAGTAGTTCTTCCCGGTGGGAAAAATTGAGCAAGGAAACGAGTGGTGAGATCATCCCATGTGGTGATGGATCCCGCGGGTAAACGCTCAAGCCATTGACTAGCTTGATCCCGTAGAGAGAATTGGAATAGGCGTAAACGGGTAGTCTCTCTAGTTTCAACACCTAGGTCTATGGAATCTACAATTTTGAGGAAGTCCTTAAGGTGTTGGTTTGGATCTTCGGAACGAAGTCCATGGAATGCACATCCGCTTTGCACCAACCGGATGGTGTCGGATCGCAAGGGGGTCACATTGGCTCCGGTGAGCTCAATGGTGTTTCGGTAGCCTTGGTGGCTGGGTCGGGAATACTCTCCTAAGGTTCGGGGCCTAAGGGGTTCTAATGGTGGGTTTTGTTGTGGTGGGATGATGGGTTCAAAGATGTTACCACCTTCCATGATGTCGGATGGTAAAGAGTTACGAACAAAGGCACGAAGAAATAAGATAGACTAAAGAAGACCTAAAAATAAAAATAAAAATCTTACTAGAAAGGAATCTAGCAAGTAGACCTAATAAAAAGAAATCCTAACCTAGATAATAACTATTCCCCAGGCTACGGCGCCAAAAACTTGATGCGTGGGAATCGCACCTTGCTTTACCTCTCGAGGGATCTCGAGAAGCTTACAACCCCCACCAGGCAGTGTACCTGATCGTTGTAGTATAGTATAGTGACAAGTACCGGGGGATTGATCGTTCAGCTTAGGAATAGTGTCGCTAGGGTTAGAAAACCTAATTAATAGTTCTAAAGGTGAGGGATGATTATTTTTGTGTTTTTATATTTTATGAAAGCAATTAAAATCTCGGGTTTTGAAGGAGTGGGCGGAATTAGTTGCTATTCAACTAACCCAAAACTAAGATGCAATCAAAATAAAATAATAAAAATGAAATTAAACTAATTAAACTGAGGTTGTGAGCAGTAATTGGAGAAATTGTGTTTACTTAGACTTCACTACTCCCTAGATATCTTTTACATGTTAATTACTTGTTGCACTTGTATGAATGACGGATTGTATTCCTTAATACCATTCGTGGGGTGGCATACATAACTCCCCAACTCTATGAGCTCTTATCTCCTCCTACACCATGACCCAGCACAACTATAGGGATTGTAAACAGTGGCTCATGCATTAAATACAACCAATAAAGACCTAGTACGCCTCGGTTCATGTTTCTTAAGATGTTCAAGCATGTTACCATTTGGAGATCTGCCAGTTTTCTTAAGCCTAACATATAAATCATTCATTCAAAACAAGAATAGACAAGTAATCAACACATAATCAACATCTAGGTTTCATTAGATCTAAGCAAACACAAGAGAGATCTAGCCTAGCATAGTAGAATTGAGACAAGAACAAGAGATAAACAACCAACACATAGACATATTGATTGAATTGAAAGTACACTTATCTCAATTACAATGCAAGGTCTCAAGGGTTTGGAACCCTTGAAAAACCTGTAAAAGAGGCACCAAAATCGTCTTTAGGGTTTCACCAAAACTTCTCCTTCTTTTTAATGAAAAAACTAGAAAACTATATATAGGAAAAACAGTCTGACGGCGTCAAGAGTAACTTCTGACGCCGTCACCTCGCCGCCATATACTTCCTCGGACGGCCTTGATCCACTTATGACGGCCTATGTGACGCCGTCACCACCCACGGTATATTAATTTAGCCACTTTGACGCCGTCACGAGTCCTTCTGACGCCGTCACCACCTTCGGTGTTAAATTCTTCATGTCTGACGCCGTCAAGATGTTGGTCTTGACGCCGTCACCTTGTATTTTCAGCATGCAAATTTGGTACTTAGCCGTTTTCTTCACTTTTATGCTCCAAAAACGTCCAAAATAGCTTCTTTTCCAGAATTCACTCTCCAAACACCTAAAATCACAAAAGGAACGATTTAGGGCAATATTTGATCAAATAAAGTCGGATTCGGGCTTAAATGACCCCCTAAAAACGGATCATTTTTCGCCTCATCAAATATGTCAAGTCAAAGATGATCAATTTGATCTTACATATGAATTAGAAGTTATAGAAAAACTAATTGATAGACACTTAGTAGAAGTTAATACATGTGCTACTAGTTTAAATGTTTTAAATGAAGGTACAAGTGAAGATGAGTACGTGTGTTTTGATGAACCTGCTTGAGTATCTTGGAATGAAATGGATGTTGACGAAGACAATGCTCCGGTAGTTAATTGTCAACAAGCAAGGTGTAAGTAAAGGTGATTACTAGTGTCAAGCTCGTAGTAGACTTGCTTGCGATTTATGGAATAACACGGATGAAGATGAAGTCAATCATCCGGTTTGTGATTCTAAACTAGATAAAACATCAAGCAAGGTACACTTTGAAACCAAACACTTTTGCTTTAATTAATTTATCCTAGAGTTTTCTAAACTAGAAAATGAGTCTAAACGTTTATGCAACATGGACCTAAAAACTATCTTCAAGAATGAGTCTTCAAAATCTTTTAAGAATAACTTTGAAAAGGAAATCTTATTAGAAGATAAAATGTCTAGAATTGAGAGTAATGTTGAAATTGATCTAGAATGTATATTATGTCTAGATTACAAACATGAGATTAAAATGCAAAATGAGAAAGGAAAATTTATTAGTTGAATTTGATGAAAGCTCAAAATCTCTTGAAAGATTTTTGAGGAGTCAAAGGTTGTTTAAAGATAAAACCGGATAAGGACTTAACTCAAAAGCACCATCAACTAATAAAACAAAGCAAGTAAAATTTGTCAAACCTAGAAGAGAGATCTAGAGATAATTCAATCTCTAATAGAAACTCAAGATAAAAGGATTAGGATTATTATTCTCTATGCTTTTATATGATTATCTAACCTTCTTGGATACATGAGTTATTGAGTTTCAAAGTGTGTCGTCAAACCAAGATTTTACGCGTAATGCTTATCCGCTTGATAGCATCTCTATGCAATTTAAAAGGTACACATTACTTCAACTTGACTTTGATTGTCTCTTGTTTCTAGCATTATGTGTTCGAATATGTGTTATTTGTAATACTCTAGAGTGTCTACCTGCTATTTGTAAATAACTAAGATTAGATTCTATGCAACAAGGAATTTAGTCTTTAGTACTAGTAGGAGATATAAGGTGTTTTGGTTCTTTAACCATCAAGAGATAAACACGAAAAACTCTTGAGTAAGTCTCACTCAACTCTTGCTTACAAGTGAGCTAACAAAGAATTTCCTAAGTGTTAAAATGTCTAACTCTTTTGTGATGCTTGCAAAACAAACCTTTGTTAAACAATTTTCTCAAACACCATACTTTGAGTCTTTAATTGTGTTTTTCTTCAATCACTCCTTTATGATAATCTCACATAAAACACACAAGGTGAAATAAATCACATTAGCATATATTAGAATGTGTGAAAGAAAATGAGTTTTCAATATCTAGGATTTACACATTAAATGTGACACATAGTCTCATGATGTTGTACCTCTTGGACTTTTTCTAAACAAATAGAGTTCATAGTGTCTTAAGTAAGAAAACCCAAAGAGTCGAGGAGTCGTTGAATATAACATTTAACGAGTAATCTCCTCCTTCTAAGATATTATCTTTGGTAGATGATAACTTAGTCGAAAGTCCAATGATGGCAAGACAAGTATAAGGATAAAGGTACAAAATAACATCTTCTCACCTTGAGTCAAACATTAAATCAAGTAAAATTGACATATGTTATAAAACTTGATTTATAGATCAGAGTTGTGTCTAAACAAATTCAACAAAAACAATTTTTGGAATTTAGAATAAAACAACTAGTGAAACAAAATTGATATTTCAAAGTAATCAAGTGAGTATAGTGTCAATATTTGAAAGACTTTTTGATAATAAAAGCAAGCCACAAAAGCAAGGGATTTTAACTTAAAGACATTCCTAGTTGCTCTCTTGTTCTCAATGGTTAAGTTATTGATGACTTATCAAGAATGAGATTAGTAAATACGTAGGTAAAACTAAACGTAGAGAAATGTTTGGAAGACTACTTGTTCTCATAACATTTAGATTCAACATTATGTTTAGCTTTTGTCTATGTGCTCGTGTTAAAGAAGATCCTAAAACAACTCTTTAGTTGAGCCTATTTGGATACATCATAAGGTACTACACAACTAGGATTATGGTATCCCAAAAGAACGGGAATAGAAACCATAGTGTTTGACAAATGGAATTATGTCGGTAATAAGTTGATAAGAAAAGCACAAGTGGTTCTTGCACTTTTATACTTACCCAATGATTCTCCAAAACGCGTAAGATTCTCAAATTATTATCGGATGGAGGAGCACATCAACAAGCTCCACTTGAGTAAGCTAACTCATATCGACAACGAAATTCATCTCATATACATTGTTATCCCTTCAACAAAGGAAGCATCGACTCAGGCGACAATTCTATCCATTATGTTTCTTAATAGACATATTGTGATCCATCATCATCGCCTTGGTAAGATTGCTCATTGAGGAACGTCTTAACTAAGAAAGTCTTCTATGTTAACTATTTCATCAACGCGTTAACAAAATCTCTTGAATGTGAAGCATTCATAATTCCTAGGCTTAGTAAAAGACTCATAAGACCCAAAACCTTAGGTTTGAACATTAGGATAAAACCACAAAAATCAAGACAATCCCTTTTTGAGTTTTTCCCTGCAGCTCCCACGGCACCCTCAGACTATACGGGCGGAACCCATTTTTTGGTTCCGCCTGGTCCGCCAAAACCTCAGATTGTTTTATTTTTAATTTCAAAGCCAAACATCCTCTTAACTTAATCATCTACTTTCAAACAGCCATCACCCTCTCAAAAACACATATCCTCACGGATTTTAGGGCTTTTTATCCAATCTCTTCAAATCCAACTAACTTTGTAAGTATTCTAATCACAATTGCATTCTTGATTCAATTATAACATTCTTGCTTACAATCATTAACTAGAATCTTAGGGTTTTTGTATAAAACTTCTTGATTCATGAAAAACTTGGTGGCTGGTCAATTATGTATTTCATTAGTTAAGAATTGTAGCTTTTTGTTGATTTGCCAAACACACCAAGTGTATTGTCTTTCAAAAATCACATCCAAGACTAGTACATGATTCATCACCACATTGTTAAAACAAATGAAAAACATCATTTAAACATCACTTGCATACTATCTCTTGAATGCTAAAGGGGATACATAACTAATATGTATTTTCGGGTACATTCAATTAGGAGAGTGTTGGTTATCTTTTGTTGTTACAACAAAATTTGCATAACAAAACAATTTGGTAACCAAAATGAGTCAAGATAACCAAGTCTCCACATTGTTTTGCATATAGGAATACATTAGAACATCCACATTGTTAAAAGTCATTAACATAAAATTTTATGTTTTCTAGGAATCAACATGTCTCCCGCAAACAAATCCGATCACAAGGAAACCCTTAAGTACATGCCCAAACACCATATGATCAAAGGTCTTAACAATGTTCAAGTAGAAACCTTTAAGGCACTAGAAAAACGCTATGTTCACGAAGGAAGAACCATTGATCCATCCTTTCTAGAAGGAACATCCATTCGCCAAAACTTTGCCGCAATCAACTTTGATTGTCTCCTTGATATAGATGAGCCAATTTGTCCTGGATTCATCTTAGAATTCTATGCAACCGTAAACCTTTCCACTAGTGTTGTTGGCAAGATATCATTGAATTTCACAACCAATCAAACACCACATGACATAGATTTAAAAGACTTAGCTATCATTCTTGGTGTCCCAAATGAGGGAACTTGTATCTACACGGATAAGTGGCCCATTTCAAGTCTTGATTCTATTGAGCGTTTTTATCCATACGACACACCTCTTGCTAGTAAGGAAACTATTAAGGAACATCTCTTTGTTAGAACCTCTACCACTAGGGTGAATCGTTCAGGGAATATTGTAGATAAGGATCCTTTTGGTATGGAGCTCAATGAGCTTAAACCACAATTTAAGAAGTGGGAAGAAATCCTTAGAGCTAACGTCATAAGTACCATAGGAAATAGAGATCATATCAACACATGCCTTTGCTACATGCTCTATAGCATTTCCACCGATCAACCCTTCAACTTAGCCTACTACCTAGCCAAAAGAATGGCCGACATATCCTTAGTTGGAACAACTGTTCTTCCCTATGGAATGCTTCTTACTCGCCTCTTTAGAGCAATCTCACCCATTCCTCCTAACGATAATGGAATGCGCCTTGACTATTCTCTCATTCCTCACATCTTCGTTCCTTTAAGTGATAAACGAGTTTTCAAAAATAAGGGCAAACGTACTCGATCACCAACACCATCATCATCATCATCCGGCATGAGCGAGGACGATAAACTTCCTAACTCTAAGTTACCCCCTTTAGAATACCTTCAAGCACTCCCCATCATTGACAATGCTTCCGAAGAGTTCAAGCAAACCAAAGGAATGTTCAAGTGCTTTGGAAGGTACCTAAACAAGCTCAACAAGAAGATAGACCGGTTGTGAGAAGATTAAGGAGTGTTTGGCTTATGAATGCTTTAGAATCGTCTTTGTGTTAAAACTACGTGAATTATTAGTTTTTCACTTTCATGGTTTATTACGTTTGATTGGATTATGTTTGTATGAACTTTTATGCACAATGACAATATTTGTGGTGTTTGTCAATTTTTATGCTTATGGTTATTTTCACTAAGTTTAGTGAATATCGCTAGCCCCCGGTCAAAGTCATATGATTTGAGTGTTTACATGTTCAATTTTTGCATTTCCTAACCAGATATGCATTATATTTTTGATTTTAGGAGTTTTCGAAAATTTTGAAAATCGTCTCGCGGGTCAAAAACGTGGACTGCCTAATTCTTGTGCTCTGGCGGATCTGGCGGTACCCAAAATTGGGTTCCGCTAGTGTATTTTTTGGGAATTCCAGAAATGGCCCAACGGACCAGGCGGTACCCTCAAATGGGTTCCGCCAGTGTATTCTGAGGGTTCCGCCAGACACCTGCAGAAATTTTTTCCATTTTTCTTAAGTCCAAAACTTGTAAAGTGTCAAAACCATTTTCCTAAGTGAGAAACATCTTCCATTAACTCCAATAACCATATTAGAACAACTCTCACTCACTAAAACAATTAGGAAGCCACTTCCCTCCAAAAATTCAAATTCAAACATAACCAATCCAAATAACCCTTTTAAAGGATCCTTCAAACCATTGAAACATTTTCAACCAAATCACATCCCATGATCACAAAGCATTGAGTGCATATGTTGGTCTTTCACTCCACCTTATTCCATTGGTTTGACTTGCAATGATTTGACATGTTCATGAAAACAATGTAAATCATTTGAAACCTCAATCTTTGAATGGTAAAACATCAAATCCAAACACTCATTTAAACATCTTCTTCATCCTATAAATTTGAAAGTTTTGCTACAATTCAAATCACACCATCACCATTAATACCTCTTCTCTCAAAACATCAAAACCACACCTTTGAAATGACTAAATCCAACACATCATCCGAGTCATCAAAATCCTTCTCAAAAACTACTAGGATTAGTGTTAAACCTTGTTGCTTCAACAAAACCGTCAAGTCAAGCTCATCTTCTTCAAGTGATGCTTCGCTTAACATTTCTTCACCTATCCAAGATTTCCTTAACCTCACTACCTCAACACAATCCCCAACACATTGTAACACCAATACAATTACCTTTCAAGAATTGCTTAATCTTGATACTCCAACACCCTCTCCAACACATTGCTACACAAACATGGCCACCATTCCTCCAACAACTAGACCTTCAAGTGATTCATCATCACCTTCTCAAAAAGCTCAACCATCAAAAACTCCTTCACCTCAATCACCAACAATTTCACCAATGGAACTTTTCCATACACCACCAACATCACCACTACCTTATTTGGAAACTTTAGAAGACCTATCACCCAAATCATCAAGTCCACCATCCTTGTTACTCTTTGACACCATTGCTCAAATGGAAACCCAACAACAACCTAGTGAGCAACTAGATGATGAACCCCATCAACCATCATTAGTAGAACGGTTGGCTTACCGTTATGCTAGACCATCCATTTTTCCAAATGATCAAGGTCATACCCACTCACAATCATTTGTGTTTCACCCAATTTACAAAGACCTTCATGGCAATCCTATCGGCGAACCAAGTTTCCGCCATTTTGTTCAAAACCAACAACCACCACAACAACAACAACCATCACCACAAGAACCTTCCCAACAATTTGAATCTCTACTTTCTTCTTATAAGAAAATAGAAGCATCCATATGGGAAAAACCTCCAAACCTTAATAATGAGATTGACACTCATTTAAACCACCTTCATGCCTTCAAACGTATAGTTGAGTCTCAAATCAACCATATTACGGTTTTACAAACAACACTTCACTCAACAAATGAAGGAAGCAAAAACACTACTCAACCTTCCACCTTTGCTCCTTCAAGTTCAAACCATCCACCACCAACATATCAAACCACCCTTCCACCAAACTTTCCCCGCCATGATTGCAATCATTGCGAAAGAACCGCTCACATTAGTGAAGGGTGTCGAAGGGAAATTCGTGAGCTATCCGAAGAAATGAGGTTTATACTAAACCACATTTTGGATCTTCTACAATCCTCGACTCACACACCTCAACCTTAGAGTCTCCAAAATGAAACAAAACTGTTTCTTTTGGAAAATGTTTCCCATTTAAACCAACAAACCAAAACCGTGTCATCCTTTCAACCTTCAAAATAAAGCCCGCTACAACCACAACCCACATTTTTCATCCTTAAACAACCTTAGCCTTGTTTTTGGAAAATGTTTCTCACTAAGGAAAATTATGATTTCCTTGTAGCTTTTTATGGTCTTAGTTTATTTGTAGTTTTTCCTTATTTTTAGAAGTAGGATGCTGTGATCCAAATTTAGTGTCTTTGACTTTTTAAGAGTCAAAATTTTACATGAAATGAATTTCATTACACTACAAGGTTTTCATTGTTTGTTGACCATTTAGGTATAATAAGTGAAATATACCTTGCTATGGTACCATACATATATCTTGTGTTGTTGAAACTAACCTTTCTTTTTGTAGGATCATTTTCCATGTTTTCCTTCCTTGATACTCCATTTAGGGGAGTAATATTCAAGGGGGAGCATGAATGTTGTACTATTTCACTTCACAACTTTTAGTTGTGTTTTAAACATGAAATGCTTTCATGACTTGTCTTGTGCAACAACTAACCTTTTTCTTGTAGGTTCAAAATCCATGTCTCCTCTCTTGGCACTCCATTTAGGGGGAGTATCATCCAAGGGGGAGCAAGTGCTTACTTCCGCTTCGCTAGTCTTCTTTTTGTTTCGACAAAAAGGGGGAGAATTTAGATATAAACTTGTTTCAAAAAAAAAAATTTGCATATCACATCATCTTAGCAAAAACAAGTTTTAATACCTAACTTTATAAGACTTAACACTAAAACTAGTGACTTACTTATAAATAAAGTTTATGTTTTGTCATCAACAAAAAGGGGGAGATTGTTAATACAAATATTGCCTAAAAATGTTATTTATATTTTACGATCTTTGCTAAGTTTTGTTAATGACAAAGTATGAAGTTTAGCTATAAGTAAATCATCACTTTAAGTATTTAAGTCTTGTTTAACTAAGGCTTTCATTTTCTTTTAAACAAAACATTGTTTTTATTTCTTAAACTAGAAAGTATCTTGTCACATCACATTTATTTCTTAATATAGTAACGCCACATCACATTTAGGGCAAGCTTTGTCAATATACATTTATGGTAAGAAGTGTGTTTGACTTACTAAGTGGTTGCTTGCAAGTTTAGTGTTTGACTTGATATTATGAGATGTGACATTGTTTGGTTTGCAAGAGTAATGAGATGTGACGTTGTTTGGTTTGGAAGATTTATTGCAAAAACCAACTGCAGCCCTGGCGGTACCCTGGAGATACACGGGCGGAACCCTTCTGAGGGGTCCGCCGTATCCGCCAGACCTGCAGAATGGTTTGCTATAAATACCAAACCATTTGTTAGTTTTGTGTAACCCCTTTAGGACATATTTTCACATACTCTCTCAACTAACTCAGTAACATTTTGATTTGTGTGATTCTCTTATGTAGCAAGGGACTTCACAAGATCATTCAAGAAGTTACAAGCTTCAACTTTAAAGTTGCAAGTCTTGGTAGCTTGATCATGTATAAGCTTTGGTAGTTTATACTTCATTTGTGTCATGTATGTAGAAGTGAGTGGTTAGTATTTTAGGCCTCAAAATACGTAGTGTGTCGGGAGTTGTTGTACCCTTGTAAAAGAACTAACGGGAGTGGTTGTACCCTTGGTAAAGAACTCGACATCTAGCTTAGTGTCGGTAAAAGTGTAAGCGACGATGAGAGTGGTTGTACCCGTGTAAAAGAACTTGACATCTAGCTTAGTGTCGGTAAAAGTGTAAGCGACGTTGTAAAGGTTTTCTCCGCCGGTGAAAGGAGCTTGTTGATTAGTGCTTATAACTCTCGAGTTGGAAACTCGGGGCGTGGATGTAGGGCAAGGAAAAAGAGTCCTTGTAGCCGAACCACGATAAACAATCGTGTTGTGGTTTGATCGTTTCTTTCTTTATCTTTGCTCATTACATGTTGTTCTTTTGTTAAAATAGCTAGTTACATATAAAGTTTTTCAAAGAACTAAACAAGTAAAGATGTGTTTATATCTTTAAACAAAAGTAAAGCTTTTCAAAGAACTAAACAAGTAGAGTTAGGATCATCACAAGCAAAGCTTTTCAAAGTATGAAACTAGTAAAGTTAGAATTGTTATTCACATGAAAAGCTTTTCAAAGAATCAAACATATAACATTGTGTTTATACCTTTAAGCAAACGTAAATGTTTTTAAAGATATTCAAGTTAAAAAGAAACGAAAAAGCAGTAAACTATTCAACCCCCCTTCTAGTTTTCCACATATATTTTTTTTTTATTTTTCAAAAAAAAAATTAAAAAAATTTTGAAAAAAAAATATTTTTTTTTTCGAAAAATAAAAAATTATTTTAATTTTTTTTTTTCAAATTTTTCTTTTCAAAATTTTTTTAATTTTTTTTTCGAAAAATAAAAAAAAAAATATTTTTTTTGAAAAATAAAAAATTATTTTAATTTTTTTTTCAAAAATTTTTTTTCAAAATTTTTTTAATTTCGAGAAATAAAAAATTAATTTTTTTCAAAATATTTTTATTTTTTAATTTTTGTTTTTCGAAAAAATATTTTTTACATTTTTTTAAAATGTCTTAAAAAAAAATTTGAATTTTTTTGATTTTTTTTTTATTTTCTTATTTTTTTTGAAAAAAACGGACGAAAACGTGTAAAAACGGTCGAAAACGAATGAAAATATGTAAATACGGACAAAAACGTGCGAAAACGAACGAAAACGTGAAAAAACGGACGAAAACGTGTAAAAACGGTCGAAAACGTGTAAATACAGACAAAAACGTGCGAAAACAGGCAAAAACGTGTAAAAACGAACGAAAACGTGTAAATACGGACGAAAACGTTTAAAGGACTAACGCTGCAATAATAAAACAAACGATCGTTAACTCAACCTGCTGCAACAGGTCAAGCAAGTCACCGGTACACACAATGACACGGATTTGAAAAGTTAGTGCTATAATCAAAAAAAAAAATACGCTACATACAATGACAAAAAGTGGCAAGTATAATGCCTTTTTTTGCCAATTTCCCTTTGGAAGGTATCCAAGAATCACGAAACACCAATAAATTAAAGAAATCACGAAAGTGGAGATATATGCTTCAAAACGAACAGAATCTAATCAAACTGAAATTAATTTGTAAGGCCTATTCGACATTATCGACGCCATGTCAAGGAAAAACTAGAATAGGCCTCACATCAGGCTGTTCACACCATTTCTAGAGATAACAAATGGAAACTGTTTTGCTTATACTTGGACAGGAGCATGAGGGAACTAGTTTACTTCTCCAAAAAAAAAAGGAGGGTGGGGACAGTATAGACATAAGAGATGAAAACCTTACCTGATTGTACTTGGCCAACCGCTCTCCACAGCGAGGTGCACCTGCTTTTATCTGACCTGTGGCAAGACCAACTGATAGATCAGCTATGAAAGAATCATCAGTTTCCCCACTTCTTTGTAATATTATGACACCCCATTGTGCATCCTTTGCCATTTTCACTACTTCAATTGCTTCGGTCACTGTCCCAATTTGGTTCACCAACATTGCACAATACAAGTCTTATAATTTGCACATATGCTAACAAATGTAAACATCCCACAAATACACAATATCACGCAAACTATTTCATTAAGATACACTTTCTTTTCTTTTCCCAAAGTTTCTACAATATTAAAGGCACTGCTTGTCTGTGAGAGCCACATTAATTGTTTTTGAATCTTTCTGTAAGACAACTTATGTCTTAGATAAAGGTATTTGCTATTAAGAAAAGAAAATTTCTGATTGGAATATATCCATAAAAGGAAGTGCTAAGGTGCTGCAATTTCATCATTATAAAACACAGGAATTTACAAATCACCGCGTACCTTGAGAAGAAGGGTATTACAATTTACAAGCATGGTCATTAATAGCTTGCTCAATACCCTTTGAATTTGACATCAACAAGCCATCTCCTACAACCCGCACATAAAATGAGCATGCACCACAGTCGGGTAGAAGTTTATAAATGTAAGGAAAAAAAGAGAACTAAATTAAATTCATAACAACTCAGTTGACAAGAATTGGGTTAGTAACTTCTATATGGCACTTTCTGCGCTACCACAGCTTAAATCATTTTGGTAAGTCTATATGGCAGGACAAATGTTTTGAATGATGTTAACCTTTAACAATTTTTTTTTTTTTTTTTTTTTTTTTTTTTTTTTTTTTTTTTTGTTAATCATGGGTTTCCGACTCGACATTGCGAGCCGACTAATCCCACGGCGACTATCCTTTTGGATAGCCCGGAGTCGGCGCAGGTGAACCTCCGTGGCCACAAGGGGATTAATTTTCTCCCCGTTGGATTCGAACCCTTGACCTCCTCTTTGGAAGGCTGGTATTCTTACCGCTTGGTCACCTCTTGTGGTTACCTTTAACAATTTAAGACTATGCTCCGTGGTTATCTTTCCAGAATTGCAATTGACAGATTCAAAATTACAAAATACTAGTAACTTTTTTAACATATACGATAACTGCATACTGAAGTTACAGTGGGAATGAGAATAGCAAAAACTTGAACTTCAAATCATGCTTCAAAAAATTTAGAGTAAATCCCAAACGACTATAATAAGGCCATGTCACAAAAGAGGACAACCAATATTTTACCATCCTTGCCGGAGTCAGTTTCAGCTATTAGAGGTACTGATTCCAATTTGCATGTGAAGCAGACAGTTATATAATCCTACAAGAGTACGTCAAGGGCACTTCAGATTATCAGATGGTAAAAAAATGGAAGAAGAATGGGAAACTTCGAGAGAATAAAAAAAATCATGGTTTAGCTACTGGAAATCCATATTTACATTGAAACTCGTCCATATTGTTCTCTTCATCCTCTGGCTAATGATTACTTTCTGTACATGGAAATGAATGAGACTTGCTACCCATTTCCTCACAGGTGTCTGGTAGTGTATTGTCACTGCTTTCAAATTGGATACTGGTGGCTTTCTTGAGGAAATGATTTGTGAAATTCAAAGTACTTGTTAATTGTTCATAAAAGCAATTAACAATTACTTAGATCAATGGTTTCATATTGTTTCAAGTAATCACTTGGGGACTATATAACATGATTCAGATAAACTTATAATCAAATTGGCTTGAGTGAGAATAAGAATGGTCACACTATCTTCTACACAAAAGTTTTCACGAGATCCCATAGGGCATCGGCATGGCTGGAAAGAATTATGCGCGTGATTCCTACAAATTATGCCCATAGCATTGTCAACTTACAAATATTGGATTCATTTTAGTCTTGTGGGCCAACCTTGATCTTTCAAAGTTATGTTTCAAATATTTTACATGGTAGTGGATGTACTGAGGTGCAGGATAAATTCAATTACGAACCAGAATAACAAGGGGCATAGAGTGTTTGCCAATGATTTAAACAAGTACAAGTACAGGATACTAGTTGGAAGCTCAATTAGCACTCTACTCAAGCTAACATGCTCAGGCTTGTTGAAATCCAACTTATAAGCAGTGTCAAACTGAATTTGTATGTAGAAAGATGAATATGACTGATATCTACCTCCAACTTGAGGACTACTTCAAGTGTTAGCGTTGTATTTAACCTATAGCAAAAAGGCCTAAATCGCATCTAATATACATCAAATTGTTTTCCTAATGAGAATGTTTCCTAATGAGAATGTTTTCCTAATGAGAATGTTTCCTAAATCGCATCTAATATACAACATTCTTTTGCAGAAGAGACCATTTAACCTTCTTACCCGTCCCAAGAGGATATCAATAGCAGCTGGATGATTTTCAGAATTTCCAACATTGCCCTCAGGGGTTTGTATTCTCTCTTATTGAAGTTGCACTTTAAGTCATCACAAATGAGACTTGGTAGCACAATCATCAAAATACACTCTCCCTTCATCATCGGGTCTTAAGGGTCTTAAAAGTCTTTGAGTTTGACTATCAATTTTATAAAAAATTATAACAAAAACAGTTTCATTAGGTTGATTAACTTCCAACTTAAATCATTTTAAGTCATTTTTAAGGGAAATACAATTTTGTTAAGTTATTACCCAACGAAAACCAACTCAGAAGGCAGCATACATAGGCTTCAACGTCAAGCACGTGTCACACTACAGACGGGACAAAGGCCGACTGGTGAATGCACCCCCTTGCCAGCCACCTAGTAGCGCTTCCTAATTCAAGAATAACCGACATGCAAAATGTATACATGATTTTTGGAATTACACTAATAAGAAACAGGAATAAGTTTTATCATAGACACCAAATAACATTACATATGTTTCATGTCACATATGGAACTAAAAATCATGTGTGAATAAAAAAAAAAAAAAAAAAAAAAAAAAAAAAAAGCAGTAACAACATATTCCATTCGAACTCTGTTGAGTAGTCTGGTACTCTGGTTAGTTATGTAGAAATTATCTTGCTAAAAAGACATGATTCTAAAAGTTAATATCGATAGGCACATTTATAAAGATAATATCACATCCCTGATCAGCTGAAAATATATATACCAAGACTAAGAACATTTCACTTCCATTTTAATCAGCCATTGTATTTCTTTACATGCAGTTATCAAAAGAAGATTAGTCATTTCCAGCTTCAAACAAAACATCATTCACAAAAGATGAAACAAAAGCATACCCGCATATCATAAGGAAATGTCATCTAATCTAACTGCCGTCTAGGTTACTTAAGACTTACGACCTCCCATATCCGCTATTCTATTGAGACTTGATTGAGCTTAAGGCCAGTCGAGGAACTTAGAACCTTGAAGGGAAGGTGGGAGAAATGACTGGACAGCAGATGGATTATCGGGAGTATAGATATAACCTTTCGCATACCCCAACTCTTTCATCAACTTAGTAGGCGCATTTCTCAGATGCAAAGGCACGCCCTCATTTTGCCCAACTGAATCTTTCACAGCCTTCGTGGCAGCCTGTAATGCTCTATACACAGCTATCGATTTTGGAGCAAGAGCCAAATAGGCAACACACTGTGCTAAGTTAACACTGCACTCTGGCATACCAAGAAAATGGCAAGCCTGATAACAAGAAACAGCCTGCGGGAGAGCTAAAGGGTCAGCCAATCCAACATCTTCACTTGAAAACTGCACAAGTCGGCGTGCAATGTAAAGCAGCTGTTCTCCAGCTTCCAACATCCTCGTCAGCCAATAAATCGATGCATTTGCATCACTTCCTCTCATCGACTTATGTAAAGCACTTATAAGATTGTAATGCTGTTCACCGTCTTTGTCATAAGAAAGATGCTTACTTTGCAACGCTTGTTTTGCATCATCTATACTTTAACTCAAAACAACTTCAACATTCTTATCCAAATCCAATACATTATTCCCATTGTAACCTAAGCGTGCAGCAGCAGTAATAGCCGATATTTCCAAAGCATTAAGCGCCACACGCGCATCTCCATCACAATGTTGTGACAAATACTCAACAACCTCATCACTAACTTGAATCTTCTTCGGCATAAACCCTAAACTACAAACCAACCCATTGTCACGATCATCCCTAGCACGTTTAAGAATAGTAGCAATATGACCAGGTTCAAGCAAATTAAGAGTAAGCACTCTACAACGACACAACAAAGGCGTAATCAAATGGAACGAGGGGTTCTCAGTAGTAGCACCAATAAACACAATACTCCCATCCTCAATAACCGGCAAAAAGGAATCCAACTGCGACTTATTAAACCTATGAACCTCATCAACAAACAACACAGTCCTGACACTATTAATACCATTTTTCTTAATTCTCCTCGCCTCGTCTACAACGTCCCTAACATCCTTAACACCAGCAGTAACAGCAGACAGGGAAACAAACCGATACGAGGAACTTAAAGAAGAAGAATTAACAATGGCGCGGCCGATAGAAGTCTTACCAGTACCAGGTGGGCCCCATAGGATAAAGGAAGGCAGGCGATTCGCTTCGATAGCTGACCGAAGGAAAGACGATTTGTCGGAGAGGAGATGGTCTTGTCCTATTATGTCGTTGATTGTGTGGGGACGCATTCGCTCTGATAACGGCTTTTGGCTTCGAGAAGGTTGTTTTCTTTTTTTACTACTAACTACTGTTTGTTGTTGTTGAGGTTGTTTGGGGTTGTCGGGTGATTTTGTCTTTTTGTTGTCAAAAGAGAAGAAGCGGTTGATTTTGGGTTGAGTGGTACTGGTGGGAGAAGTAATAGGGGAAATTGGTGAAGATGAAGAAGATTGATTTTTGAGAATCCACTGGTGGCTGAGAGAGCTTGGGAGATTAACTCCTCGGAGAAACCCATCTCAGCCAAAAGCTGCTCTTTTTCTTTTTCCATTTCCAGTTCCCGCTTTTCTTCTTCCTTTTGGTCTTCCTTTTATGGATGGGTTTTAAACTAATTTGGGGAAATTATCCCCCCAAATAATCTCCCCAACTATTAGTAGTAGTACTACTTTGTCAACTGGTTTCAACTGGCTTAAGAAAATGTTGTTGGCCCATTAGGTGTACTTGGTGCTATTGTATCATGTTGTCTACTTTATTGGGTTGGGCAGGTTTTGACATTTAGAAATTTGACCCATAACCCGACCTTGTGGGCTCCTCTCGAAAAGTGTTGTATAAGTTAGAGGTGCAAAAAAATCGATTTTTTTCGGTTTTCGGTTTTTTAATAACCAGTTATAAAAAAACCAGTTTTTCTAATAACCAGTTTCGGTTCGGTTTCGGTTTTTCGGAATCGGTTTTCTTCGGTTATAAATGTTCGGAATCAGTTTTTTTCGGTTATAAATTTTCGGAATCGGTTTTTTTCGGTTTTATACCGGTTCGCTTTTTTCGGTTAAAAATGTTCGGATTCGGATTTTTTATCGGTTCGTTTTTTTTCGGTTCGTTTTTTTCCGGAATTTTACTAAAAACTTCGAACATTTATTTAATAAAATTGTTAATTATCAAACATATAATTAAACAATATTCTCATAACTTTTATTTAAACAATACAATTATACAATCATAACTTTTATTTAAACAATACAATTATACAACAAAAAAATACAATCATAACTTTTATTTATACAATACAATCATAACTTTTATTTAAACAATACAATCATAAAAACATATAAATACTAATACATTTCGAGCTTCGGCATAGCCATCACCCGAAAACATATTAGTGTAATCAAGTATATCGAGCTTCGGCATTGCCATCACCCGTTATACTCAACTACTATCGTCAAGATCATTTTCTTCCAAAAAATCTTGTACATCTACATCTTCAACATCAAATTCTTCAAGCTCACCTTCATCTAATTCGCCTTCGGTATTGATGCGTAGGGATTGCACCATGCTTTACCTCTCGAGGGATCTCGAGAAGCTTACAACCCCCACCAGGCAGTGTACCTGATCGATGTAGTATAGTATAATGACAAGTACCGGGGGATTGATCGTTCAGCTAGGAATAGTGTCGCTAGGATTAGAAAACCTAAAAACTAGGTCTAGAGATGAGGGATGATTCTTTTTGTATTTTTATATTTTTTTATGAAAGCAAGTAAAAATATCGGTTTTGAAGGAGTTGGGCGGAATTAGTTGCTAGTCAACTAACCCAATTACTAAGATGCAATCAAAATAAAATACTAAAAATAAAAATAAAAACTAAATTAACTAGAGTTGTGAGCAATATATGGGAGAATTGTGTTTACTTAGGTTTCACTACTCCCTAAATATCTTTTACAGGTTAATTACTTGTTACAGTTGCGTGGATGACGGATTGTATTCCTTAATACCATTCATGGGGTGGCGTACTTACTTCCTCACTCCTATAAGCGCCTACTTCACTCCTATGTCGAGCCGGCTAAGAAGCTCCTAACATGGGATCACTAGAATTTGCTCATGCATTAAATACAACCAATAAAACCTAGTACACATCGGTTCATGTTTCTTAAGACGTTCAAGCATGTTACACAATGGAGATCTGCCAGTTTTCTTAAGCCTAACATTGAAATCATTCATCCAATACAACTATAAACAAGCAATCAACCTATAATTAACATCTAGGTTTCATTACATCTAAGCAAACACAAGATAGATCTAGCCTAGCATGTTGAAATCAAGACAAGCATAAGATATATTCAAACAACACATAGACATATTGAATGAATTGAAAGAGGACTTATCTCAATTGAACATGAAAGGTTTCAAGGGGTGAAAACCCTTGAAAATACTATAAAAAATAACCTAGGGTTTATTAGGTTCGACCCTATTATTCTCCACACAAGTTCCTCCCTTATGAATGAAAAATAGAAAAGTATATATAGATTCTGATAGGTGACGGCGTCAAGAACAAATTTCTGACGCCGTCATCTCGCCGCCAAATAATTTCTCGGACTGCCTAGATCTGGATCTGACGCCGTCATGTGTACTCCTTATGCAGGCCGTCACCAAAAATACTCTTGACGCCCTTCTCTTGACGCCTTCAGGTTTTCACTGGGTCATCATGGATTTTACTCCTGACGCCGTCACATTTTTCTTCTTGACCCGGTTCAAGCAAATTAAGGGTAAGCACTCTACAACGAGACAACAAAGGCATAATCAAATGGAACGAGGGGTTCTCAGTAGTAGCACCAATAAACACAATACTACCATCCTCAATGACCGGCAAGAAGGAATCCAACTGCGACTTATTAAACCTATGAACCTCATCAACAAACAACACAGTCCTAACACTATTAATACCATTTTTCTTAATTCTCCTCGCTTCATCTACAACGTCCCTAACATCCTTAACACCAGCAGTAACAGCAGACAGGGAAACAAACCTATACAAGGAACTTAGAGAAGAAGAATTAACAATGGCGCGGCCGATAGAAGTCTTACCAGTACCAGGTGGGTCCCATAGGATAAAGGAAGGCAGGCGATTGGCCTCGATAGCTGATCGAAGGAAAGACGATTTGTCGGAGAGGAGATGGTCTTGTCCTATTATGTCGTTGATTGTGTGGGGACGCATTCACTCTGATAATGGTCTTGTCCTACTGTTTGTTGAGGTTGTTCTTTTTGTTGAGGTTGTTTGGGGTTGTCGGGTGATTTTGTCTTTTTGTTGTCGAAAGAGAAGAAGCGGTTGATTTTGGGTTGAGTGGTACTGGTGGGAGAAGTAATAGGGGAAATTGGTGAAGATGAAGAAGATTGATTTTTGAGAATCCATTCGGTGGCATCAGAAAGTGAAGAATTACTACCACCGGTGGCTGAGAGGGCTTGGGATATTAAGTCATCGGAGAAACCCATCTCAGCCAAAAACTGCTCTTTTTTTTCCATTTCCATTTCCATTTCCCGCTTTTCTTCCCTCTTTTGGTCTTCCTTTTATGGATGGATGGGTTTAAATTAATTTGGGGAAATTATCCCCCCAAATCATCTCCCCAACTACTTATTTGATTTTGTACTACTTTGTCAACTGGTTTCATTGGGCTCTAAGTAGATTAGTTTTGTTAGGTTGGCTTAAGAAAATGTTGTTGGCCCGTTAGGTGTTATTATATCATGTTGTCTACTTTATTGGGTTGGGAAAGTTTTGACATTTACTCATTTAGAAATTTGACCCCTAACCCAACCTTGTTGGCTCCTCTCGAAAAGTTAACGTGGTTATTCATTGCATGCACCTCCCCTGATGTTCCTCTTGCAAAGTTTATGACTCGTTGGTAGGGGTGTTCACGGTTCGGTTAATTAACCGAATAAACCGAAAACCGAACCGAACCGAACATATAACCGAACCGAACTTGTTAAAACCGAACCGAACCGAATTAAAAATTCGGTTTTCGTTGGTGAACCTCGTTTTCTAGTATTTGTTGACCTTCCTTGGTGGTTATGGATTATTTATGACATGGAGTTTGTGGTTGTTCACAAGTTACAGTATTTTGTTGGGTTAAAAACTTTGTTAAAAAAATAGTAAAATAAATAAATAAATAAATAAAAATTATAGGTGGCAAAACGGACGGACCAAGAAGGCACGGGCCACGGGTCAAACGGGCTACGGGCTAAACAGGCACGGGCCAAACGGGCGCATGTTATATGAATCATTTTAGAAAATATCCAAAACGACAAAATAAATTCCTCAAACTTAACACCTTATTTATATTTAAAAAATTAAATATATATTATATCTATAAGTATTTCTTTAAAAACAATTGTAATGTTATACAATTGAGAGAAAATATGTGCCCATTTAACTTTTAAATGGGCAATATATGCTCATTTCAAAAAAATGAGGGGGACCAAACGTGCCCAAATCTTTTAAAAGTTTGCCTATTTAGCCAAAAAAAAATTATTTTGGGCACAAATTATCACCTCTAATAAAAATAAAAAATCTTGTTTTTACATGAGAAAATGAGTGAAAATAGATAAGTTTGTGACTATTTTGTATCATGTTTCTACAAATGACGTCAACTTTACGTGTGATATGTAAAACATAATTTGAGTGGATTGGATGAATATGTTGTTTGGTTTCCCCTCAAGAACAGTAAGGACCCTGAGACAAGAATGAGTATCTCAAGCCGTGGTAACACTTAAACAAACCTATTGTGTATATCATTGTGCGTTAATAATCGTGTCAAATATGTGGAGGTATCTATGGTCTTGGGATGAACCCATGTGGTTGATCAACATGTATGCTCCATATTCTGGTTGTGTGCCTCATGTTGTCACGTGTCAGGTACCGTATCTTAACCATTGGTGATAGTTGTCTACACGTGTGTGAACGCGGCCTGAGAGGCCTTCCCAGGTCATTGCGACATGGGAATGTATGCGTATTGGATTTGGTTAATCTGAGTGTTGATACTCGACCTAATTTTGGCGTGTATTTAGAAGGCTTGGGCCACTAATATCTATACGCAATCAATATACATCCAGTGAGTTTGAATATCAATATTAACTTTATTTTATTTTCTCACTTTTATGAATAAATTCTTTTGTTTTAGATGTTTAAATATTATTTTTAATATATAGTTGGAAAGCTAAAAAGTGTATTTTTCAGTGCGAAAAATAGTGAATCTTTTAAAGCTCTATACAAATACTTATGCATATTTTTGTTACAACATCATGTTTTTGCTCGAACTTATAGAGGTTGGTGTTATATCACATGTGATATATCATGCAAATTATATACCGGAAAAAACTAAAGAAAAACCAAAAAATTAAAGTTTGCCATAAGTATATAAAATGTATATCTATTGAAAGACAATTAAATGTTAGTCGCGACGATGTAATTAATTTCCCTTAACGATTAATGGTTACTGAGATACATGATATTTTTCTAAAAAAAAGACAGTGAAAGTGAGTTTTTGACTCCACCCAAACAGTCTAACCAGTCAGTCCTAAATCAACCAAGTGTATTGGTCAATGAGGTCAGACCATGAGGGTGAGAAGCGATCAATTTATGATCTGGGGTAAGCACAGTATTTTCCTAGGTCGCTATGTCCCAGCGAGGATTGAAATTGTATTTGGAAAACGTTTATGGGATTGAGTGATTAAAGGAAAGTAACAGGAATTCGATTTTTGGAATTACACTAATCAGATATTAATAGAAATAAGAAAAATTAACAATATTAACAATAACTGAAAATCAGATACGTATTTAAAACTAAAAACGTAATTAAATTTAAAATAAACGTAAACGCGTACTAGAAAAAGGAAAATAAAGCAGAATTAATTCTAAGGGGGTGAAAATTACTTTTTTATAAACTTAATAATAAAAGAAAATTTTATAAAAAAAGAAAATTATTTTTTTGACTTTTTAATTATTTAATATTAATTAAAAACTATTTAATAACTAATTTAAACTATTTTAAATTACTAAAAATACTAAAATAACTTGGAAAATTTTGAAATTTTTTATAAAACTAATTAACTATCACAGGAATCCTACAAAATTATAAAAAGTTTATAAAACTTATAAATAAGCTATTTGAGAAATTATTTACTTAATTATTAATTAAAAGTTAATTAAACTAATTTAATTATAAAAAATAGTAAATGAACAGTAAAAATTATGAAGATTTTTCTAAAAGTACTTTATGATTATAAAAGGCTAGAAAAAAATATAAAAAGATGCTAGTGAATATAAATAACCAGAAAATGATTTTATTTTTGGTTTATTAATTAAAACTAATTAAACTAATATTAATCATTAAAAATACTAAATGAAAACAGAAAATTATGAAAATTTTTAAACAAATACTACAATATGACAGAAACTTAGAAAAAATATAAAAACATGCAAGCGCTTAATGAAAAAGCAGAAAAATAAGCCAAAAAGCTAAATTGGCTTAAATAGAAGCTATCACTATAAATTAAAGTTGGGGAAACTAAAACACTAAGATTACACTAGGGGATATGGTGCACAGGCTTGGTTTGATTTTTATGCGAGGGAACCAAGAGGTCCAGGGTTCAAATCCCACAAGCACCAATTTTTCTGCTTTTATATTTTTCTTGATTTTCTTTTTACAAAACCATTAAGTAACTAACAATAAGCAATTTTAACAAAGACAACTTTTTTGAAAATGATAATTAAGCTCTGTGTGAGCTTATTTTCACCACAGAAAGCTTTTTGAAGCTTTAAAGGGATTAACAAGCTACACAGCTCTACTATCAGAATAAAATAAGCTAAAATAAGCTAAGGCAATTACAAATAAGCTAAATCAAGCAAAGAAAGCACACTGAGAAGCTAGAAAGCACAAAATAAGCAAAATCAAAATCCTAAGAACTATGCAGGCCAAGAATGGCTAACTGCAGGCCTATATGGGGCCCACCTAATGAGCTCAGTGGTCCAAGGGGAGCCTTGAACCAACAAGCCAACCTGGTAAGCTACTCAATAAGCCAATAAGCACAGAGTGGGGTCCACTATTAAGCTCTACAAGGGCTTGTGAAAATTGTCCTGTGTTCCTGCTGATGAAGCAGTGGAAAATGGGGCAAACTACAGGCCTGAATTGGTCCCACCTAATGAGCTTGGAAGTCCAAAATAAGCTTGTATCTAAAAAGCTAGCTGGTTGAGGTTCTTAAAAAGCTAAGGGGCTTGGGGTGGGGTCTACAGATAAGCTCAGTAGGAGCTTATGAACTTGGCACTTTACACTGATTGGTCGGTGTAACTGACCAAATGGTTGCTTTTTGAAGGCCTAAAATAAGCAGGTAAATAAACATGAATTTGAACCAAAAGCACATGCATAGAGAGGCACCACTACGGCCTTTTCAAAGATACCAAAAGCTAAGGATAAGATACAATGATGAACAAGGAATGTGCTTAGAAAAAAGGGCTTATGAGCCTAGTGCAAGGGAAGTGTGTGACAAACAGGCTCAAAGAAGCTAATAAATAAGCCTGGTGCAAAGGAAGTTAACAAGGTGAAAAAAAAAAAAAAAAAAACTTTCATTTCCACCCCCTATATTATTTGACCGTTTGTAACGGTTATTAGTGTAAAAAAAAAAAAAAAAAAAAAAAAAAAAAAAAAAAAAAAAACAAACTTTTTTCAAACCCATGTTATTACAACTATAAATACACCTTCACCCCTACAATATTTTTTCACACTTTCACAACTATTTTCATCTACAATACTCTTCTATTAGCAAAAAGAAAAAAAAAAAAAAAAAAAAAAAAAAAGGAAAAAAAAAGTCGGGTGGCAACAACAACTCGTTTACGAATTTTCTCGGTGGTGGAATCACCCATACGCGGGTTCTTCCTCAAATCCAAACGACGGTTCGGCACCACCGATGTGGGGTAACCCACAAGATTCCCAATATTGGACCGAAAGTCAACAAAGCGACTTAAATTACAATTTCCAAAATCTTCAATTCTCCCAAAACTCACAACATTCCCAAACGAAAAATATGAAGTTCCGGAAACACCGACCTCTCCTCAAAAACCAAAAAGTCATGGAAAACGTAAGGCAAAAAAATCCAAAGAACCCGTTGAAGACGAGGATGCAGGTGCTGGAAAATCGAAGTTGGAACGTTGGACGCCAAGTGAGGAAAAGTTGCTTGCCGAGTGTTGAGCTGCGTGTTCAGAGGATTCGAGGTTGGGGATTTAACAAACCAAGGATACATTATGGCAACGTATAAGAGGCGAGTTCAATAGATTAAGTCCAAAAGACCGCAACAAAGATATGCTACAATCTAAGTGGAAAACGTTGAACCGTGATTGTAATAAGTTCAACGCTTTTTACAAAAAGGCGCAACGCGAGATAAAGAGTGGGGAAAGTGAAGTGGATGTCCTAACACGTGCTCACCAACTCTATCGTCAAGAAAACCCGTTGTTCGCCAATGAAGTAGCTTGGAAGGTGTTGCGCAAACATCGAAAATGGGACGCGCCGGAAGCGGTTGATTTAACCTACGACGTCCCAAGCCAAACAAACGAGTCTTTGTTTGGTCATGACGAAGAACCACGGCCCATTGGCAAAAAAAGGGCCGCCAAGAAACAAAAAGCAGAGGCCACGAAAAGTACCGGAGCCACGGCTAGCACCGGTGGGTCCATTTCTTTGTTAGCTTTTGCGGATATGTTGCGCGAAGAGTTAAGGTCGAAACGTGAAGAGGCGAGTAGGGCGTATCAGGCGACAGCCGAAAATCAAGCCGCACAACAAAGGACGAAAGAGCTAGAATTTTTGATGCTCGACACCACCGGCAAAGATCCACATTGGGTGGAATTCGTTAATGCGGAAAAGGATCGAATGGCCATGAAACTTGGGTTGCCTCCGCATCAATTATGAATAATTATGTGATGTAGTGTTTTATTGATTTCGTATTTTTTTTAGTATCGTTATTATTTTTTTTTTAATTTCGTAACGTAACGTAATGTTGTGTTTTAATTAATGTTATGTTTTTTTTTTGGGTAAAGGGATTATACCCGGTAAATATATTAATAAAAATGTTGAGAACACAAGAGAGTGGTAATGAGCCACTCTAATGGAAAAAACTACGAGCTTTGAACATGCTCAACACAACATGACAACCACCTATTAGAAGACTTAACACAACAAATACATCAATTAATGTTATGTTTTAAATAAATGAAGTGTTTGTTAAAATTTGGGGTTGAAATTGAAAATATTTGGGGTGGAGGTGAGTTAAGGTGAGTTATAGGTGAGTTATGTTACCGGGGTGGAAAGTCAAGAGTTAAGGTTAAAAGAGAAAAGCTGACGTGGCGCTAAGGAGGCAGTGTGTTAACTCTTAACCTTGTGTTACCTTACCACATGCTCTAACGACCCAAAACTTAGGTAAAGTAAGTTAACAAAACATTTGTCTAATATTAAAAATGTAACACGCAAAAATATATTAACCCAAAAAAAATCTGAATACTTCAAAAGCCTATTAAAAGATTACAATTTCTTACGATGTACCGAATACTCATATTCAATAAGTAACTTTTTTTTCTTCATACAACCAGCTTCTTTTTTTATCCAAATAAAATATAGCCAACCAAATTTGTCAATAAGGAAATCTTCCTAGAGCAACATGGTTCAATCATAACCATGAAACTTAACATAACACGAGAATGGCACCGGCCGCCGCGCTGCGGGCGGGCCTGTTTTTTCCCCAACCAATTATATATATATACTAAAAGAGGGGAGGATGATGGGTGCGACCACTGTAGCTGCTACAGTGGTTGCTACAGTAATTTTTATTACTATTAACGGTCGTTAGTTATTTAACGGCTGTTAACTAACGACCGTTATCTTTGACATTTAAAAAAAAAATTATACGCACTTTGTCCTTTATCTCAGCGGTTCATTGCAAATTTAGTCCTCAAATAATTTACATAAATTGTCTTTCATGTTATACATCAATTGCAAAGTCAGTCTGATTTATTCGTTTTTAAGTATAGTTTTTAACCGAAGAAATGCTTAGGAAAGTATTTCCCCGGGTCGTGTCCCAGCGAAGGTGTGAATGGAATTTCGAATTTCCGATTTGTGAAACGTGTCGTGAAATGTGGGAAAAAGTGATATAGATGAGATTATACTAATGATATTGAAAATGAAACACAAATAACAAATTAAGCACGTAATTCAAATAAGGAAACTAAAAACGTAACATAAAATCGAAAACCTAAGCTAAAACGCGAAATAAACGTTAACGCACGAAATAAACGCGAATTTTAAGCTACACTACTCCTACGGACTTGAAAATAATTTTTAAAAGTTAAAAATGATAAAAGAAAATTTTGAGAAAAAGAAAAATATTTTTTTTGACTTTTTATTTATTTTTTATGAATTAAAAACTATTTAATTAATTAAAAATTAAAAGAAAATGCAAATAAAGTGAGAAAAATGAAAATTAAATTTTGAAAATTATAAAATAACTAAAAAGTAATTTTAAAACTAAAAACTAATTTTTTGGCTTTTTGTATAATTTTTGGGAATTAAAAACTATTAAATCTTAATTAAAAATTCAAATTAAATTCAAAATAAATGGGAAAAATGCAAAATAAATTTCTAAAATTCTAAAATAAATGAAAATAATTTTCTAAAATATTTTTGGATTTTTCTGGGATTTTTCTGATTTTTTTGGATTTTTTGGTAATTAAAAAGTATTAAAAATTGAATAAAAATAAAAATAAAATAAGAAAAATAGTAAATGAACTCAGAAAATTATGAAAAAAATCAGGGAAAATCTAAAATATTATTATAAAGCTAAGAAAAATTTGAAAAGTTGAAAATAAGCTGTGAAAGTGCAATAAGCTGTGAAACTGCTTATAGGAAATGCTTATTTATAAGCAATCCTTGACCAGGTTTGACCAAAACTTAACTAAAAGTACTTTTGACTTTATAAACCTCAAATGAACAGGAATTAAGGCCAAATGAAACTAAGAATCACAGAAAGTGGACCAAATAGTCAAATAAAGCACTTTGTGAATAAGCAGTGTATACCAAATAAGATTACACCAAATTTTAACAAAGGATATAGTCTTGAATATATATACTCAATCACACTAGATTGATATGAAAATATTTACATCATTTGTAGATGAAAAAAATATGCATTGGATCATAACTCACACTTGTGTTGACAATGCCATATTGAATCTACTTGTCCAATAGTTGTGTTCCAAATATTAGAATAACATGTTTAACACATGCATAAAATATACAATGAAGTAGGATTGACGACTTGGATGTTTCATCCGAAATATTCAAGCAATTTACATTGCAAAACAATGGATAAATGTGTCATATCCGAAAAACCAAACATGAGCAAACTAACAACATATGTAAACTTTGCTCACACTACTTAAAATCATCACTTCAAGCTAAAATACATATTTAAGAACAATACACACTATATATTATATGTACTTCATTTTCTTTGTAGCATGAATGGTTGTGTTACAAGATAATGCACTACACTTTTCTTTTTGAAATAATTTAAGTTATTAGAATTGAAAAATAACTTGTCACAATGCATAAACAAGTAAAATTCATTTTGTTTCAAATACTAGTTAAAATTATGATATATATATATATATATAACATTGGCAAAAATCATAGAAAATAATATTTGCTTTAGAATTTATAAATGTCTAGTTTTGATATCATTTGTGAATCACAATCTCATTTAAGATAAATAATCATAATGAGATTCATTTTTCAAGATATGCTAAGGAGCATTCTTAAATCAAGCACATTTATTAAATCAAGTAATATGCCATCAAAACCAAATAACCGGTTAATCATGAACAAAAGATTAGAACTTTGCGTTTACTCTTATCTAAACATTTAACACATCTCTATTGTGATAGTGAGTAAAATATATCATGTAGACTTACCTTCATAAAAACATGATGTTTGAGTCACATTAAGCCAAGTATTAGTGAATCAAGCAAACTTCATATTTGGTACTCTTCGATAGGTAAATTTAGGAACTCAATTTCTTCTAAAAAGAGAATGACTACTGGAGAATCTATTGACTAGAAATTCAATTTAACCTAACGGTTGAATTGCTTCTATGTGAGAAGTTGGGTGTGTGTAACCCGTAAAAATGGTCGTGTTTAGCCTGAATTGAACACCACTAGTAATAGTCTCATACTCATTCTCCAACTTGATTAAATTGCTCTTCCTAAATATACCTAATGCTAGTTTACTTTTATGAACTTTGCTCCTCATTAGATGCTTTCATTCCTAGATTTATGGCATATCGCATATATGTTATTTCTAGATGATTATTTGCTCCTATGTGATTTGATTGTATGCCTTTACATGGTTTACTCTATATGTATCATTCATCTAGGTATATTTTTCTTACCTTTAGATCCTACACCCTCATTTCATGAGAACCTTAGTGTCATAATCCGATAGGTCATATTAGTCTCATAATATATCCGGATGAGCATGAATTTAATGGGAAGGGAAATCACACTCACTCACATATATCCTTCTACCTCACACCCAAAACCGAGTCATCCTTTATACTACCAATCTTGAGTCATCCACCGTTTCCATGTCCTCAAAGAAACCAAGAATCAATATCATACCTCCTAAATCACTCTTTATTAATACCTCCTAAACCAACACGTTTTGTCTAACCAATCCAACACCTACTATCCTTCCATAAACACATAATCAAAATCATCATTCAACCCATCATGTCATCTCCCAACAAACCTAACATCATTGTTATCACCCCACATACAACATCCAAACTACCATCCACACATGAAGAATCACTTTCATCCATACCTTCATCATGCTTTCATGATCACCCAAATGAAACCATTCTTTTAGCTCAACAAGACAACCTAACTATCACCCTCACTAATAAACTTCCACATTCATCTCACTCAATTCTACCAAATGACCCTTTTGAGGATCATACTCAATATCAAAACAATAACCATCAATCTCATCCAAACATGAATCATAAGTTTCATGACCAAACCTCAATCCCTAATCACAATCCAACTCCACCATCATCACCTTCCTCCGAACATGAAAAGTTCGTTGAAGAGATCAAAGAAGCTCATGAGCTTAATGCTCTTCTTGCGTTGCATCTTATTCAACGCAATTTGGATCAACAACCTACCTCCACCAACTCATCTCCATCAAACAATTTGATCCATCTTGAAAACCATATCATAAATTGCATTTGTTGCACCAACCTTGAAAAACAAACCTTTGTTCTCAATGAACATCTCAATTGGATTGAGTATCTACTCACTAGGACGACTCAAGATTACACCAACACTCCATCACCACCACTTCTATGTTCATCTCCTAGTGCTCCCAATGCACCATCCAAAACACCATCAACTCAAGGAACCTCTACCTTCTCCATACCATTCTCATCATCTCCTATCAATCCACCAACCTATAACCCCGTCCCATGGAGCTTACTTGAAGCTCATGGAGACACTTGCCTTTGTTGCATCCACAACCGAACAATAGTGTTCGGACTAAGAGATGAGATACAATACATGTTTTCTCACATTGAAAACTTGTTGCATCCTCTACCACCAACAACAAACACAACACCTCCACCACCATCAACAAAACACCTAAAAATCCCATGATTCACTATCATCCACCCTTGTCGAACGATATATTAATCTAAACCATAATTGTCAACCATTTGTTACCACCTTCCCTTTACATTCACGATCATCCCTCCTCATTCTCCTACATTTTCCTAGGTTCTAATCTTTGCATTAGGTTCTAATTTTTTTTAATTTAGGTTGTTGCTTTTAAAACAATAATTGCATGTGTCATACTTTTAGTGCATATACCTAATATGTCCATATATTGTTCCCCTATTAGTTTCATGCATATATCTATTATCATCATTATATATATGTGCACTTGTCTACTAACTTTGTTTTGAAGGATTACTTCACCGCTCGATTCTTTGGTAGCCAAAACAAGTTTTGAGCATACACCAAGGGGGAGCATACACCAAGGGGGAGCATTGAGGTTGATAGGATCAAGGCTTCACTTACGATGATGCAAGCTCGCCTTTTACGTTCTATCTCAAGAGTTCAAGCGTAGTAGAAGTCTCGTCTTAGAGTCCACCTTTTTGCTTCGACAAAAGGGGGAGAAGAAGTGTAAACAAGTAACTTATACATTTTACTATAAGTTATAATTTACATAGTTTGTCATCATCAAAAAGGGGGAGATTGTTGGCATGAATATTACGATATTTAATCTAAACATCCTCTTCATATTTTGATGATGACAAAGATGTAAGTTACAACATATAACGTAAAGTGCTTAAGTTACTTGTGATCACAATTCTTCTATGCATTCTTACGTCAACAAGCCTCGACATCTCAACGTCTCAAGTATGCTTCAACAATCACTTAAGGTATGGATAAACAAGTGTTTAATACATCTCATGATCATAGGGGTATTTAATTAACTAATACAAAGTTTATTTAATTATATAAACATATTATATATTTTTGAAAAACACTTTTGGTAATAAAGAAAAATGTTTTAATCATACTAAATATATGATTTCAAACTTTTAACCAAAATTAGTTAGTTTTTCACCAAATAAACTTTCCCCACTAAAAGACAGAAAATCTGGCCGTTTCAGTAGGGCGGCCCCCTTAATTATAAGGGGCGGTCCCCTTAATTTTAAGGGGACCGGCACACAATTAAGGGGACCGGCCACGCTCCCCTGTCAGATTTGGTCAGAAATTTTTCCTTATAAATACCACCTCAAACCTGGAATTTTTCTCACCTTTTGCACAAAAATTTTCAGATCCAATTTTCTCTAAACATCCTTCTAAAACCCTTTGATCATAAGATTATTAATGTTTGTTTCAAGTGATCCAATTTCTCATCACTCAAAGTGCAAGAGAAGAATTCTCCCTATCATAAAGCCAAAGATGTATTAGGATCTAGTTAGTGCTCATGTGAAGTTGTGAGTTATGTATATGTTATAAGTAGATCAAGATGATCTTACTTAGTAGTGATTCAATGAGTGAGTAAGAAGTAGTGGGAGGAAGTAGTAGTGTGGAGAAAACATGTAGTTGTGAAGATGTAGGTGTGTGATTAAGTAGTGGAGTTTAGAAGAAGTTGTGATGAAGCTGTGAAGTCGTGGAGATGTGAAGAAGTTGTGAAGCCGTGAAGAAGTTTAGAAGAAGTTGTGATGAAGTTATGAAGTCGTGAAGACGTGAAGAAGTTGTGAAGCCGTGAAGAAGTTTAGAAGAAGTTGTGATGAAGTCGTGAAGTCGTGAAGTTGTGTAGTGATCGAAGTTGTGTTGTGAGATTGGTTCTAGCTACTATTAGAACTCGACATTTAGCTTAGTGTCGTTAAATGGTGTAAGCAAAAGTTGTGTACGGTTTTCTCCGCCAAAAGGGAGCTTGTTGAGTAGTGAAGAAAACTCTCGAGTAGGTGACTCGGGGAGTGGAGTAGGAACAAGGAAGGTGTCCTTGTAGCCGAACCACTATAAATCATCGTGTCTGGTTTGCATTTCCTTTCTCTTATCTCTTATCATTTGTTCTTGCATTTCTCGCTTTACTTCTATGCTTGCCTACATGTCTTAGTTGTTGCTTATATAGTTGTGATGATTGATTGTGTTGAACATAGTAGTTAATATTGTGATTGTGTGTATAATTGCATGATATGGTCAAATAGATTATTATTCACACTTCTCATATTAAGTTTAACTTGATAGATAATTTGATACAAAACGTTTTAAGATTTTAAAAGGAAAACGTATTCACATAAAGATCGACCAAAGCTCCATTCATAAAACTAAGTTTTTCCAAAAGCTTACATATATAATTGATCATATTGATTATATGTTGTTTTCATACTAAACTCTAATTGAAGTTTTCCAAACAAACAATTGAATAAATTTGAATCAACATTTTGAAACAAAGTTTTTATAAAATCAAAAGAAGGGAAAACTATTCAACCACCCTTCTAGTTTTCCACAATTGGTACCAGAGCCACGTCGCTCAAATTTTCAAAACAAATGGTTTTAAAAATTGAGTACGATCCATGTATCAAATTACCCATTAAGGAGGATTTAATATGAAAAGTGTTTTGTTGATTAACTTGTATTTTTCCTTGTTAGTAATTCAAGTTTGCAAAAATGCCCTTCCGTTTTTTCTAAGTCTTTTCTTTTTATATATTTGACGCATATGTTTTTTCACTAGTTTTATGCAAATGACAAAACTAAGTATATAATGACCAAGTTTTTTGATGTTTACTTTTCAGTTAGCCGATAGGAGGCTTGATTTTGCAATTTAGCTTTCTTATAAGTTGATAGAAGTATTCAATTGACCAAAAAAGATTTTCTCCTATTATATAAAAGATTTATTTATGATTTTTATCTTTAGTACTTCAACTTTGTTTAACTTTTATCATAGTCTATTATTTATGACTTTTATAGTTTTATCTAGTACTTCAACTTTGTTTAGTGGTACCATGTAATTTAAAAAAAAATAAAAAAATACATAAGATTCAATTATCAATGTCATATTTTTATTTTTAGAGAGTGTTTTTGATTGATCATGATCCAATAATAAAGTTCTTAAGTTTTTTTTTTAGTAAATAAAAGTAAAAAAATAAAAAATAAACATTTTCATCACAATTAAAAAAAAACACATTTTACTTTAAAATCAACCGAATCGGAGTATTATTTTTTTAATTACTTTTCTTTTCCTAGTACAATGTAATAATACTCAAGAATACTACGGAGTATTATTATTATTATTATTATTATTATTATTATTATTATTATTATTATTATTATTATTATTATTATTATTATTATTATTATTATTATTATTATTATTTATTTATTTATTTATTTTTTTTATAAACCATCACTTTTATTAACAATAAATAGGATTTTATAAAAAATTGGTGGGGAGCCGAGAAACCAACTGGGCCCCCACATCTCTAGCAATAGCGAAACCAATCCTATTAAAAATATGAACGGCAGCCCGTGCTCCAATGTCTTGAGTCGAAGAGAAACGTCGAATACGCTTTATAAGAGTTACTGCATCTTTCTCAAGTTCTCCAAAAGAGGAGAAAGAGAAAGGGAGGAACCCATATCCGATATCCACACATTTGGCCTCATACTTGACACGTTTACGTTGTGCAGCTTCAATAACCGCACGACCTGGCATAAAATCAATCATACCAGATTATTATTATTATTATTATTATTATTATTATTATTATTATTATTATTATTATTATTATTATTATTATTATTATTATTATTATTATTATTATTATTATTATTATTATTATTATTATTATTATTATTATTATTATTATTATTATTATTATTATTATTTCCTTTTACTTAAAAGTAGATAATCTTACCTTATACTTTTTACTAGTAACGAGTGTGGGCACCAGCGCGTTGCTGCGAGAATGTTGTGTCTAATCTAAAATCGAAATAAAATGATCGGGAAAAAAATATTAAGGACTAAATTTGCAAAAATATCGCTAATGGGGGACTAACGATGCTATTTACAGCTAACCTGAGGGACCATTTTTGTAAATTCGTTAGGTACAAAATAATTCTAGAAATAATATGTTTTTTTACGTAAAAAGTCCCTAAAATTCTCGACGTGTTGCATCGTTAGTCCCCAGTGTGTTGCTTCGTTAGTCCTCAAAGGACCTATATTGCAACAACAGTTTCACCTCAGGGACTAAAATGCACATGAGCACTATTTCGTCCAGTGCCCTTTTAGTATATATAATAATAATAATAATAATTTTGTTTATTAGTATTTATTATTTCCACGATTCCACCGCCAAATTTGTTGTGGGGATTTGCTTAACGACAATGGCATTCCGGCGGTCGTCAGGGTTATTGAAACAACCAGAGAGTGAAATCACATCCAAATCATCAAACCCTAACACTAAAATGAAAGCTGCTCATGATGATGATGGTGAAATGGAGAATGAAGTTGTTAACAACAAGAAACGGAAGAAGATGAGTTTGGTAAATAGCAACAAGAAGAGTAAAAACACCGACTCTCCCATTATATATAACAACAATTGTGAGTCTTTCTTTTAGATTTTTATTATTTTCTTTCTTACATATATTATATGTAAATGGGATATATATTTGCATGCAGGTGGTCCTTTTGATGATAAAGCTGACAGATTTGCTGCACGAGAGGAAGACAAATTCAAATTTCTAGCCAAGTAATTGGTTTGCTTTGTTTGAAAACATATACCATAGATGGAACAAAATTAGACTTAGGCTATCGTTGGCAAAAGTAGCGGTGAGCGGTAGCTGTGAGCTGAAGCATTGGAAAAATGAGTTTTCTTAAAAAATAGCAAAGCTCACCACTATGTTGCCAAACGAACATCGAAAATCAAAAAGCTCATTGCTCACCGCCCCAAAAAGATCTGCGCCAAACATAGCCTAATTGCTTTATATTATTTGATTGGAAAATGATAAAAATAACTAATTTTACGGCCATGATTCACCGAATACCCAATTTTTATAAAAAAGGCCGTTATATAAAACTAGTAAGATTTACGAGAATTTGCGGATTTTTAAAAAACTCGCAAGGTTTGACCTTGGGAAGTCAAACCTTGCTACCTTGCTAGTCAATGACTGTTCACAAACATGTTTAACACACTTCTAAACAAGCATACAACAGAAGATGATAAAAAGATGAACGGCTAGCTATAAGAAAATGAATCTTATATTCATATCAAGTTCTAAGATATTGATTTAGAAGATACGAGCCTCAAAATTGATTATAAGATATAGCTTATGTGTCTAAAAACACACATAAGAACAAGAACATCGCAAGGTTAACCTTGCTAGTTTTCAGAATTTGACTTTGAAAGGTCAAATCTTGCGAGTTTTGTGGGTATAACGGCTTTTTTTGATAAAAATTGGGTACTTGATGAAGTATGTTTGTAAAATTGGTTTTTTTTGTCATTTAGGCATATGTGTCAATCTTATGTTTAGGCATATCTTTAGGCACATTTCTCAACCTGCGTAGTGATATGGATGTCTAAAAAATGTACCTAAATACATGCCTAATCATATCATCGATTGACGCATGTCTTTCAAATTTTCTCTCTTTATCTTCACTTTTGATCATGCCACATGTTGTAATATTATGTTTAGTCATATCTTTAGACATATGGTTTAATCACATAAATCGGATCTCAACCTTAAAAGTGAGTAAGTAATGTGTTATGACCAAAATATCCCTTTTTATTTTAATCTGTTAATCTTGATGGTTTTAATTTTCAAATTTTTGTTTACACAAAATAGTTAAACCTATGTTTTAAAACATTGTCTCATGTTGCTTGCCTTTTGTTGCTGGAACCATACATGATTTTTTTTTTTTTTTTTTTTTTTTTTTTTTTTTTTTTTTTTTTTTTAAATTGCTTTCATTTTCAGTTTCACTAAATGTTTTTATACGTTCTTTGATACATTTTCAGTTTCACTATGTGTTACACGAAACACGTAACTAAAATATCGCAACTATAATTATCTGCCACTATTACATCTCGTCAGCTCGTCGCTATGCAGGGGTTTATGTTCATAATATGCTTTACTAGTTGAGAAGATGATACAAATTTCATTTCTTTCTATATTTTATTTGCATAATTGCAGTTTTGTTGGTGCCAATGCTGGTCTAGATTTTGGTATTTTACTGAAACTTCATTTATTCTAATTTAGGGAACGGAGGGATGCCAATAAGAGATCTCCCGAAGATGAAAATTATGATCCAAGAACTTTGTACTTGCCTCCCACATTTCTCAAGAGTTTATCAGGCTGCCAGGTATTTTTGTCTTCAATTCACAACTAACAATCTCTATTGCATGTAACTGAATTTTGTTGAATATAGAGGCAATGGTGGGAGTTCAAGTCGAAACATAGAGAAAATTGCAAAAATCGTCCTTGTGGTTTGGTCAAATTGCACGTTTCGTCCTTACTGTTCATTAATTGCACAAATGGTCCGGATTTGGCACTGTTTCATTCACTTTTGGTCCTTCGTCCTTGCAACCACAAGGACGAAACGTGCAATTTGGCCGAACCACAAGGACGATTTTTGCAATGTCGAAGGACCAAAAGTGAATGAAACAGTGCCAAATCCGGACAATTTTTGCAATTAATGAACAGTAAGGACGAAACGTGCAATTTGGCCAAACCACAAGGACGATTTTTGCAATTTTCTCCGAAACATATGGATAAAGTTCTGTTTTTTAAGGTGATTGATGATCTACGTACCTCAAATATACCTGTTGTCATAGATGTCGGCTAATTATTTCATGTAACTAACCAGATGGGAAAATTTTACGAGCTCTTTGAAATGGACGCACATGTTGGAACCAAAGAACTTGATTTGCAGTATATGAAGGTAAAGCGACTTTTCGTGATTCACTTATTTACAAGCTCTTTGAAATGCATGCTTTGATGATGTGGCTTAATGGAAATAGAACTATGGTCCATGTTGAGTGAAACAAGATTGTACGGCGAGGATGAAAATCTATTTATTTGGCATAACTTTTTTCTATTTCTTTTACTGTATAGTTTTAAGAGATATCAGGAATGTTTAGTTTACAACTTACAACTCAGACACTCTGGTATTATGGAAAGTGGGCTGAGTTGGACTATTGGCGTAGAGTGATAATAACAGAATAAAAATTTGATTCATATTGTGACATGTTTAACGATGTGAGGTTGGATGTAAATCTACTGCAAAATCATCGGGTGAAGAAATTTAGATTATAATTTGAAACTCAGCCCACTTGAAATACTAGCTGATATAGATATCCAAAATAGTACCTACTGTAGATTGGGTGAATTAACACCCTTGGTTAATAGCTTTTTTCCCAGTATGTTCTGCATTCCACAAGTTATCTGTTTCTCAGGGAGATCAGCCACATTGTGGATTCCCCGAAAAGAACTTTGAATCAAATGTAGAGAAGTTGGCTTGCAAGGTATCTTTCAAGATATATGGACCGCTTCAATAATCTTATATCATTGTAATGTGGAGAATATTCATTTGACTGCTGTGATGGACAGGGTTACCGTGTTCTAGTTATTGAGCAGATAGAGACACCTGATCAGCTTGACAAGCGTCGAAAGCAGGATGGTTCCAAAGACAAGGTTGCTAACTAAACACCTCTCAACAATACAGCTTCTTTGAAAGACATTGCATAACTATTGATATTCTGTTTTTGACCATTTGAACCTGTTTTATAGGTTGTAAAACGTGAGATTTGTGCAGTAGTAACCAAAGGAACATTGACTGATGGAGAAATTCTGTCAGCCAATCCTGATGCTTCTTATCTGTGTTGCGGTTGCTGAATGCTATCCACGATCAGGAAACCAACAAGATGATAGAGTATATGGTGTTTGTGTTGTTGATGTTTCTACAAGCAAAATCATCATTGGCCAGGTGTTAACTACATCTGATTTTCGTGTTCGCTCTTTTTGTAACACCCCAACCCGACATGGGTCAAAATGTCACATTATGGTGCCAAATCAGAACATACTAACGCAAGCGGAAGACTTATAAACATAAAGTTACAAAGGTATTCTAAGGTTACAAAAGAAATACTAACTCTATACAAGATGAAATACAAACCCAAACAAAAATCTAATCGAATCCAAGTCCAAGTCTAATCCAAATGTAATGGGCTTCTAATCATTAGGTAGTCCACTAATGCTCCTATGCACTCTTCACCCAAACCCAGCTTCCAACCTAAAACCTGCCGCAGGAAAAGAAATGCGGCTGAGCTTAAAAAGCCCAGTGAACAGATATATAACAAAACGAATAATCGAAACGTATATAAGTATAAGAAAAGAAATCATAAGCTCCTGCTAAAACGAATGTCATCTGTCAAATGCATAAGAGATCAACGATAACTGAACAAGTATCATAAGTCAACTGAATAAAGAACATGAAGAATCAAAAGGTAATATGAATCATATAGTAACCAGAATCACATGAGCAGCTAGAACAAAGGCTTGTCTAACGAGATACTCGAATAGACACAAAGAAACATAGGAAAACCACGAGCCGACCTACCAGAGCCACTCGAATAGGTCTCAAATCACATAATCACATATCCGTCAATTCATAGGGTGTACATAGAGTAGCTAACTCCAATGTACCAGAAGTGAAAGGGGTACAAGGCACGTACAGCCAGTCACTGTCTTCTCAGAACAAAACAGAACCTATGATGCATCCATACACTCCCTGAATCAAACAAAATACACATGCCAGCTCATGACTGGACACATATATAACTAATTGGCCATAGTGCACATATATCAAACAGAAGGGAATGCCAGGGATCAATCACACCTCCCCAGAAAGTGTCATGCCAGTAGTGCCATCACTGACACGCCCATGGTACCTCCATGAGTAGAATAAAAACTCGGGCATAAGAACGAAACGAATCATATCAAACAAAGCATATCCATAACAAACGAATCATATCATAATCAAACAGAATCTCAACCAGGAGATAGTAATCTGGTAATCAACAAAATGGATAGCAACGAATCATATCAAAGGCTTATATCAATGAATCATATCATAGCAAACGAATCAAAGTCAAGGATTGAAAAATCATGAGATCAGAACCCTTATTGAGAAAGGGTAGAATATCTGTACCTTAAACCGCAAGTGCAAATACATAAGAAGACATAAAGATCGGAAGTTACTCCTTCTTCAGCGAATCTACACGAATTAATGATCGTCTTATTATTTATAAGGTCATTTTAAATCAGATTACTTCTTTTAGGTTCCTTTCTATTTTTTGAAACTTTCCGTTTTTAGTAAGTTTCCAAATATAGTAACTTTCCAAATTAAGTAAGTTTTCAATTTTAGTAAGTTTCCCAATTTAGTAAGTTTAACCGTTAATGATCACAATTAACAACTAATTAAATACTCAAAATGATCAATATTAGAGATTAGGGTTACTTATATCAATTTAGTAAAGTTTAGGGTCAAAATGTAATTTATCAAAACTAAATATTAAAAATGTCAAATAAAATTATTTTAAGGTTTATAATATAATTTTTATATTAAGATGAAAATTTTAGACCCCGTCGCTTATAATTTATTCACGTACCTTCGATATTAATCTTAGACGACGACGACCCAAATATGTTATTACCTCATGCATAATCACACGACATAAGATATAACGAAACACACACCTCTTAACGAGACCAAAACGATCCTAAGTCTAATCATTTTAATATCCGGTTACCACGTATATTTCTTGAGTCCAATACATCATTCACGCACATCACACAATACACAATCATCTCCAATACCCATGCATGCAATCTTATTATTATTATTTTTTTTAGCTCGTAATATTGTTAATTCCAAAACATGTTAAGAGTCGAACAAAAGATAAATCAAATCACACGGATTACATGAGTCGAAGCAACATATGGATCGATTCATATAAGCTTTCAAAAACGTTATTAATAGATTCAAACAGATTGTGAGTCGAAGGAAAATAAACATGGATCGAAACAGATTAGTTTCTAAATTCTTATATTAAAGATTTTATAAATGTTCCAATTAGGGATGGCAACGGGGCGGGTTTGGGGCGGGGCGACCATCCCCATCCCCAAACCCGATTACCAAAGTTCTCCCCAAACCCGCCCCAATCCCCATCGAGGATCTAATCGGGGCGCCCCATTGGGGCGTGATTGTCCCCCAAACCCGCCCCGTATTAATCGGGGATCTTATCGGGGCGTCCTCTTTAGGTGCAATTCTCGACCAAAATCGCACCATTTCATATTTATTGTTAATTTTAGACCGTTAGAAATAACGAACCTATTAACAATCAATTACAAACAAGCCATATTAAGTTTTCAACGATAGTATTATGCAAAAATAATGATAAATTATACCGTCAAAAATTAAAACATAAAAATATGACACTAAATGAGTTTCTATATGTGTATATATTAATCGGGTGGGGCGGGGCGGGGCGAGGATACCCCGCTTCCTGCCCCGAACCCGATTAAAATCCCCGTTTAATCCCCAAACCCGCCCCGTAACCCGATTAGCCTGCCCCGCCCTGCCCCAATTAGTTCGGGTTTCGGGTTTCCCCGTCGGGTTAGGGTTTTTTTGCCATCCCGAAAACATATGTTACAACAGCTTTTAGTCCTTCGCTTCTTCATTTCCCTTATATTAATTCACCATAGAGCTTCATTTTTTTAAACATACTTTACTGGTTCATCATATGGTAATTTCCTTTTTATCATTTTACAATATATCATGTTGACAATAGCAGATTCTATATATAATATTTATTTGCAGTGCATGCTTTCATGCGACACTCTACCATTCGGAAATTTAGTTAAATAATTTCCTTCATTTTATTTTAAGTTCATGCCAATCTGTTATATCATTAGGACATGTACGTATGCATGTATCGTTTTAACGAGATAAAAGATGATAGATAGAATTACCTCAAGGCTAACCGAACTATATCGAAACCGAATGAGAATGCGAACACTAAGATTCAACGAGATGAGATTTAAGCCGAACAAGAACACGAACACGAACACGCACTAACTCGAATCGCGAAGACTACAAATTGATGTAACCTGATCGGTATTCAAGGCCCACGTCAAACTGAACTCAACCCGTGATATTGAACAAACGAAATTTGTGACTCCAACATGACCCAAAATTCAGCCTTAACACGAACTATAATGCACCAGCAAACGAGATCAACGGACCGCGCCTCGAACACCAAACTGCCACAACCCGTGACACAAGACAGCCACACCCACGATCAACAATATTACACACTAAGAACCCTTCGAAACTGGAACCTTTTTGGGAGGAAATGAGAGCAGCCGACATGTATATATAGTTTAGTTTTTAGGGTTTTCCATATGTTAGGGAAATGTGAGGTTCGGTTGTATATACGAGGATGAAATGGGAAGTAGTGTGAAGAAATATAGCCGAGTATATGGGGTTAGTTGGGGACTAGTTCAAATCTCATTTCAAAATTTTAATATCTGATCCCATCTTTGACTTATATAATGTTGGACTTGAAATAATCAAGAATCATAAGTCTTTAAAGTATAAGGACCATATATGTATTATAGATAGTTAATAACTGTATTTCTGTATATTAGTGATAGGGTATAACGTTTAGAAGATATCTCTTAGGAAGAGTCACATCGGTTCATTCATACCGATTGATCTCCTATATATACTCATGTATTGTAAACGTTTTAGTATGGTGGAATAAATATTAGTATTGTGTGTTTATCAGAATCTTTCCCACCCTCTCTGTTGTCAAACGAGTCACTGCATAACAGATTCTTGTGCATACTCTTATCAATATTGTTCATACAAGTAGCATGATTCTCGAAACAGCAAAATTCAATATGGCATCAGAGCCCATGGTTTAAAGATCCTGGAAGAAGAAAAACAAAGAAACCTGTGGAAAAATGTTTGCGAGATCATTTGCAGTCAAGAAAGTTATCGCCAATAGAGAAGAAGAAAACCCAAAACAAAGCATGAAGATGATCATGGAGATGTTACAAGTTTTTTGGCAGAAAAGAAAGAAGATGTTGCAAGAAGAGAAGTTCCAAAAGAAGGATGTATTTGCAGATGGCAAGAAGAAGGCATGGTGAAAACCTATTATGAAGATGCAATTAGAGCAAATCTAGGGAAGGTAGGAAGTGATGAAAATGATGTTGGTGCATACATTAGACCACAGCCGGATGCAGATTTGGAAGATGCAATAGATACAATGGATGAATCACCAAAGAAAAGAAGTAGAATTGAAATGGAAGAAGTAAAGATGATCAAGAAGATCAACCATGGAACGAAATAGAAGGCAACAGAACACGATTAGACCAGAAGTAACAAGGCGATCAATTATAGAAGAAGGAAGAAGGAGCAAGGCTGTAAATTGGATGAACAAAGGAACAGAGTGAAGATCATGATGAAGATTATGATTTCTTGATTAGGGAAGTGATGTTGGACTTGAAATAATCAAGAATCATAAGTCTTTAAAGTATAAGGACCATATATGTATTATAGATAGTTAATAACTGTATTTCTGTATATTAGTGATAGGGTATAACGTTTAGAAGATATCTCTTAGGAAGAGTCACATCGGTTCATTCATACCGATTGATCTCCTATATATACTCATGTATTGTAAACGTTTTAGTATGGTGGAATAAATATTAGTATTGTGTGTTTATCAGAATCTTTCCCACCCTCTCTGTTGTCAAACGAGTCACTGCATAACAGATTCTTGTGCATACTCTTATCAATATTGTTCATACAAGTAGCATGATTCTCGAAACAGGAAATAAAATATATAATATTGTGTATTACTAACTAAAATGAACTTTGGCCTCTTTGCAACTTATGGGACGGGTAATATAATGGGTGGGAAGTCTACTCTTCTTCATCAAGTTTGTTTAGCTGTAATTTTGGCCCAGGTGAGATCATGTAATGATGCAACATCTCTAATTTGGTGTTTCATGGTGATACTTACTCTCGTAGTTATGTTTCAGGTGGGAGCAGATGTGCCAGCAGAAAGCTTTAAGATGTCCCCAGTTGATCGTATTTTTGTTCGAATGGGTGCAAAAGACCATATTATGGCTGGCCAGAGTACATTTTTAACTGAGCTTCTGGAAACTGCATCGATGCTGGTATGTTCTGTATATATGGTCAATTGGGTTATATTTTATAACGGGTCATACGGGTTAAGCTAAAAACATACGTCTGAAATATCCTTAGTATGTCTCTATAATACTCCATCATGTTTATATTGTGTTCATTAATTATGTATAAAATTAACAAATGGGATCAAACAAATGCCTGCATACCTGTTTTGACTTGTTACCCAACCCACTCAACCTGCCCATATTTTTCTGCGTGTGGCTTATTTATAAAGTATATATGTGGCATAGTTTATTCTCTTCATATCATAACCAGAAAGGTATTGGTACAATTAAGCTGACTACTCAGAGTGACTGAAAAGGGATTTAGACATTTTCATCCCAATTAAAGATTCATTGACAGATGAAAAGTTTCCATCGTAATTTCACCCGCACATCATCAAATATACATGAAATTCTATAAAAAAAAAAATCATCCATCGCCGACTTATTTTTTCAAATACTCTTTATGTTTAATGCAGTCATCAGCAACCCATAGTTCACTTGTGGCGCTAGATGAGCTTGGACGAGGGACAGCCACGTCAGATGGACAAGCTATAGCATATGTTTCATATTACAAAAACATGAATGGACAGTTTCCATACCCATTTATATGCTCTTTTTTAATTGTCACCACTTACCATTTATCAAATTCCAACTGTTTGGTTGTAGTGCGTCAGTTCTTGAATACCTTGTCAACAAGGTCCAGTGTCGGGGATTATTTTCTACTCATTATCACCACTTAGCTCTGGACTATCAGCAAATTCCCAAGGTATTCTCTCTTGTTTATCTGTCTGTAATTTGTCCATTTTTTAGCATATATAACAAAATTAATATGGAGACACTGACTATACATCTACTTCTATGAAATCTTACTGTACTTCAAATCATTTCCTTACTGGTTTTTGGCTATCTGATCCTAGTGAACCAAATGAAAAGCATTTTGCAAATTTTAACATAAAAAATCTAGTAATATTATATTTTTCTGCGTGTGTCTTAGGTTTCCCTGTGTCACATGGCATACCGAGTTGGAGATGGAGTTGGGGGTCTAGAAGAGGTAATGTTTCTTTACAAATTGACACATGGTGCCTGCCCAAAAAGCTATGGTGTCAATGTTGCACGTCTAGCAGGTACTCTTGCTCTCCTTATGAATTTGTGTCACAAACTGTAGTAACAATGCCTTTTTTTTTTTTCTTTTTTTTCTTTTTCTTTTTCTTTTTTTTAACGCTATATTAGCTATTTGTAATTATGTTCTTTATCTACATTGATCTAAGTGATTAACATGATACATTGAGTTGTGGCTCCAGGACTGCCTGATAATCTGCTACAAAAAGCTGCAACCAAGTCAGAAGAGTTTGAGACAATGTGTGATAGTAATAGAAACCATTCCAATCCCACCAATAAGCACTGGAAAGACGAGATGATGGTCATCTTGCAGAGTTTAAGTAATTGTCTTGTAGATACACATTGCAGTTCTTCAGCTGACGGCATTTTTGAGCTACAACATAGGGCAAAGATACTTTATGACGAAAAGTAGCATAATTGGCAAACACTTGAATGAGTGTCCACGTTTAAGTTTTTGATGATACATACTATTATGATTACAAGTGCTGCCTGATATCAGTTTTTGTAAGCATCAGCTGTCTAATCCACAATTTTGTGCTATAACGATACATGTACTTGAGGCTGTAGTGCTGTACATTGCTTTTTAAACTTTGGAAGCATGGTCTAGTGGTTATCTATATCAACTCTTGTATACTAATCAAGCTGTTGGTTATCTATATCAACTACCATTATTAGAATCATGTGAAGAAACAACAAAAAGTCTTGGCATAAGTTATACAATGGGTAATCCCGTCTCGCCTTCAGTACGGCATCTTGGACTCCTTGTTGATCAACGTAAGAAGCTTGGTTCTAAAATTTATGGTTGAAGACTTTCAGTTGGGCCTAACGAACAACCAAACCCTCTTAGTTGTTGAGTTATGAACATTGGCTTTACTTAAGTGAGATTAATCGATTAAAAAGTGCGATTAAACAATTGTTAGTGGATACTAATAGGCGTTTAGTGCTAAGTAGTTGTATAATTAGCATAAACAAGTCATATAGAGTAGCTGGTGTTCTTAAGGATTAGTTAATCCCTATAGTCTTAAGGTTAATTAATTAGACTATACAGGCTTAAGCTTCAAGGATCCATGTTGCGTTTGAGAGTTGAGCCACCGATGATGCCATAACTAGATATTGCACGTAAAATCATATCTTTAGACTCATGGAAGATTAATAAGGTTAGCACCATTTCATTTCTCTCTTTGATTAAGTTCAATTTACTTCTAAGTTTATTATTTATTTCTTATTTAAGTTTAATTATTTCCTTAATCATACAATCGTGTGGATCTAAAGCACAACTTTGGAATTTGAATTGCTCTAATAGCTTTGTTGTTGTTTCTTATTATTTACCAAATAACTAGCTCTTAGGGTTGACACTCATACTTACCACAACTACACGCAGAGACGGAGCCTGGAATTTGAGTTAAGGGGGTCGTAATTATATCATATAATAGTAACATACAAAGATTTTGAACCTCAATAGCTACAACTACTGGTATTAGTTTTATCTTCAACCAAAGGTTTTAAACAACCTATTTAAGATTGGGGTTAATTACGTCAAGTAATTAATGTTAAAGAGGATAAAGTAAAACTCTAAATCTAAATATAAATCCATAATGAACACTATACTGCTATAACAGTCACTCGTCTTCCCCATCAAAAAAATAAAAATAAAAGATGCTCTGTTTTTCCAAGTTTAAAATATAAGTATATAAAGTATATGTTCTCTGATCTCTATCACGAAAATAACCTAATTTGACGCCTCTCATTTGTTTGATGACTTGGGTCATTGTCGTAACCGGGCAGACCATGTTGGTAGTGGCCGGATTGAAGAGTGTGTGAAACATGGCTTTGAAATCAAGAGACAATGTTGGCTAGTTGGGTGAGTTGGGGGTGGCCGAGCACCCGCCAGCCCCCCTACCGGCTCCGTCCCTAACTACATGATAAGGTACACTACTCTTAAGTGTATAGGTTATAGATTTAAGACTAGATAATTCTCATATCATTATCCATCATCAAACTTCCAGTCACTTTCACCAAATTCCGGCCACCTCGAATACAACATTTAACTCACAATCAAAATCCATAAAAAACACCCCTTCTTATCGACAAATTCAAATACAAAACTTTAAGAAAATATATACATGAAATAAAACAATACAAACACCCCACAAATTTTGTCTTTCCAGGTACTTCATTTAAAAGAAAAAAACCATATGCTTTTTTACCCGAGCCGAAACATGGCTCACTAAAAAAAACCCATATATGCCGGCTATGACTGTCATTGACAGGTTTTGATGGTTGTGGTGATGGGTTTCTACGGTGGTTTCAATGGGGCAAGTTATGGTGGGTTGTTGTGAATCTGATGAGAGAGAGAGAGAGAGAGAGAGAGAGAGAGAGAGAGAGAGAGAGAGAGAGAGAGAGCAATTCAAATAATTAATCAATGCCTATAAAACACTATGACATGTAAATAAAAAAATGATATCGCATTTTTTATAACAAAAAGGTGACAAAGTAATTTCATTTTATTCCCAAGTCAACAATTCAAATAATTAACCAATGGCTATAAAACACTATGACATGTAAATTAAAAAAAATGATATCACATTTTTTATAACAAAAAGGTGACAAAGTAATTTCATTTTATTCCCAAATCAATTGTTCCATATTTATTTTTTTGCAATAGATACGGGTTTTTGATTGGACTTTCAAATAATTAGTCTTCTATATACACTTATGTTTTTTGTTTAGACGTGGGGCCACCTGGTTAGTTTAGGTGGGACAACTTAATTGTTTATATCATGGTTGTCAGGATACCGATCCTAATCTTAGGATCTCACGATTTTACGATACTGCAACGCAAAAACGATCCGGATCTTATGTAGGATCTTTGAAAGCTTAAGATCGTATAGGAACCCGATCCTAACCATAGGATCTTAGGATCTAATCCGATCCGATCTTACTTTTCTCGAACTAGCAAACTAAAAAAACTACAAATTTATGAATTGTGTTTTGTAAAATTGAAAAAACAACATGTTGTAATCTTCTTATACATTTCATAACCATAATTTAGGATAACATTTCTATGAAACATTTATATAATTTTGTGTTTATGTATATAATAATTTATAAATTTGTATAATATTACAAAGGATACTTAAAAAAAGGCATTATGGTAGGATCTTAAGATCCCGATCCGATCTTACGATCTCGATCTTGCAAAGACAAAATCGATCCTAAGTAGGATCCCGATCTTGAAAACCTTGGTTTATATAATATACGAAATGACGAGAATACCCTTACATGTGACTTGCACATGACACACTTGACAGACAAATTTTAGTAAGGGTTAAAACCACAGGGAGAGGATCCAAGAAAAAAAAAAGTATAGGGGACAAAGGGTTGTTTGACAAAAAAAAAAATTATTTAGCGTCGAATGAATCAAAGCTACTGAATGATTTGTTGGTGCTGAGTGAACATGATTCTGAGTGAAAATGATTGTTTGATTACTATCTGAATGAACAATTTGAGTAACATGAAATTACTAACTTGACCTTTTGTAATCGAGCGAAATATCTTGTTTGATAAATGTTAGGGAGTATTTAACGATAGAAATTTATAACTTAAGCAAAATAAATCTTGGATTCAAAAATTTAGAGTAAAGAGTGATATCAAAAAATTATTAAAATGATATAGGATACAAAAATCTTAGTTTCAACTTTCAAAGTATATAAATACGTGAAAGACTCATGGAGGTTGATGATTGTCTTGTTCCATCCCTTCACACTTTTAATATATTATATTTATGCAATAGTTCACCTATAAATTTTGTTACGAAGGGGTGTAAAACTCATAGGAGTCATAATTGAGGAGAGTACCTATGACACAAAAGAGTTAAAAGGATATTTAAGTCAAAATGTAAGCTACTGAATGAGAGGACTAGCCTAGGATCATGGCCCACTCATTACTAATTTAGATCACACAACATCTCATTTTACTCTACCAAACAACTTTGCCTTTGACGGGATTCATATTTGGCTGCTGAGTCATTTCATTAAGTGGCAATCAAACACACCCTAAATCTGTTATACCCAACAAACCACATAAAACATTTAAGTAATTAACTCTATTATTTATTACTTTACCATTTGAAATTCTCACATATGTTTATAACACGTATATAAGAAGAACATATAACACGAGGTTATAATGCTAACGACGTATTTCGAAAATGTTTGAACCACATAAAGCATTTAAGTAATTAACTCTATTATTTATTACTTTACCATTTGAAATTCTCACATATGTTTATAACACGTATATAAGAACATATAACACGAGGTTATAATGCTAACGACATATTTCGAAAATGTTTGAACTCGTGACATATATAACTAGTTACAGTAAACTGATAAGTTTAGTTGTTTGCATTAACTTATGTTTGATAATAAGAGGAACAAAAAAACATTCCTGTGTAAAATCATAAGCTAAAGTCCTAGAAAATAAGTTTTAAAAAAAAAGGATAAAATTGTCTTTTGTTAAAAGCCCAAGCTCTCCCAAAAAAAGGATAAATAACAACTCCAAGCAGATAACGGCTATGTTTGGCACACAAAATTGTTGAGAGATTATGTTTATTTTTTCAAAAAATAAGCTACTTAAAAAATAATCTTTGTTTGGCAGACATAACTTATAAGAGATTCTAAAAAAAATAATCTTCCATAATCTCTTAAAACCAAAGGTTACTTCATGTAGCTTATAAAAATAATCTCTTTTTATAATCTCCAGCACCAGCACCATTTCCAGCACCATCTCCAGTTCCAGCAACAGTTACTTTCGCCAAACATACCCAACATATACATAAACTCAGAATTTCTGGTAAAGCAAAAGTTACAAAGGCCAAGCTGATTGCATAGTCCAAAAAATAATTTCCGTAATTTCCTCAACAATTTTCCATCCAACTGCAACACAATGTGTCATTTTATGTAATTAAATCAACACTTTATACATTTGTTTCTCACATTTTTAGGGTCTAATGTCAGCATTGGTTACAGTATGAGCAACAATGGCGGCAAGTCAAGACCACACGTCCGTCATCCTTGTTTTGCTGCTTCTTCTTTATCCTTTCACCTTTCATGTCCGCACTTGCTTCAACACGTTTTGACTGTTGTGACCGTATTTCTAGTATACGGTGTTTGCATCTTGGTTGACAAATGCATATATATTGATAAAAGTCAAATGATTGGTTATTTTGCATCCCTTTATTGGGTTGTTAAACATATGAAAGTAAAAGTAGCAACTACTGATATGCTTTGCTATATTTTAAGAGGTCTAGTTGAGCATGGACAAGGTATATGATGCCGCATGAGCATTAAAGCTCACCATTCCATGCCAATTTAACAATAAACTTTCAATCATTAGCATTAAAGATCAATAGTTCAAAACATGATTCAAACATGACATGCCTAAATGATCAAAAGCTGATATATAGTGGACGGAAGAAAGGGCAGATAAACTAGTCAAAAAAGGAGTCAACTTATAAATCAAGCAAAAAAGGAATCGGTCGGCTAAAAACGGGTCAGAAGTCAGTGCATACTTCCTAAATCAATTTTATCCAAATAGTTAGATTATTCTTGTAATAACAATGTTTTTATAATCATAATTAGCAGATTAATTGTTTATGAAGATACTAAAAAAAATGATCGGTTTTGACCCGTACCAAAAGTGGCTTGTTTTGACCTGTACAAAGCAAAAAAATATCGAAGCTTGTATATTATGGAACTTACTGTGAGTTTCCACCACCTCCCTTTTTTTTTTGGGTAAAAGGTCAAACGACCCGGTAAATATATTACTCCAAAAAACATTTAAGAACAACAGATATGAGTGAATCCCATATCTCAGCCCGTTACATAGGCGAAAAGCTTAAATAACAAGATACTACCTATTTTCTAGACAAGAAAACAAAACAACTACCACATCACATTGAAGGACTCAGACAAAAATATAAACTACTTCCTACGACCTTGAAGATTAAAGCCATAAATGGCATTAAGAGCATCCAATTCCCCTGGAAGATCATGAATTTGCTTCGAGTAATCATCATAGTCATCAAACTCATCTTCACGCTCATGACCACTACCAAAAAGATTAGCTGATTCGTCGAACGTGTTAAGAACCTCCTCCTCCTCACTATCAGAAACCACAACCTCACCCACCTTGGAAAATGGGTTAGCCCTCTTAGTGATAGAGGCAGACGGAACAGGATGACCATCATCATCCACAAGAGTACCTTTCCCATCGATAAGAAGCTTTTCAAACTTACTAATTTTGTCAACTAAAGGAGTAGAACCAACTTCCTTAGTTCCCAATGAATCACTCACAAGCGGTTCTTGTGATGTAGCACCAGTCTTAACCGACTCATCCACATTAACTTCCATTGTACGGCCATTATCCACATCCATGCTGGTGTCATAAGTAAGAATACCAAACGTATCCGTATCATCCATATTAAGCGCATCAAATTGGTTAGATGTAGAGATCGTTGTTCCACTAGAACTAGCCACATCAGAAGTCTTCTTCTTAGTGCCACCAACATTCTTAGGTTCAGCAGGAGTCTGTTTGGGTTGATACTGAAACTGCTTACCCACAACAGGTTTAGTAAACCCTCCTTTACCCGGAATAGTAGGACCACCTTGTTTTCCTTTCTTCCTGTTATTAACAGTCTTGAAACCATCATTAACCGGCTTACTAGGTTGAACTGGAGGAACAACAACTTTCGGACAATCAATAATAGTATGACCAAAAACCTTACACTTATCACAACGCGGAGGTTTCCACTCATATTCCACCCGAATCTTTTCAATAGTCGAACCCGTACCATCAAGTAAAGGTATCTCAACAGTAATGCTATCCCTAAGCATCTCATCCGACTTTACTTCAATCATGCATCTAGCAAAGCTGCTACGGCCCCACGATTCCTTGCACATTTGGCTAGTAAAAGCATCTAACCTTTTGGGCGTCCCAATCAAAGTAGCAAGAAGACTAAGCCCGTCATCCGAAAACATAGCTAGAGGAACATCATGGAATTTAACCCACACTGGAATGTTAGTTAAATCCTCCTTAAGCAAATTTGTGTTCAATGTCCATGGTTTAAGAATAATAGGAACATTACGAATCAACCAAGGACCATTATCAAGAACATCATCGACACCTTTCTTCGAGTTAAACTTGAAGAAAAAGAACCCCTTAGCATTCATCATAACCTTTTGTAAACCATACTTAGACCACGCATTGCGAACATAATAATCAACAACAGGGAAAGCAAGACGTTGACCAAGGAAGTATCCGTAGAGAGTATTCTCAAACCTCATGTTCACCTCTTCCACTACTTTCAACGGGACAGAAAGGTCAACATTATCCTTCTTTTTGCTGCATTCTAACCTCCGAAAATTAGACACATGTTTCTGGGAATCATTAGAAGCAACACCCGCGTAAGAAACCGACTTAACTCCATTACCACTAGTAGTATCAATCTTGGGTGCATTAGGATCAGAAGTAAAACTCTGATTCATATGAAGCCCAAGACCACTCGAATTGTTCAACTCAGAAGATGAAGCCATATTAGCAATATCACTGTTAATTTTATTCATTGTTTCCACCACCTCCCTTTCTTTTAACAATATAATATCCTGAGAAACATTTAATATTTAAGGTTAGAAGCAGTAGAGATGAATCATTTTATAGAATTACAATGAGTTAAGTTACCCTTTTTTCCCGAGTCTATGCTAGAGTCAATGTCCCCTGATGGTGATGATGACCTTCCTGGTGAAGCATTGTCTTCAGCAGAACTCTTGTCACTATCACCTCCATACATTGTTCCAGATCCACTCAACAAACTCTTCACATGGTGTGACTTATTCACCTCAGGTGCACTTTTCTGCACGGTTTTAACACTAGCCAGGCCCAAAGTCACCTGTGGTTTGTCGCTTTTTTGATTCAGAAAAACTTCAGCTGATGGTTCACCATGTGTTTTATTAGCATGGGCTGACTTACTTATTCTTGGAGCATCGATCTTACTTTTCTTTTTTGGAGTTTTAAACTGATCAGTATTTGGGATATTCGGATTGGTTACCACATTAATAGGAGCTTTTTTGTTTTCACTATTTGAAATTAATTTCTGAGGTTGAATTGCACTGTCATTCCTGGAATCAACAATAAGCAGTTCTTTTGTTCTCTTCTTTGGTTTTTTTACCTTCACGGACGTTGTAATGTCTTTCCCACCAATCTCCTGAGACCCTTCTTTTGACACATGACCTTCATCATTAACAATATCCTTAGATTTAACAACTTCAGATACAGTCATGTTCTTTGAGGTCTGATGGTCAGCACTTTGACTTTTTTCTGGTTCTAACTCAAGTTCATTGGATTGGCATTTACTTGGCAGATCTTCAGGGCCCGTCACTGAAGATTTTTTATTCTTCTTCGCTTTTGTCTCTAAACCTACATCAAAAACTTGTGCGTCTCTCCCTTTAACTTCATCACCGTCTTTTTTGGCAGCATCAAGCAAGGTAGTCTCGTGTTCCTTGGCATTTTCATTCAAATGATCTTTCAAATGTGGATCAGATACTTCTGTAGATATACTGCCTTCGCCATTCTTTGCAGATTTTTTGGTTTTATTTTTCCTTTTGTTTCTCTTTTCACCATCCATCTTCTCATTCTTATTTTCCGGTTTTCTATCAATACCCTCGTCATTTCCCTGACTAGCATTTTTCTCAGTTCTTGGTATTTCAGCATCATTGTTTTTAAGAATATCATCCCTACTACAATCATCAACGAGCAAAGCATCAATGAATGTTATATCTTGACTTTCTTCTCTGCCAGAATGAGGCTAAACGTTTTCCTCGTTTGTCACGGTTGCAGCATCATTACTTGTGGCAGATCTTACATCTTTTTTCTTTTTTCTCCTTCCCACGACATCTTTTATTTCCTTTAAGGTTTCTGTTACCACCTCAGTTGATTTTGATATTTCCACCTCTTGCATAGTAACGTCATCTGGTAACGTTTTTTCCAAAACTTCATTTTTTTCAGCATTAGACAAACTAGCTTTGTCGTTTTTAGTTTCGTGCGCTGTAGTAGGAACTATTGAAGAAATATTACTCGAAATATTATCAGCACGCTCCATAAGAGCTTCATCTTTGTTCTCTGCAGATTCATCTGCCTGTCTTGCAGATTCATCTTTGCTTTTTTCCGATTTATATTTGTTTTTTGCAGATGCATCTTTGGACTTCTTAGCCTTTTTTTTCCTCCGAGGAAGCTTCACTTCAGGTTCCTGTTTCCTTGATGATTCCTTATCTTCTTTAAGGTTATCAATCAGATCACCTGCATATTCTTGAACTGTAGACCCTAAATCTTTTTCAGACATATCAGCAGCATCCTTAAGTAGTGTATGAAGCGTTTTGATCAAAGATGTCGACAACACTTCCTTTTCAGCTGTTTTATCTTTTTCAGAATCATCGAGTTCACAATCAAAAGTTCCTACATGAAAGTTAAATTAATGTTAAAGAATCAACTTACATTTCTCAGGATTATAAAAATTTATTATCTGGATAATATTATTTTACCTAACAGTTACATATTTAAACAATTGTTGTAGCCTGGTACATATACAAAATGTTGGTTGTTTAGCTGCAAAACAGTTCCAGATTAGGGTTAAGATAATCAATGAAGGTACCGGATATTCACTTGAAATCGTGGTATCACTTTCCAATAGAAACTATTCGACCCTATGCCTGGGTTACACGAATATCTCTATGGGATAAGACCAAGTGAAGTTCTTGTTTTAGGCACAAACCAAGAACCAGATGCGTATAGAAGTGTTTAGGGTTTTGTGTTTAGTATATCATATGATATATTGTATATCTCGTATCCATGCAGAATGATGTGATCTCTATTTATAATAGAGAATACTCAAAACCCTAGCCCATGGTATTATGTATAATTAACGGCCTATTAATTATATCATAATAATTTCCATAATTATAGGATCAGTGGTTATCAGTGGAAACATTATCACTAGCAGTGGCAATGTTAACACTAACAGTGGTAACAACAACCCTTGCAGTGGAAACAATAACCCTTGCAGTGGTAACGTTAACACATCAGTGGAAACACACTAGCAGTTGAATCAACTAGCAGCAGATTCACAACATTACCACTATTGAGTCAGGGGATTCAGTGACCAAATGGGTGTATACTCCATACCTCCAAACCCATTACCAGGTGTGAATTGATCCCTCAAGTGCACTAAATTTTTCAATAATCCTCCCCAAATTTAGTTCACTACCTTTGCATGAAAATTCAAACACAAACCAAAACAAGTGCATAAATGAAAATATCCTGAGGATTGAATTTCCACATTAGTACATATACTTTCAAATATTCGAGAATCAGGGTGTTCTAAGAATTGAACCCTTCAACCCATTTGAATACCTGATGATAAATACACACAAGTTTTCAAACACTAAAATACTCCTGACACTATACAAGCCATGTGTCCATATCCAATTCATAAATGTTGTAAAAGCTAAAAGTCCAAAGCTTCCTGAAGCGGCAAAACTTCAACATTTACATAGGTGGTTCATCTTTAATTCATGCTCCTGCTTAGCACTTTTTCAAAGAAAATTAACCATTAAGAAGTGAAGACTTCATCCTCCTTTCAGCAGGTAACAAGCACAACCTTGGGATGTTTGTGATACATGTGCTTCAGTCCACCAAATGATCAGCTTTCCACATTGAACTCAGCTTCCAAGTTTCCTTAGAAGGGAGTTGGGTATCCTTGCATTCAGTGACTAGTTGGACTTAAACCCATCCCTTTAGCAGACTTCAAAACCAAGTCTCTAGCCAAACCCTTCGTCAAGTGATCAGCTAAGTTTTGTTGAGATTTAACAAACACTATAGATACTACCCCATTCATGATAAGCTCACGAATCATGCTATGCCTGACATCTAAGTGTCTAGACTTCCCATTGTACATCTGGCTATAAGCCTTTGCCAATGTAGCAGCACTATCACAACGAATAGAAATAGGTGCTATAGGTTTAGACCACAATGGAATCTCAAGAAGCAAGTTTTTCAACCATTCAGCTTCTTTGCCAGCAGCAGCTAAAGCCACAAATTCAGATTCCATGGTTGAACCGGTAATGCAAGTTTGTTTCTTGGATGCCCAAGAAATTGCACCTCCACCAAGTAGGAATACCCAGCCACTTGTAGACGAATTGTCTTCAGTGTTACTGATCCAAATTGCATCAGTATATCCTTCTAATACTGAAGGATAACCAGTATATGAGAGACTATAATCCATAGTTCTCTTCAAATACTTAAAGACCCTCTGAATTGCTTGCCAATGATGAGCACTAGGATTACTAGTATACCTGCTCAGTTTACCCACAGCAAAAGCAATATCAGGCCTTGTACAAGTCATGGCATACATCAAGCAGCCAATCACCCTAGAATACTCAAGTTGAGATACAGCTTTGCCAGTATTAGGCATTAGCTTCTCACTTGTATCCATAGGAGTACTCACTGGAGTACAATAAAAGTAATTAAATTTCTTTAACACCTTCTCAATGTAATGAGACTGTGAAATAGAAATTTTGTTACTTTCATGTTTAATCCTAATACCAAGGATAACATCTGCCTCCCCCATATCCTTCATGGAGAACTTTGATGACAAAAATTCTTTTGTAAGATCAACTTGATTTTGGTCAGTGCCAAAGATCAACATGTCATCAACATATAGACAAATGATGACTCCTTTACCAGATTCATCAAATTTGCTATATACACATTTGTCAGCTTGATTAAGTAAATAACCACTAGACAAAACCACTTTATCAAACTTTTGATGCCATTGCTTAGGTGCCTGTTTTAGTCCATAAAGAGACTTAATCAGTTTACACACCTTGTTTTCATTGCCAGGCATGATGAAGCACTGAGGTTGGTTCATGTAAACCTCCTCATCTAAATCACCATTCAAGAAAGCTGTCTTCACATCCATCTGATGAATAATCAGATTGTGAATTGATGCCAAAGCAATTAGCAATCTTATGGTACTGATACGTGCCACTGGAGCATAAGTATCAAAGTAGTCTATTCTTGACTTTTGTTTAAAGCCTTGAATAACTAATCTTGCCTTGAACTTTTCAACAGTTCCATCTACCTTCATTTTCTTTTTGAAAATCCATTTGCTACCTAAAGGTTTGCAACCAGGTGGTAGATCAGTCAACACATAAGTGTTATTGCCCATGATGGAGTCCATCTCATCATTAATTGCTTCTTTCCAGAAAGCAACATCCTGGGACTTCATTGCTTCTTCAAATGTTTTGGGATCATCCTCCACAATGAAGCAATAGGAGTATTGGTCAGAGACCTCACTCCTTGTACCTTCAATTAAGTATAATTGAAACTCAGGTCCAAATGACTTTGGAGTCCTCACCCTATTGCTCCTTCTGAGCTCAGGTTCAGGTAGTTGTTCCACAACCTCAGCAGGAACCTCATCAGCAGGAACCTCTGAAACACCATTGTCATTGGTTCCATTTGGAATCCTTTGACTTGGTCTAGGGATAGATGAGAATCTGTTCTCATCAAAGATTGCATCCCTTGATTCAATTATTGAGTTAATTGAAACAGACTCATTAAGTTCTATAACATAAAACCTATATGCCTTGGAATGCTCAGCATATCCAACAAAGATGCATTCAATGCCTCTTTCACCCAAAGTTTTCTGCTTTGGATCAGGGAGTCTTACAACAGCCCTACAACCCCATATCCTAAGATAATTAAGGTTAGGTTTCTTTTTAGTCCAAAGTTCATAAGGGGTAACTTTGTTCCTTTTGTTGGGAACCCTATTTAATAAATAGCAAGCTGTTAACATAGCTTCACCCCAGAAACCTTGACTCAGCCCTGAATAGGACAACATGGAATTAACCATCTCCTTCAGCACCCTGTTTTTCCTTTCAGAAATACCATTTTGCTGAGGAGTATAAGGGGCAGTCGTTTCATGGATTATACCAACAGACTGAAAATACAGAGTATCCATGTACTCACCTCCCCTATCAGTCCTTAATCTTTTGATCAGGGAACTTTGTTGCAATTCAACTTCAGTTTTAAATACTTTAAATTTATCTAATGCTTCATCTTTAGAATGTAATAAATAAACATGACAAAACCTAGAAGCATCATCAATAAAAGTCACAAAGTATTTTTTATTCCCCAAAGAGGGAGTAGCATGTAAATCACAAAGGTCACTGTGAATTAACTCCAAAACTTTAGTTTTACGTTTTACTCCTTGAAAAGGTTTCTTAGTTATCTTGTTCAACATACAAGTTTTACACTTTTCAGTGTTCATATCAAAGGCTGGTATTAACCCATCCTTAGACATATCTTGCATTCTTTTAAAATGTACATGGCCAAGTCTTGCATGCCATAGGTTTGAATCATAAAGTTTAGATGTAGATATAAAAGCAGAATCAATATTATCATGAACAATATTAAGTCTGAACATTTGATTACATAAATAACCAAAACCAATAAACACACCATTTTTAGATAAAACAAACTTATCAGATTCAATAACCTGTTTATAACCACAATTATTTAAAACACTACTAGAAACCAAATTCTTTCTAATATCAGGAACATGTAAAACATTAAATAAAGAAACAATCTTTCCAGAACTAAACTTCAAATCAACACATCCTTTTCCATGCACCAGGGCAGTTGACTCATTTCCCATGTGAAGAATAGAACCATCATTCATTGACTTGTAGGTCTTGAACCAACTTCTATCTTTACACACATGTATTGTTGCTCCAGAGTCAACCCACCACGCAACATCATCATCCTGCACAAAGTAAATGTCAGATATATATGTAACATAATAAATCTTAAAAGACTTATTAAACACATTCTGACCTTTCAGAGAATTGGTGTTACCATTCCCTCCACTTGTGCCTGATCCATTGGATTTGTTTCCAATTTTACCACCCTTGCAATCTTTCCTGAAGTGTCCAGGTTTCCCACACTTCCAACAAGTCACCTTAGGTTTCTTGTTAAGATCAGATTTGGTGTTATCTTGATGCTTACGTTTGCCCTTGTTGTCATTGTACTTGGTAGAGTTGTTATGCTCCACCATATTGACAACTGATGGACCAGTAGCAGTGCTACTCTTTGGCTTGTCAATGTCTTGAGCTTTGAGTGAATCCTCAATGCGCAAGTGACTGCCCAACTCAACAAGAGTTAACTCCTCCTTCTTATGCTTAAGCATATGTTTGAATTCTTTCCAAGAAGGAGGTAGTTTATCGATGATACAAGAGACTGAAATAGCCTCATCCATGTTCATCTTGTGTTGTGTGAATCGACCAAGTATACTAAGAAGTTCATTGTATTGTTCCATGACAGGTCTAGAATCAACCATTTTGTAATTGTTAAAATTACTTACAAGGAACTTCTTACTTGATGCATCCTCAGCCATATATTTGGCTTCCAAGAAATCCCATAGTTCTTGAGAAGTTTCAACATTCTGATAAATATCAAAAAGAGAATCAGACATATCATTGAGAATTAAACCTCTGCATATGTAGTCATCATTCTCCCACTTGCTCCTTGCCCTCATCTGATCCATAGTAGCATCATCTCCATGATCTTCTGGAATCTCAGTCGTGAGAACATACACCACATTCATACTTGACAACAAGAAGTGCATCTTCTTTTGCCATCTTCTGAAATCAACACCTTCAAACTTTTCCAACTTGGAAAAGTTAGCAGCCATTTGTCTCATAGCAGCAGCCATTGATTATCACGGATAGTTTCTATTGATTGTTGGTTGTTTAGCTGCAAAACAGTTCCAGATTAGGGTTAAGATAATCAATGAAGGTACCGGATATTCACTTGAAATCGTGGTATCACTTTCCAATAGAAACTATTCGACCCTATGCCTGGGTTACACGAATATCTCTATGGGATAAGACCAAGTGAAGTTCTTGTTTTAGGCACAAACCAAGAACCAGATGCGTATAGAAGTGTTTAGGGTTTTGTGTTTAGTATATCGTATGATATATTGTATATCTCGTATCCATGCAGAATGATGTGATCTCTATTTATAATAGAGAATACTCAAAACCCTAGCCCATGGTATTATGTATAATTAACGGCCTATTAATTATATCATAATAATTTCCATAATTATAGGATCAGTGGTTATCAGTGGAAACATTATCACTAGCAGTGGTAATGTTAACACTAACAGTGGTAACAACAACCCTTGCAGTGGAAACAATAACCTTTGCAGTGGTAACGTTAACACATCAGTGGAAACACACTAGCAGCTGAATCAACTAGCAGCAGATTCACAACATTACCACTATTGAGTCAGGGGATTCAGTGACCAAATGGGTGTATACTCCATACCTCCAAACCCATTACCAGGTATGAATTGATCCCTCAAGTGCACTAAATTTTTCAACACAAAACAGAGATGCGAGGAAAGTTATAGGTGCATAAAGGTATTCTATTTACTTACTCATCGATGAAGACGGTAATTCATTCTCTTTCTCCTTCTGAGATATTTCAGACGGTATTTCTTGCTGAATATTTTCTTCCAGAGTCATTAAAACATTGCAAAATATCTTTCACTTTTTAGAACTTTTTTCTTAAAAAATTATAATATTTGACAAGCGTACGTGTGATCGATTTTTTAAACAAATAAAAAATTATAATATTCTTGTCGTTTAAGACAATCCACCTACAAAAATCCAGGTCAACAATCTGATGTGGCATTCTTATTTTATTATCATCTTTCAAAGCCAAAATATTTCTATATATATATATGTTCTCTAGCTAACCTCTCACTCAAACCAAATCATTCACTTCTCTCTTTAAAACACACAAAGACTAGTGACAATGTTGTCTACAAAGGTCACGTGATGACCAAGATTCATCCTACTTCCTCGGATGGGAGGCATACGAGAAAAATCCCTACGATCCAATTAGCAATCCAAAAGGCATCATTCAAATGGGCCTTGCCGAGAATCAACTCTCGTTCGATCTTCTTGAATCATGGTTGCTAAGTAACCCTGATTCAGCTGGTTTCTCGGCTAAAAATCAATCACTTTTTAGAGAGCTTGCACTATTTCAAGATTATCATGGCCTTCCTGCTTTTAAAAATGTAAGTTTATCATTTCACCCGTTTCAGAATTCCATCTTTTCATCTTGGTATGTCACATGATAACAGTCAATGCATGTTTTCATTTTACAGGCATTAGTCGATTTCATGTCCGAGATTATTAGAGATAACAAAGTAACTTTTGATCCAAACAATCTTGTACTCACGGCGGGTGCTACCTCCGCTAATGAAACTCTAATGTTTTGCCTTGCTGGTTCCGGAGAGGCTTTCCTACTTCCTACACCATACTATCCAGGGTGAGTTCATATTCACACAGTCATTAACGGAGCCAGTATATATAATTAACATGTTATATTAAACTTATAATACATAAATTAATTAGTTTTACGTGATTAACTTTGACCTCTAAAATCCATGTGGTTCCCTCCCTAAATGAATATTGCAGTTACGTACTTCAATGTTGTTGAGAAAATTAAACTCATCAAACTTATCTTCTTGTTATATATAGGTTCGATAGAGATCTCAAGTGGCGAACAGAAGCCGAGATAGTACCAATTCACTGCTCGAGTTCAAATGGATTCAGAATCACTGAATCCGCCCTTGAAGAAGCATATGAACAAGCACAAAAACAAAACCTTAAAGTCAAAGGTGTACTAGTTACAAACCCCTCAAACCCATTAGGTACATCACTTAGCTTGCATGAGCTCGATCTCCTCCTTAGCTTCATCTCCTCCAAGAACATCCATCTCATTAGTGATGAAATCTATTCCGGTACGGTTTTTTCTTCTCCTGGCTTCATTAGCATCATGGAGGTCCTAAAAAACAAAGATCTAATCAACACGGATATCGGGAAACGAGTTCACATTGTCTATAGCCTTTCCAAGGATCTTGGTTTACCGGGTTTCCGAATTGGAGCCATTTACTCCAACGATAAAGTCGTGGTCTCAGCCGCAACAAAAATGTCAAGCTTCGGGTTAATTTCATCACAAACTTTTTATCAGATAGAATCTGTGATAGTAAGTACTGAGTTTGTGATGAAATTAACCCGAAGCTTGACATTTTTGTTGCGGCTGAGACCACGACTTTATCGTTGGAGTAAATGGCCCCAATTCGGAAACCTGGTAAACCAAGATCCTTGGAAAGGCTATAGACAATGTGAACTCGTTTCCCGATATCCGTGTTGATTAGATCTTTGTTTTTTAGGACCTCCATGATGCTAATGAAGCCAGGAGAAGAAAAAACCGTACCGGAATAGATTTCATCACTAATGAGATGGATGTTCTTGGAGGAGATGAAGCTAAGGAGGAGATCGAGCTCATGCAAGCTAAGTGATGTACCTAATGGGTTTGAGGGGTTTGTAACTAGTACACCTTTGACTTTAAGGTTTTGTTTTTGTGCTCGTTCATATGCTTCTTCAAGGGCGGATTCAGTGATTCTGAATCCATTTGAACTCGAGCAGTGAATTGGTACTATCTCGGCTTCTGTTCGCCACTTGAGATCTCTATCGAACCTATATATAACAAGAAGATAAGTTTGATGAGTTTAATTTTCTCAACAACATTGAAGTACGTAACTGCAATATTCATTTAGGGAGGGAACCACATGGATTTTAGAGGTCAAACTTAATCACGTAAAACTAATTAATTTATGTATTATAAGTTTAATATAACATGTTAATTATATATACTGGCTCCGTTAATGACTGTGTGAATATGAACTCACCCTGGATAGTATGGTGTAGGAAGTAGGAAAGCGTCTCCGGAACCAGCAAGGCAAAACATTAGAGTTTCATTAGCGGAGGTAGCACCCGCCGTGAGTACAAGATTGTTTGGATCAAAAGTTACTTTGTTTATTCTGCATTATAACCAACATAAGAAATATAATACAGAATAAACTTGAACAATGAAAAATGTTAATAAGTTTACACCAACACGAATTCTTGCTTTTTCGGACCACAAATATGTAATTAATCATGAACTTGATCTATCTTTTTCATTCAAAGCGTGCTTCAGCTAGCACAAAATTTATATTCATGCACCAATAATCGATGCATCTAGTGATTTAGTCATTTAAGAAAGCAACTAGTAACTAATTAGGTTCATGGGATGTTGTTGCAAGCTGCAACAAGGTTCATGAGATGCAGTTTTGTTTCTGTATTCGGCAAATTGAATTTTACAAACAATTCTTTATATGTAATGTTTAACAAACAAATCTTATCTATAAAATTTTCTTGTTGAGCTTGACCTCATACTTCGAATATTAGCTACTATCAGTCTATCACAGTACATAATAATTGAAAGTGACACAAAAAGTGTCTATTAAGATTAAATATAAGCTTTTTGCTATATACATTAACTCCATTGGTTAGTCTTGAGATAAACCAATTAAACCTTATTTATTCATGTGCTAAATAGGTTAAATAAAATGTTGTTGAACTTTCACAAATCCCATTCATATAAATATCTGAGGGGGTGTTCAGATTAGCACATCTAGTGAGCCAATCAACTCTTTAAGATATTTTATGTGTCATGTACTGTCCTCCTTATCCATTTGTGAGGCCAAAAAGTTCGAGCAATCATAAGCAATAAGCGATAGGCCAATAGCTTACGTAAAACCAAAGCTTACGTACATAAGCAATAGCTAATCGAAACCTACCTACAAGCCAAAAAAAAACTAACCAAATTTTAGTAGAATCATTAAATAAATATATTAGCCAATAGCTAATCGAAACCTACCTACAAGCCAAAAAAACTAACCAAATTTTAGTAGAATCATTAAATAAATATCTTATACAAATATCTATTTTAAGAGCATTATGTATCCTCGTGCCGTCCCGTTGGTATTGTGAGAAAAAGTGCTGCCACATCAGCACCTTTTCTCATAACACCAGAATTTACCATAACACCAAAAACTCCCTCCCTCCTATATCACTAGTTTGTGGTGCCGTCATGCACCCTTGGACCTCACACACACACACACACACACACACACACACACATATATATATATATATATATATATATATATATATATATATATATATATATATATATATATATATTTTTTATTCATTTATTCAAATAAACAAATACATTTAACTAAATTAAAATTTCATTAATAAAGAAATACATTAAAAGGTACATAAAATAAAAATAAAAGGTACATTAAAATAAATACAATTTAATGATTAAAGTTCTATAAATGCTTCACGATATCGTGTCGAAGTTTGTCGTACATATTTCATTTATTAGGGGTGTTTGGGATTGCTTATTCAAAATAAATGCTCTACGATATAGTATTCGACAGATCAGATTATTTATGACTTGACATTAAAAAAAACATTTTTTTTAAGACAAGCACGTATAAGATACAAATTTTATAGTTTGAACGTTTATCATTTTACTAAAACAAATTAATTGTAAGATTTTATTATATGATACATTACTTTTAACAATTACTATCTACTATTTATAATTTTATATATCAAACTAATCTTTATCCATCCTTTTTATCACTCACCTACTCTTATCACTTTCAACCCCACCCCTAGTTTCTCTTCCCGAAAACCTGAAAACTAAAAATACATCGCCACCTTACGTCATCATCGTTCTTCACCATCGCAAACCATGCCCCTTGATCACAGGTTGAATATGTGATAGACATACATACACAAGTAAGAGTATTGGTTTAGTTTATGAATTATAAATTCATTTACAAGATCCACATATTTATTATTGTTAATGAATCAAAATTGTTTATAAAAAGATAAGGCCACGGCTCCAAACTACGGGAAAACGCGACCGAAAACGTGAAACATGGTACCGTGATGGCGCCGTCAGGTTGCGTTTTCCGGGACCATTTGGGCTGGTCACGATGGCTTAGGACTCGAAAACGCGAGCCACGGTACCCTCTTGGCGCCGTCTGGTTGTGTTTTCCGGGAACACACCAGCGAAAACGCTGGGTACCGAGAGCTCTAAGAATTAGCATTACAAAACATTATTAAATGAGACAGTTGAGTTTGTGAAAGAAAAATAAATGTAATTGTTTGATTTTTAAAGTCGATTTTGAAAAAGCATACGATAGTATTAATTGGAGATATTTGTGCAATATTTTAAAATGTTACGCCCCAAAAACGGCACAATTTTTTTTTTAATTTTTTTTATTTTTTTTTATTTTTTTTTTGTACAAAACATGACTGGAACCGACCGAAAACTACAATGACTCATCTTATGCACTGAGGACCCTTGTTATGCACTAAGGACCTCTCTTGTGCACTAAGGACCTTTAAAGTGCACTAAGGACCCCTAAAGTGCACTACAACCCCTCTTGTGCACTAAGGACCCCTAAAGTGCACTACCTACTTAAAATGACCCGTACACATTTAAATAAAAACTCGACACTTTAGGCCTATATTTAAACCCATATAATCCACATTAAACTAAAAATATAACATGTATATTGTTTTCCCAAAATTCTTGACCCGTTCGAACTGAAATGGGTTAAAATGGGCATTGTCCCAAACACTCCTTTTCTGCATACCCTTTTGTGCACTTTTGACTAGGGGTGGCAATCGAGTCGTGTTTGTGTTGACCTATTCGGATTCACGTGTTGGCGGGTTAGTATAACCTCTACCCAAACACGACCCATTTATTAATCGTGTCAAGAAACTCAACGCTAACCCACACCTGCATAACACGTGTAACCTATTTTTGATCCGTTTAACCTATTTAAATAAATAGGTCAAGTAGTAAATAAGGTTGGTGGTTTGTTGATTTAACTAGTTTAAATGCCAAAATGATATAAAGATTTAAAATATGATAAAAATAACAGACAAATAACTATACGACAAATTTTCTCAGTTATAAGCGTCAATTTCTATGATATATGAGGTATAATCGTAATTCAATTATATTAAGTATACAACATAATACATTCAATCTACATCCAACATAAAAAGGCATGTTATGTATTTTATTTTTAGAGTCTTATATAGTTAAACGGGTTCACGGGTTGACCTGTTTAATATTTACTCAACCCAAACACGACTCATTTATTAAACGGGTTAGACGGGTTAACCTCTTTTTTACCCAAACCTGTTTATCCTCAACCCAAACCTGTTTAACTTCGTGTCGGGTTCGTGTCATTTATCGTGTCGTGTTGACAATTGCCACCCCTAATTTTTACCCACTTTCCGAAAAAACAACATCTATATCATTAGATTGAGATTGAGAACTGAGAAGAGTTTGAGATTGAGAAGAATAAAGTAAATAAATAAATAGATATATTACTATTAAAATGGTGGTACAATGGAATTCTGAAACCAGTATTATACTTTATCACAATAAATAAATAAGCCCTCCAGTTGTTTGATGAAATTCCTCGAAGAGACGAGGTTTCTTGAAAACTCACTTACTAATTGATGCTTTTCATGGTTGTGTGTTTTCTTTGTTTTTGTTTTTTAATTGTAATCTTGGTCTAAAAATACAAATTATCTAATTTATTTGTTCGATTGTTTTGTGCAGGGAGCCAAGGGGTTTTGGATTTGTTCAGTTTGTTTTTAAAGACGGGAATCAGAAGAAACCGTCTGCTTTGAGAATAAGAGAACGGAGATAAGCTTATATGACATGTTCATTCAATAAGTCCTTTTAAGTATTGCTGTTGGTTGTTTGACTAGCCCTCCACTCCAGCTGTTTGATGAAACTCATCAAAGAAACACAATTTATGATGTTTTAGGTGAAAACTGTCAACTGAAATTTGGTGCCCCTTTGCTTGCATCATTTATCTACATTTTTTAGGGAGATTATAATGTCGCAAAGTCAACTGTAGGAGTCCTGGATAAGTAGTTTCTAACCTAATTGAGATTAAAAAATTTCCTGTATTTGATTAGATTGTTGTTCAAAACCTTGTCATCGATAGAGATAATGAAGACTTCAAGGAATGAATCCCTTTGATTTTATAATTTGTGTACTAATTATAACTACTTTGAAGGTCAGTGTTCTAATCTTGTGAAGGTTGAGGAGTATAACTTAAAACTTAACTTAGCCGCAATCTTGATCATTTGGAAAAACACGAAAAAGAAATAGAAAATTACCAAATTTGAAACAAATTAGTTCTAACTCAATCAAAAGACTGCAGAGGTAGCTTTGTTGATTACTTGATATGAACTAATTAATATCATTGGTGCAAATGTGAGACAAATTAGTTCTAATTAAGATCGACGATTGATGATTATTAAACTAGCTCTTCTAACTGTATGAAATGCATAAAACTTGATTGTGCCCTGCACTTGTGGGAAGTTAGTAACTGCAGAATTATTGAAAGGATATCTGTATTCTGCTAGACAATATCTTTTAGTGTGAACTTGTAGACTAACTTGGGAATTTCATATACTTGTACACAGGTCATTGCAAGGATGATCAAAGGAGAAGCATTCCTAAACTTGCAAATCTGTTTATGGTGCTCTGTATTATTGTAAATTGTAATTTAATCTTTTTTCATGTTTCATCGAGTAGTTTGATGGCACAAAGAAATGTGTTTCTTTTGTGTTGTTTAAATGAGATTCAAATTTGCAAACTATACAATTGAGTTGGTTTAATTACTATTATCTGTTCAGGTGTCCTGATTTTCTTCAAATATATATATATATATATATATATATATATATATATATATATATATATATATATATATATATATAACAGGTTTTACCCACTACCAAATCTGTGGGAAAAACCTTGTGGGTAAATATTTTTCCATAAGAATTCCCACGGGCGTTGACTATTTTCACACAAATATTACCGGGGATAATCCGTGGGTTTAATTTCCCACAGATTTCTCACGAATTTTTCACATTTTCTAGTAGCCCTTTTCCACACATATCTGTGGTTTTTTTGCCACTAATTTCCAACGATTTTCACACTATAATTTTCCCACAGGTTTCTCACGAAATTTCCCACAGTTTCTAGTAGCCATTTTCACACATATCAGTGGTTTTTTCCCCACAAAATTAGTTCCTACAGATTTCTCACAAAATATTTACCAACACATTTTTGGCATGATTGTGTGACATACTTTCCGGCATGGTTTTTTCCGGCGTAGTTTTTCCGACATAGTTTCTCAATGCTGTTTTCTGGTGGTACTTTCAAATTTATAGCAGTATTTTCATATTGTTTTCAAGGGACACTTTCAAAATGATTCAAGGCATCGTAGTTTCAACCAACGATAAAATAAGGAAAATAAAATCACCATATGTAACTAACTCATTTACTCTTGCATACCAAACAATATAATCCAATAATGTAGAAACCAATAGATACAACCATTTCATAAACATAATAACTAGAGTAAATTGCATGGATGGTCCCTATGGTTTGTCAAAAGTAACAACCTTCGTCCTTCAAAGTTTGAAGTTGCATTGGTAGTTCCTACGTTGGTAAACAAATAACACCACCGGTCCTTTAATTTAACTGATGTTAAGTAGTTCCGTTATAATTTACACGTTAGCCCCTTTGGTTAAATATTGTTGCATCGTTTATCTTTAATAATAACGGTTATTTATAATTTAAAGTTTCCATATGTTTTTATCCGTTTTAAAAATTTTCTTACGTTTTTATCCGTTTTATACGTTTTGACTGCTTTTATACGTTTTCATCTGTTTTTTATGTTTTATCCGTTTTCGTCCGTTTTTCTTAAGTTTTTATCCGTTTTGACCGTTTTTATATGTTCTCATACGTTTTAACCCGTTTTTATATGTTTTTGTCCGTTTTTTCTTAAGTTGTCATACATTTTTATCCGTTTTTATAAGTTTTCGTGCGTTTGTATCCGTTTTCTTCCGTTTTTATACGTTTCCGACCGTTTTATATGTTTTCTTTCATTTTTCTTATGTTTTTATATGTTTTCATCTGTTTTGATACGTATTCACCTGTTTTCTTACATTTTCATACGTTTTATCCGTTTTTATATATTTTTCATCCGTTTGTATATGTTTTTTTTCGTTTTCATACGTTTTCGTCCATTTTTCTTAAGTTGTCATATGGTTTATCCGTTGTTATATGTTTTCTTTTTAAGTTATCATACGTTTTTATCCGTTTTTATACGTTTTCGTCTGTTTTATACATTTTCATATGTTTTTATACATTTTCGTCTGTTTTTCTTACGTTTTTATCCGTTTTCTTATGTTTTTATCCATTTTCGTTTGTTTTTGTCTATTTTTATACCTTTTCTTACATTTATATCCGGTTTTGTCTGTTTTTATATGTTTTGACCATTTTTATATGTTTTCGTCCATTTTTCTTACGTTTTTAACCGTTTATATACGTCTTCATCTGTTTTTATACATTTTCATCTGTTTTTATACATCTTCTTACGTTTTTAACCTTTTTTTAGACATTTTCATCCCAGATAAAAACGTATGAAAACATATAAAAACGTAAGAAAATATAAGAAACCATGCGAAAATGTATAAAAACGTATGGAAACATATGAAAACGTATAAAAATGGATAAAAAGTTGAAAAATGGATGAAAACGTATAAAAACGGCCAAAAACGTATAAAAGTGGACGAAAACGGATATTAACGTAAGAAAAGGTATAAAAATGGATAATAAAGTATGTTAACTTAAGAAAAACGGAAGAAAACGTAAGAAAATGGATGAAGACGGATAAAATGATCAAAAACATATAAAAACGGATACAAACGTAAGAACACGGATTAAAACATACGAAAACGTATAAAAGTGGATAAAAACGTATGACAACTTAAGAAAAATGGCCGAACACGTATAAAAACGGATAAAAATGTATGAAAACGGACGAATCCGGATAAAAACGTAAGAAAACAGACGAAAATATACAAAGCGTAAATAAATGTAAGAAAATGGGTGAAAACATACGAAAACGTATAAAAATTAATAAAAACATATGACAACTTAAGAAAAATTGTCGAACACATATAAAAACAGATAAAATGTATGAAAACGGACGAAAACATATAAAAACGGACGAAAACGGATAAAAACGTAAGAAAATCATATGTAAATGGACAAAACGTATAAAAACGCAAGAAAAAGGGCAAAAACGTATAAAAACAGATGAAAGCGTATAAAAACGTAAGAAAAGCGGACAAAAGTATATAAAAATGGTCAAAAACGTATAAAAACAGACGAACACGGATAAAAACGTAAGAAAACGTATAAAAACGGACGAAAACGTGTGAAAACGGAAACAACATATGGAAACTTTAAATTATAAACAACCGTTATTATTAAGGATAAACGATGCAACGATATTTAACCAAATGGGCTAACGTGTAAATTATAACGGAACTAGTTAACACCAGTTAAACTAAAGGACCGATGGTGTTATTTGTTTACCAACTTAGGGACTACCAGTGCAACATCAAACTTCAAGGGACGAAGGCTGTTACTTTTGACAAACCACAGAGACCATCCATGTAATTTACTCTAATAACTATACTGAAACCAGAAAAAAAAAAAAAAAAAAAAAAAAATCTCAAAAGCAGAGATTTATAGATTTATCTCTCGGGTACAAGAAACATATCATAATTGTAGGTTGGAAGTAATGACATATATTCGTTTGTTGGAAGAGGTAGGTGATGTTGGAGCAACAAATGATGGTTCTAGCCTTGCCATTAAGATAGAAGTGTTTGCTCTACAAAACAAAGAAAACAAGCTTTTTCTAAAATCAAACAGAAGTTAGTACAAAAAAAACATATACGTGTTGATTAATAGCATTAGAGAGAAGTAAACCCTAGATGTTGAAAAGACGTAATCTTCATCATCGCTTTAATAAGAACTGGGTGTTATTTAGAGTAGGTGAGTGGGGTTATGGAAGTAACAAAGTTGTAATGGATCTATAATGATAAAGAGATAATATAACTTTGGTTTTAATGAAAATATGAGAGGGAATAAAATTTGGAAGTGAAAATTTTGAAACAGGTGGGAGGGAACTTTAAAAGGTGTGAATTTTATTTTGGATTTTGTCAAAAAAGTTAAAAGAAATTTTTATGTAACTATAGTCTAAATTTAAATCCTAAATATAGTACGTAAACACTAAAAGAGTAAAAGCACAAACTAATTTATAAATGACAAAAAATATTAATTGTGAGGGCGTATGTTTTCGTTTTCATTCGGCAATATATATAAATTGGAAAATTTCATCGAGTTTTCTTTTTTCCATTTGGCTGCATACACGAATTATTATTTTGTTTTAATTTTGTACAACTTATTAGTATAACTATGAATGACATGTAAAATCATTAATAATATATAAAATTGTGATACACGTACATAAAGTTACATTGATAGATAAAATAGGTGTGGAAACGAGCCGAGTTGCTCATGAAAATGCTCTGGATTGAATCGGTAAAAAGCTTGAACGAGTTGATCTTAAACGAGCTTGAGCCCGAGCTTGAGTTGTCACTCATTTTTAACTAAGCTCGAGCCTGAGCTTTATATACAAAACTCGATTAGGCTCACGGGCCTAAACGAGCCTTAAAGAGCACTAGGATATTTTGAATATTAAACTATTTATTGTCTCTTATACTCATTTCAATCACATTGTATGTATGCACATGTGTGACCCATTTTCGTCTCTATGAATACCCATTGTGAAAGTTGTTGTGTCCGAGCCAATTACATTTAAAATGTCTCAATGTCATACATTCGTTGATTAGACAAGAATGACAAGTGGTGTCACCTTATTGATTTCGTGTCATGAAATATGATCGTGGTCATGTGTCGGCAATAACTTGGGCGTGTCAAAAAGCTCATGACATGCCGCGTACATGATTTGGTATTGGTTGAAGGTAGTACGAGCCAATTACATTTGAGATCTCTCAATGTCATACATCCGATGAGTAGACCATAATGACATATGGTGTCACCTTATTGGATATAATTGTTTTCTTTACTTTTTTGATATAGTTGCATGTTCACGCATATACACGTCCATATACCTAGATAGAATACATCTATAGATACAATGAAGGTCATAAACAGAGATATGTAACATATATGTGTAGATACCCACACATATACAACGGTTTGTTACATAAAATGGTTATACTTGAACCTACACATACACATGTGATACTGACATAAATAGCTATATTAATTAACAAATACATATAATATGAAACTACAAACACATATGAAGACATATTAAGTAATGTGAGAATGTGTAAGTAGACAAAATATAAAAACGATATTTTTTGTGAGAAATCTGTGGGTATTTACACACGTATTTCCCACAGATTTATTAAATTGGTATGTAATCTGTGGGAGAGTACACACATATTTCCCATGGACATAATCATTTTCTTTTACTTTGTTGATATAGTTACACATTCACGCATATACACATCGATATACCTAGATACAAAACATCTATAGGTACAATGAAGACAATAAACATACATACAGAACATATACGTATAGATATGCACACACATATAATGACTTGTTACACGAAAAGATTATTCCTAAACCTACACATACACTTTGATACAAACATAAATAGTTGTATTATTTAACAAACACATATAATATGAAACTACAAACACATATGAAGACATATTAAGTAATGTTAGAATGTGTAAGTAGACAAAATATAAAAAACGATAGTTTTTGTGGGAAATCTGTGGGTATTTACACACGTATTTTCCATGGATTTATTAAATTGATAGGTAATCTGTGGGAAAGTACATACATATTTCCCACGGACATAATCGTTTTTCTTTTACTTTTTTGATATAGTTACACGTACAAGCATATACACATCGATATACCTAGATACAAAACATCTATAGATACAATGAAGGTCATAAATAAGCATACGGAACATATACGTGTAGATATGCACACACATATAATGGTTTGTTATACAAAAAGGTTATTCCTAAACCTACACATACACTTGTGATACTAACATAAATAGGTATATTAACTAACAAACACATATGAAGACATATTAAGTAATGTGAGAATGCGTAGGTAGACGAAATATAAAAAAGATATTTTCTGTGAGAAATCTGTGGGTATTTACACATGTATTTCACACGGATTTATTAAATATAGGTAATCTGTGGGAAAGTACACACATATTTTCCACAGACCAGTTAAATAGTTACTTTATAAAAAAAACCGTGTGAAATCCGTGAGTAATGGAGCTAAAATTTGCCACATACTTTTGGCCATGGCTAATATGTGTGAAATGTGCAAATTTTCCACAAACATCTAATAAACACAAATAGTGAATATGGTCGCAAATCTGTAGGAAATTTGCGACGGATTTAACACAAAAAATTGGTCAACAATTTAGCGTGTAAAGAGTGAGAAATCCGTGAGAAATTTACGACATATTTCCCAACGAAGTTATGTTAACAATTTGGTGTGTAATTTGTCAGTATCCCGTGTGTAATTTCATACAATTTCCTTTCCGTGGGAAAAACCAGTTTGTGTAGTAGTGATATATATATATATATATATATATATATATATATATATATATATATATATATATATATATATATATATATATATTGTTAATACAAATATCGCCTAAAAACGTTATTTATATTTTACGATCTTTGCTAAGTTTTGTTAATAACAAAGTATGAACTTTAGCTAAAAGTAAATTATCACTTTGAGTGTTTAAGTCTTGTTTAACTAATGTTTACATTCTCTTTTAAACTAAACATTTGTTTTATTTCTTAAATTAGAAAGTGTCTTGTCATATCATATTTATTTCTTTAAATAGAATTGTCACATCACACTTATGGCAAGTTTTGTCAATATGCATTTATGTGTTTGACTAACTTTGTAGTGACTTGCAAGTTTGGTGTTTGACTAGTGTAATGTGATGTGACATTGTTTGGTTGCTAGAAGTTATGAGACAAGACATTGTTTGGTTTGGGAAGTTATTGCATAAACCTACTGCAGACCCGGCGGTACCCTGGGGGTACACGGGCGGAACCCATCTGAGGGTTCCGCCTGATCCGCCAAGCTTGCAGTTTGGTTTGCTATAAATACCAAACCATTTGTTTGTTTTGTGTAACCCTTTAGGACATATATTCACATACTCTCTCAACTAACTCAGTAACCTTTTGATTTATGATTCTCTTATGTAGCAAGGGACTTCACAAGATCATTCAAGAAGTTACAAGCTTCAACTCTAAAGTTGCAAGTCTTGGTAGCTTGGTCATGTATAAGCTTTGGTAGTTTATACTTCATGTGTGTCATGTATGTAGAAGTTATAGGTTAGTATTTTAGGCCTCAAAATACAAAGAGTGTTGGGAGTTGTTGTACCCTAGTAAAAGAACTAACGGGAGTGGTTGTACCCTTGGAAAAGAACTCGACATCTAGCTTTGTGTCGGTAAAAGTGTAAGCGACGAATGGGAGTGGTTGTACCCTTGTAAAAGAACTCGACATCTAGCTTAGTGTCGGTAAAAGTGTAAGCGACTTTGTAAAGGTTTTCTCCGCCGGTGAAAGGAGATTGTTGATTAGTGCTTATAACTCTCGAGTTGGAAACTCGGGGCGTGGATGTAGGGCAAGGAAAAAGAGTCCTTGTAGCCGAACCACGATAAACAATCGTGTTGTGGTTTGATCGTTTTTTTCTTTATCTTTGCTTATTACATGTTGTTCTTTAGTTATAATTGCTAGTTACATATAAAGCTTTTCAATGAACTAAACAAGTAAAGATGTGTTTGTATCTTCAAACAAAAGTAAAGCTTTCCAAATAACTAAACAAGCAAAGTTAAGATTATTACAAGCAAAGCTTTTCAATGTATGAAACTTGTAAAGTTAGAATTGATATTCACATAAAAAGCTTTTCAAAGAATCAAACATATAACTTTGTGTTTATATCTTTTACCAAACGTAAAAGATATTCAAGTTAAAAAGAGTCTAAAAAGCGGTAAACTATTCAACCCCCCTTCTAGTTTTCCACAATTGGCATCAAGAGCTACGTTACTCAAGATCTTTAAAATAGAATGTATTTTAAAACTTGGATCGATCCATGGATTTTGAAAATCTCAAAGAAGGGCAACCTATTCAAAACACACCGCTATTTGAAAAAGAAAACTTACTTGAGTGGAAAAGTAATTTTGAAAAATATGTGAAATCAATTGATCAAGATCTTTGGCATACTAATTCTTTTGGTGATCTCAAACCAAAGAAAACAAGTTTTAGAAAACCAATATAACTATCTTAAACTTGATAAAAATACTAAAGCTAAAACAATGATTTATAAAGCTTTAGTACCAAATATGAAAGAATGTATTTTTGTCAAATGGCTAATGATATTTGGAAATATATGTTAAAATTTCATCAAAGAATATGTCAAGTCAAAGATGATCAATTTGATCTTACATATGAATTAGAAGTTTTAGAAAAACTAATTGATAGACACTTAGTAGAAGTTAATACATGTGCTACTAGTTTAAATGTTTTAAATGAAGGTACAAGTGAAGATGAGTACGTGTGTTTTGATGAACATGCTTGCGTATCTTGGAATGTAATGGAAGTTGACGAAGACAATGATCCGGTAGTTTATTGTCAACTTATTGATACAACAAGCAAGGTGTTAGTTAAGGTGATTACTCGTATCAAGCTCGTAGTAGTCTTGCTTGCGATTCATGGAATAACTCGGATGAAGATGAAGTCAATCATCCGGTTTGTGATTCTATACTAGATAAAACATCAAGCAAGGTACACTTTGAAACCAAACTCTTTTGCTTTGATTAATTTATCCTAGAGTTTTCTAAAATAGAAAATGAGTCTAAACATTTGTGCAACATGGACCTAAAAGCTATCTTCAAGAATGAGTCTTCAAAATCTCTTAAGAATATCTTTGAAAAGGAAATCTTATTAGAAGATAAAATGTCTAAAATTAAGAGTAATGTTGAAATTAATCTAGAATGTATATTATGTCTAGATTACAAACATGAGATTAAAATGCAAAATGAGAAAGGAAAAATTATTAGTTAAATTTGATGAAAGCTCAAAATCTCTTGAAAGATTGTTGAAGTGTCAAAGGTTGTTTAAAGATAAAACCGGATTAGGATTTAACTCAAAAGCACCATTAAATGATAAAACAAAGCAAGTGAAATTTTGTCTAACCTAGAAGAGAGATTTAGAGACAATTCTATCTCTAATAGAAACTCATGATAAAAGAATTAAGATTATCATACTCTATGCTTTTATATGATTATCTAACCTTCTTGGATACATGAGTTATTGAGTTTCAAAGCATGTCATCAAACCAAGTTTTTACGCTTAATGCTTATCCGCTTGATAGCATCTCTATGCAACTTAAAAGGTACGCATTACTTAAACTTGACTTTGGTTATATCTTGTATCTAGCATTATGTGCTCAAATATGTGTTACTTGTAATACTCTAGAGTGTCTAACTGCTATTTGTAAATTACTAAGATTAGACTCTATGCAACAAGGAATTTAGTCTTTAGTACTAGTAGGAGATATAAGGTGTTTTGGTTATTTAACCATCAAAAGATAAACACGAAAAACTCTTGAGTAAGTCTCACTCAACTCTTGCTTACAAGTGAGATAACTAAGAATTTCCTAAGTGTTAAAATGTCTAACACTTTTGTGATGCTTGCAAAACAAACCTTTGTTAAACAATTTTCTCAAACACCATAATTTGAGTCTTTAATTGTGTCTTTCTTCAATCACTTCTTTATGATAATCTCACATAAAACACACAAGGTGAAATAAATCACATTAGCATATTTTAGGATGTGTGAAAGAAAATGAGTTTTCAACATCTAGGATTTACTCATCAAATGTGACACATAGTCTCATGATGTTGTACCTCTTGGACTTTTTCAAAAAGAGTTCATAGTGTCTTAAGTAAGAAAACCCAAAGAGTCGAGGAGTCGTTGAATATGTCATTTAACGAGTAATCTCCTCCTTCTAAGATATTATCTTTGGTAGATGACAACTTAGTCGAAAGTCCAAATGATGGCAAGACAAGCATGGAGTAAAAGTACAAAATAACATCTTCTCACATTGAGTCAAACATTGAATCAAGTAAAATTGACATAAGTTATAAAACTTGATTTATAGGTCATAGTTGTGTCTAAACAAATTCAACAAAAACATTTTTTTTTTGAAATTTAGAATAAAACGACTAGTGAAACAAAATTGATTTTTCAAAATAATCAAGTGAGTATAGTGTCAATATTTGAAAGACTTTTTGATAATAAAAGCAAGCCACAAAAGCAAGGGATTTTAACTTAAAGACATTCCTAGTTGCTCTCTTGTTCTCAATGGTTAAGTTACTGATGACTTATCAAGAATGAGATTAGTAAATCCGTAGGTAAAACTAAACGTAGAGAAATGTTTAGAAAACTACTTGTTCTTATAACATTTAGATTCAACATTATGTTTAGCTTTTGTCTATGTGCTCGTGTTAACGAAGATCCTAAAAACAACTCGTTAGTTGAGCCTAGTTGGATACATCATAAGGTACTAGACATCTAGAATTATGGTATCCCAAAAGAACGGGAATAGAAACCATAGTGTTTGACAAATGGAATTATGTCGGTAATAAGTTGATAAGAAAAGCACAAGTGGTACTTGCACTTTTATACTTACTTACCCAATGATTCTCCAAAACGCGTAAGATTCTCAAATTAGTATCGAAGGCGATGATGAGGGATCACAATATGTCGACTAAGAAGCACAATCAACAAGCTCCAAGCAAACTCGTGTCAACAACGGAATTTATCTCATCAACATTGGAAGCATCGACTTCGGCAACAATTCAATCCATTATGTTCTTAGTCGACATATTGTGATCCCTCATCATCGCCTTGGTAAGATTGTTCATTGAGGAACGTCTTAACTAAGAAAGTCTTCTACGTCAACTATTCCATCAACGCGTTCACAAAATCTCTTGAATGTGAAGCATTCATAATTCCTAGGCTTAGTCAAAGACTCATAAGACCTAAAACCTTAGTTTTTGAACATTAGGATAAAACCACAAAAATCAAGACAATTCCTTTTGAGTTTTCCCTGCAGATCCCACGGTACCCTCAGACCATACGGGCGGAACCCACTTTTTGGTTCCGACTGGTCCGCCAAAGCCACAGAATGTTTTATTTAAGTTCAAAACCAAACACCTCTTTACTCACAACTCCAACTTACCATCAACCCATAAGATTCACAAAATAAACAAAACCTCAAGCATCTTCCTCATAACCTTTCATCACTCAAACCTCAAACAACCAATGTGAAATGAGAAACCAAGTTATCCTTTGTCCTATCAATATCGAGTCATCCACCATTTCCATGCCCTCAAAGAAACCAAGAGTCAATATCATCTTCACCAATAACTCCACCTAGTCATCTTCACAAGAAGATTCCACAATGTAACCAAACAAGTGTGTCATCCCAACTATAACCTAACCTATTAAGATTAAACCACCTTTCATGATACATAAACCTTTGTTCACCTTTGTGTCGCTCTTTGAAACAAAGGGCAATTGTCATATCCATACTCTCATTAACATATTTGTCTATGTCGTCAAAAGTCAAGTGAATTTCATTATGAAATGCGTCTCTTCCACTTTCTAGCAAGTGAAGAACACAAAGAAGATATCCAAGCTTTAAGTGTTGTCAAACAATCACCACCTCATTTCACATATCCACTCTCGGTCGTCACCCATACTTTACCACCGTTCACCACATTGTTAAAACAAATGAAAAACGTCATTGAAACATCACTTGCATTACAAAACATTTTTAAGTATCAAAATGAGTCAAGTCAACCGCACCTCCACATTGTTTTCATATAGGCACACACTAGAACATACACATTACAATAGTTGTTTACTTAGACTAAAATGTGAAATTTTGATTTTCTAGGAATCATCATGCCTCCTCTAACTCACTACGACCACAAGGACACCATCAAGTACCTACCCAAACACCACAAAACCAAAGGTCTTACTCAAACTCAAATCGTTGTCTTCAAAGCCTTAGAAAAACAATATGTCCATAAGGGTAGAACCATTGATCCATCCTTCTTAGAAGGTACAAACCTCTATACGGAATTTGCCACAATCAACTTTAGAGTGTCTCTTAGAAATCGACAAGCCTATTTGTTCTAGGTTCATTTTAGAATTCTATGCATCCGTCACCCTTTCCAAGGATGAGTATGGTCGCATGTCTATTAACTTTAGGGCTACTAGTCATCAACACTCCTTCACTCTTGAGGAGTTTGCTCAAATCCTAGGTGTCCCAAACCATGGTACTTGCATCTACTCCGACTTGCACTCCCTCTCAACTCGTGACACACTCTTTGACCGCATCCATCCCTATGATACCCCTCTTGTGTCTAAAGATGAACTTCGTAACCACCTCTTCATTAGGACCACCAACACTAGGAGAACTAGAACCGGAAATGAGGTCATCAAGGACCCACATGGAATGGAATTCAATGAACTCAAGCCCCAATTCAAGAAATGGGAAGAACTCCTTAGAACCAATGTAATTAGCACCATAGGTGTCACACCCCCAAAATCGGGTCCAGCGGAAGCATACATGTAGCTGGGGTGTAACTCAATTGGTATTACAACACAAGTTCAAAAATGGTTTTCACTTCAATCATTTAGAATAAAATAGTTAAATCAAAAATGTTAAATTTACATTGTTAAAAGTAGTGCGGAAGTAGGCCCTTAAAATAGTTTAAAACGGTCCCCATATAAATAATCAGAGTCTTCTATGACCATGCCATGCCCTGCCAAAACCTCCAGTAGCGTGCCATAAGTTAAAACCTGAAAATACATGCTAAAGTGTCAACACGAGGTTGGTGAGTTCATAGAGTTTGTTGAAAAATAATGTAATGCATATGTATGAAGGTTTCCCAGCAAAGGCATCGTAAATCCACTCAGTTACAAGTCCCGCCATAAGAGCCTTGTAACCTGTGTGTTTACAACCCACTGCTACAATATATAGTATGAGTAAAACATGTATAAGTTCATCAAAACAGTTAAGCAATTAGTCGTGAGTCTACACTTCATCTCCGAAGACCTCACGTTTGTATGTATATTTCCATGGTTGTGCCCAGCAACTTAATCTGGGGCCATTGGGAATATGTATATCTCCATGGTTGTGCCCAGCAACTTAATCTGGGGCCATTGGAAGTCTCAGTTGCTCAAGAATACACCATCACAGTTTAGTATAACATAGTTAAGTATAACACAATCACGTATGTATGAAATCAAGTATAAAACAATCAAGTATAAAACAATCAAGTCTAAATGTTTTGAGTATCAAGAAAGTATGTTTTGAGTATTTATACTAGTAAGCAAGTAGTTGAGCATGTATCTCCCCCAAAGAGTTAAAACAAGTATAAAGAGTAAACGTGGGGCTATGACTCACCTGGTGCGATAGCTACGATGACAAAGTGGATACACAGAAATGAGGTTCGATCTCTAACCGCAACCTAATATGAATGATAGTGATCTACTTAGATCATGAAAGGATGTAATGAATGCACATGCACATGATACCTATACCACTCGTAACTTGGAAATAATTGTTATAGTCAAAGTAAAGTATTTTCCATACTTAGGAAAAATAAGTCCAACTAGGTTTATAAAAACTTGTCGTAATATATCGTATATAAAATCGTTAGTGTTATATTCCTCGTTTTGAAAAACCTTAAGATATCGTCTAGTAGTCGCATAAATAAACCTTGGGTCGTACGTATTTCGTTAGTTAAAAATAAACCTCTTGAATAAGAAATCTAGAAAATATGTCATTTAGTACGTAGTTATATTATTTCTAGTAGTGACTAAATATATATATAGTTTTGACGATTTTAAAACGTGTATAACTTGGTCGTTTTAAGCTCATTTTACTCGTTCTTTATATCCACGGATTCGTTTTAGTATATACTAATATATTTTTGATAGCTCGGCTCCACTAGGTTACGTTTAACGCCTCTATTTGCCCGTCGAAAACTGTCAAACAGCATGCACTTTTTCAGAATACTAGTTTTCGTCGTTAAATTCGGAAAATCATATCTCCTTCGTTATTAACTCGTTTTAATCCGTTCTTTCGCCAAAAGTTTCGTTTTTGAAAGTATTTTCTAAATCTTTGATCAAAAATTACCCATCATCCACTGATTTTCCCACGTTTCACAAATAGGGACAGTAGGTCAATATGTAGTTTCAAAAATCATTTCTAATGTTCCAAACTAGTTTCTAATCCAACCAAACCACTTTCAATCACCACAAATCTAGTCTAATCTTACCATACACCTTCTTAGGGTGTCATGGGTTCCTAAACATCATAAATCAAGTGGATCTAACAAGGATCTAACTATAATCTATTTCTAGGGATCAAAAGTTATATATATATATAAATGAGTGGTATAACTAACATATGCATGTAGATATTGAATGGAAATCATATGACCATAAAAATAACATGAAGAAACTATGAACAAGAGTTTGACAACTTACAAGAAAGATTAGTGAGCTTATGGAGATGAAAACTTATAAAACCTTGGGTTTTTAACACAAAACCCAAACAAGAACAACAAAAGGGACAAGATAATAACTTGATCTTGGAAATCCCATGGTTTCGTCTTTGTGTTCTTCCTTGGCCGATCCACACAAGAGGAGAGAAAGAAAGAAAGAAAGTTTCTAGTTGTATTTGGTGGAATGAGATGAAAAGTATTGTTTTAGGCTATATGTATTATTGGTGTAGACAAGATCCATGATTTATGGAGGCTTAGGGGCGGGGGCAAAGTCAAGGGTAGGAAGGAAAAAAATTGAAACTTGTAAGAAATATTGGCTTTGGTGTAGTTTAGGTAGATATTATTAGTTTTAGGTGATACCGGGTACCGAGTTAACTAAAAATAAATATTAACGAGGTGAAATAAAATATAATGAAGTTGTAAAAATTGTAAAATAATATTCCTGATGAGAATTGGAAATTAAAATAATGATCGGGTTGAAATAAAGCAAACCGACGGAGTTATAAGCTTTGACCGGAGAACGTAACAGTTGATTTGAAAACACCGGGTAATTTAATAATATAATTTTTATATTATTATTATGAGTATAAAAATATGTTAGGACCATAGTTGGGATTATCGGATAATTATTCAAAATAATAGCTCATAAGATAACGTTTATTAGGTTGATAATCGTACGTGTACAGAAATGACGCAACTCACGTATAAATGACAAATTTTCTCTGGAGGTGAATAGTGTTTTATGAATAGTAAAATTTTAAAACGCTTCTCAGAATATCAAACCGACCTAAAAAATGATGAATAGTAAAATGATGAATAGTGATCGATGAATAGTAACCGATGAATAGTAAATGTTGAAAGTTCGGGAAAAGACCAGAAATTACGAGTTGTGACAGTCTCTACCCCTTAAGGGAACTTCGTCCCGAAGTTCAGTTAACGTTGGTCTCCGAAGTGTTATAAAGGTGAAGATTCATGAGACGAAATGACCAGTTGACGTGCTTCCAGGCGGCGGTTCACAAGGTGTGGAAAAGTATAAGCGTTCTGACAACGAGGGTATACACACATATAAATGAAGCATTAGGAAAATGAGTAGAGGATTCAATCCAGACAAAATTTTATTATAACCATTCTCAGTGTTGCAAAATTCATTTCTGAGTCGGATATAGGTAGTCAGCCTATGTCCCACTATCCCGGGTTGAATATAGGTGACTAGTCTATATTCCACCGAGGTTCCATGAATTTTGAAATACTCAGCTCAGTTATACTAAGACTATGTCCTTCACAAATAGCAAGACGTTCAGAAAGACTAAGGCAGGTGACCAAACTCGAGGTCAAATGATGAAACTATGCAAGGAGATACATACCAAGGTGACATATATGATACGTGAACATGTTTATATGAAAGACAATGATAGAAATCAACTAGAATAAGTGAGTATAATAAACCAGATAATGAGACACAAATCTCATCACCTAAGTCAGCAACAAACCACAAGTGAGGCATTATCTTGGCAGGCAGGCACGTGACGGTCATAGGGTTAAGTTTTTAGTAAAAGTAGCTATAGTCTAGGTTTTAAAAACACTTAGTTCGCTATAGCCAAAGCTCTGATACCAATCTGTCACATCCCCAAAATCGGGTCCAGCGGAAGCATACATGTAGCTGGGGTGTAACTCAATTGGTATTACAACACAAGTTCAAAAATGGTTTTCACTTCAATCATTTAGAATAAAATAGTTAAATCAAAAATGTTAAATTTACATTGTTAAAAGTAGTGCGGAAGTAGGCCCTTAAAATAGTTTAAAACGGTCCCCATATAAATAATCAGAGTCTTCTATGACCATGCCATGCCCTGCCAAAACCTCCAGTAGCGTGCCATAAGTTAAAACCTGAAAATACATGCTAAAGTGTCAACACGAGGTTGGTGAGTTCATAGAGTTTGTTGAAAAATAATGTAATGCATATGTATGAAGGTTTCCCAGCAAAGGCATCGTAAATCCACTCAGTTACAAGTCCCGCCATAAGAGCCTTGTAACCTGTGTGTTTACAACCCACTGCTACAATATATAGTATGAGTAAAACATGTATAAGTTCATCACAACAGTTAAGCAATTAGTCGTGAGTCTACACTTCATCTCCGAAGACCTCACGTTTGTATGTATATTTCCATGGTTGTGCCCAGCAACTTAATCTGGGGCCATTGGGAATATGTATATCTCCATGGTTGTGCCCAGCAACTTAATCTGGGGCCATTGGAAGTATATAAGTCTCCATGGTTGTGCCTAACAACTTAATCTGGGGCCATTGGAAGTCTCAGTTGCTCAAGAATACACCATCATAGTTTAGTATAACACAGTTAAGTATAACACAATCACGTATGTATGAAATCAAGTATAAAACAATCAAGTATAAATGTTTTGAGTATCAAGAAAGTATGTTTTGAGTATTTATACTAGTAAGCAAGTAGTTGAGCATGTATCTCCCCCAAAGAGTTAAAACAAGTATAAAGAGTAAAAGTGGGGCTATGACTCACCTGGTGCGATAGCTACGATGACAAAGTGGATACACAGAAATGAGGTTCGATCTCTAACCGCAACCTAATATGAATGATAGTGATCTACTTAGATCATGAAAGGATGTAATGAATGCACATGCACATGATACCTATACCACTCGTAACTTGGAAATAATTGTTATAGTCAAAGTAAAGTATTTTCCATACTTAGGAAAAATAAGTCCAACTAGGTTTATAAAAACTTGTCGTAATATATCGTATATAAAATCGTTAGTGTTATATTCCTCGTTTTGAAAAACCTTAAGATATCGTCTAGTAGTCGCATAAATAAACCTTGGGTCGTACGTATTTCGTTAGTTAAAAATAAACCTCTTGAATAAGAAATCTAGAAAATATGTCATTTAGTACGTAGTTATATTATTTCTAGTAGTGACTAAATATGTATATATAGTTTTGACGATTTTAAAACGTGTATAACTTGGTCGTTTTAAGCTCATTTTACTCGTTCTTTATATCCACGGATTCGTTTTAGTATATACTAATATATTTTTGATAGCTCGGCTCCACTAGGTTACGTTTAACGCCTCTATTTGCCCGTCGAAAACTGTCAAACAGCATGCAGTTTTTCAGAAAACTAGTTTTCGTCGTTAAATTCGGAAAATCATATCTCCTTCGTTATTAACTCGTTTTAATCCGTTCTTTCGCCAAAAGTTTCGTTTTTGAAAGTATTTTCTAAATCTTTGATCAAAAATTACCCATCATCCACTGATTTTCCCACGTTTCACAAATAGGGACAGTAGGTCAATATGTAGTTTCAAAAATCATTTCTAATGTTCCAAACTAGTTTCTAATCCAACCAAACCACTTTCAATCACCACAAATCTAGTCTAATCTTACCATACACCTTCTTAGGGTGTCATGGGTTCCTAAACATCATAAATCAAGTGGATCTAACAAGGATCTAACTATAATCTATTTCTAGGGATCAAAAGTTATATATATATATATATATATATAAATGAGTGGTATAACTAACATATGCATGTAGATCTTGAATGGAAATCATATGACCATAAAAATAACATGAAGAAACTATGAACAAGAGTTTGACAACTTACAAGAAAGATTAGTGAGCTTATGGAGATGAAAACTTATAAAACCTTGGGTTTTTAACACAAAACCCAAACAAGAACAACAAAAGGGACAAGATAATAACTTGATCTTGGAAAACCCATGGTTTCGTCTTTGTGTTCTTCCTTGGCCGATCCACACAAGAGGAGAGAAAGAAAGAAAGAAAGTTTCTAGTTGTATTTGGTGGAATGAGATGAAAAGTATTGTTTTAGGCTATATGTATTATTGGTGTAGACAAGATCCATGATTTATGGAGGCTTAGGGGGGGAGGGGGGGGGGGGGGGGGGGGGGGCGGCAAAGTCAAGGGTAGGAAGGAAAAAAAATGAAACTTGTAAGAAATATTGGCTTTGGTGTAGTTTAGGTAGATATTATTAGTTTTAGGTGATACCGGGTACCGAGTTAACTAAAAATAAATATTAACGAGGTGAAATAAAATATAATGAAGTTGTAAAAATTGTAAAATAATATTCCTGATGAGAATTGGAAATTAAAATAACGATCAGGTTGAAATAAAGCAAACCGACGGAGTTATAAGCTTTGACCGGAGAACGTAACAGTTGATTTGAAAACACCGGGTAATTTAATAATATAATTTTTATATTATTATTATGAGTATAAAAATATGTTAGGACCATAGTTGGGATTGTCGGATAATTATTCAAAATAATAGCTCATAAGATAACGTTTATTAGGTTGATAATCGTACGTGTACAGAAATGACGCAACTCACGTATAAATGACAAATTTTCTCCGGAGGTGAATAGTGTTTTATGAATAGTAAAATTTTAAAACGCTTCTCAGAATATCAAACCGACCTCAAAAATGATGAATAGTAAAATGATGAATAGTAAAATGATGAATAGTGATCGATGAATAGTAACCGATGAATAGTAAATGTTGAAAGTTCGGGAAAAGACCAGAATTTACGAGTTGTGACAATAGGAAACCGGGATCACATCAATATTTGCCTTTGCTACATGCTCTACTCCTTTTCCGTTAGGCAACCCTTCAACCTTGTCTACCACATAACCAAGAGAATGACCAACATTCCCGTGCAAGGCACAATGTCTATGACATATGGAATGCTCTTGACCCATCTCTTTTGGTTCATCTCTCCCATTCCATCAACTCCTAGAGGTCTTCACCTAGACTACTCTCTTATTCCACATGCTGCTGTCCCACTAAGTGATAGGAGAACCTACAAAGCCCAAGGTAAACATTTTCCAATTCTAGGCTTTGCCCAACTCTAGGCTCCCACATCTAGAATACATTTTCCAACTTTCGGATATTCCAATTGAGTCGGCGGAGTTCAAGCAAACAAAGGGGATGTTCAAAAACATCGAGAGATTTCTTGAAATGCTCAAGAAAAAGATTGACCGTCTATGAGAGCGGGTGTGTAGGAGTGTTTGGCACTAGGTGCTAGTTGCACGATTTGGTCATTTAAACATTACATGTTATGTATTTGTGTGTTAGTAGGATATTTGGTACTATTTGGAACCTGTAGGAACTAACAATGATGCAGGAAGACAACATTTGGCATGTTGTCAAATTTTCATGCTTATGATAAATTTCACTAAGTTTAGTGAAAATCGTTAGCCCCCGGTCAAAGTCCTAAGAGATGAATGTCTATGTGCCTAATTTTTGCATTTCCTAATCAGTCATATAATAAATTTTCATTTCCAAGAGTTTTCGAAAAATTTGAAAATCGTTTCGCGGGTCAAAATAGTGGACTGCCACTTTTAGCAGCACTGGCGGATCTGGCGGCACCGAAAATTGGGTTCCGCCAGTGTATTTTATGGGTTTTCCAGAATTGGCCCAACGGACCAGGCGGATCCCAAAATAGGGTTCCGCCTGTGTATTGTGAGGGTTCCGCCAGTACCTGCAGAAAATTTGTGAACATTTTTCTTAAGATCATAACTTGTAAAGCGTCAAATCATTATCCCAAGTGAGAAACATCATTCATTAACACCAATAACCATATTGGAACAAACCTCACTCACTAAAACAATTAGGAAGACACTTCCCGCCAAAATTCAAATTTAACCATAACTAACCCAAGGAACCCTTTTAAAGGATCCTTCAAACCATTGAAACATTTTCAACCAAATCACATCCCATGATCACAAAGCATTGAGTGCATATGTTGATCTTTCACTCCACCCTATTTCATTGAATTAACATCAAATGATGTGACATGGTCATGAAAATCATTTGAAACCTCATTCTTTGAACGGTACAACATCAAATCCAAACACCCATTTCAACACCTTTTCAACCTTATAAATTTGAAAGTTTTGCAACAATTCAAATCACGCAATAACCATCAAAATCCTTCTCAAAAGCCACTAGGATTAGTGTCAAACCTTGTTGCTTCAACAAAACCGTCAAGTCAAGCTCATCATCTTCAAGTGATGCTTCGCTTAATATTTCTTCACCTATCCAAGATTTCCTTAACCTCACTACCTCAACACCATCCTCAACACATTTCAATACCAATGTGATCACTATTCAAGATTTGCTTAATCTTGCTACTTCAACACTTACACCAATGGAACTTTTCCATACACCACCAACATCACCACATCCACTATTGGAAACTTTTGAAAACCTATCACCTAAACCATCAAGCCCTCCACAATTGTCACCTTTTAACACCATTGCCCAAATGGAAACCCATCAACAACCAATATTTCAACCAAACGAGTCATTGGATGATGCACCTCATCCACCGTCATTGCTTGAGAGTTTGGCCTACCTTTATGCTAAATCCTCAATTTTTCCAAATGATCAAGGTCATACACACCTACAATCATTTGTGTTTCACCCCATTCACAAAAACCTTCATGGTAACCATTTACAAATAACCAAGCCTACACCATTTTGTTCAAACAACAACCACCACAACAACAATAACTACCACCACCTCAAGAACCTTCCCAACACTTTAAATCTCTATTTTCTTCGTATAAGAAAATAAAAGCATCTCAATGATCTTCCACCAAGACCAAAAACAACCACCACCTTTCACAAATGAATAACCAAGGTCATTGCTTAACCAAAATGAGTCTTTCGACCACAACCAACCACCACAACAAGAGTATCATCACCCAAAACCATTGTTGTTTCACCCTATCCAATAAAATGAGGTTTATCCTAAACCACATTGTGGAACGTCTCAAGTTTAGAGTCTCCAAAATGAAACAAAACCGTTTCTTTTGGAAAATGTTGCTCATTAAAACCAACAAACCAAGTTTAGAGTACCAACACCACCTCAAGTTTAGAGTCTCCAAAATGAAACAAAACCGTTTCTTTTGGAAAATGTTTCCCATTTAAACCAACAAACCAAAGCCCGTGTCACCCTCTCAACCTTCAAACTAAAGCCCGCTACAACCACAACCCACATTTTCTTCCTTAAACAACCTTAGCCTTGTTTTTGGAAAATGTTTCTCACAAAGGAAAATGATGATTTCCTTATAGCTTTTTATGGTCGTAGCTTATTTGTAGCTTTTTCTTTATTTCTAGAGGTAGGATAGTGTAACCAAAACTTCTTGTCTTTGACTTTTTAAGAAGTCTAAATTTTCCATGAAATGAAGTTCATTACACTACAAGGTTTTCTTTGTTTGTTGACCATTTTAGGTATGATATGTGAACTACACCTTTATATGGTACCATACATAAATCTTGTGTTTTAGAAACTAACCTCTCTTTTTGTAGGTTCATTATCCATGTTTTCCTTCCTTGAAACTCCATTTAGGGGAGTAATATTCAAGGGGGAGCATGAGCATTGCATTATTCCGCTTCACAACTCTAAGTTGTGTTTTTAAACATGAAATGCTTTCATGACTTATCTTGTGCGGAAACTAACTTTTCTTTTGTAGGTTCAAAATCCATGTCTCCTCTCTTGGCACTCCATTTAGGGGGAGTATCAACCAAGGGGGAGCATGCCTATAAATCGCTTCGCTACTCTTCTTTTTGTTTCGACAAAAAGGGGGAGAATTTATATGAAACTTGCTCTATTATTTTAAACTTCCGCGTAGCTAACTCTTTGCAAAAACAAGTTTCATTACTAACTTTATAAGACTTAACACTAAATCTTATGACTTACTTTTAAATAAAGTTTATGTTTTGTCATCAACAAAAAGGGGGAGATTGTTAATACAAATATCGCCTAAAAACGTTATTTATATTTTACGATCTTTGCTAAGTTTTGTTAATAACAAAGTATGAACTTTAGCTAAAAGTAAATTATCACTTTGAGTGTTTAAGTCTTGTTTAACTAATGTTTACATTCTCTTTTAAACTAAACATTGGTTTTATTTCTTAAATTAGAAAGTGTCTTGTCATATCATATTTATTTCCTTAAATAGAATTGTCACATCACACTTATGGCAAGTTTTGTCAATATGCATTTATGTGTTTGACTAACTTTGTAGTGACTTGCAAGTTTGGTGTTTGACTAGTGTAATGTGATGTGACATTGTTTGGTTGCTAGAAGTTATGAGACAAGACATTGTTTGGTTTGGGAAGTTATTGCATAAACCTACTGCAGACCCGGCGGTACCCTGGGGGTACACGGGCAGAACCCATCTGAGGGTTCCGCCTGATCTGCCAAGCTTGCAGTTTGGTTTGCTATAAATACCAAACCATTTGTTTGTTTTGTGTAACCCTTTAGGACATATATTCACATACTCTCTCAACTAACTCAGTAACCTTTTGATTTGTGATTCTCTTATGTAGCAAGGGACTTCACAAGATCATTCAAGAAGTTACAAGCTTCAACTCTAAAGTTGCAAGTCTTGGTAGCTTGGTCATGTATAAGCTTTGGTAGTTTATACTTCATGTGTGTCATGTATGTAGAAGTTATAGGTTAGTATTTTAGGCCTCAAAATACAAAGAGTGTTGGGAGTTGTTGTACCCTAGTAAAAGAACTAACGGGAGTGGTTGTACCCTTGGAAAAGAACTTGACATCTAGCTTTGTGTCGGTAAAAGTGTAAGCGACGAATGAGAGTGGTTGTACCCTTGTAAAAGAACTCGACATCTAGCTTAGTGTCGGTAAAAGTGTAATCGACGTTGTAAAGGTTTTCTCCGCCGGTGAAAGGAGCTTGTTGATTAGTGCTTATAACTCTCGAGTTGGAAACTCGGGGCGTGGATGTAGGGCAAGGAAAAAGAGTCCTTGTAGCCGAACCACGATAAACAATCGTGTTGTGGTTTGATTGTTTCTTTCTTTATCTTTGCTTATTACATGTTGTTCTTTAGTTATAATTGCTAGTTACATATAAAGCTTTTCAACGAACTAAACAAGTAAAGATGTGTTTGTATCTTCAAACAAAAGTAAAGCTTTCCAAATAACTAAACAAGCAAAGTTAAGATTATTACAAGCAAAGCTTTTCAATGTATGAAACTTGTAAAGTTGGAATTGATATTCACATAAAAAGCTTTTCAAAGAATCAAACATATAACTTTGTGTTTATATCTTTTACCAAACGTAAAAGATATTCAAGTTAAAAAGAGTCTAAAAAGCGGTAAACTATTCAACCCCCCTTCTAGTTTTCCACATATATCTCGTAATTTTTTCTTCGTTTAGTAAAAGTTAATTAGTGAATAAAATGTTATTACGTTATCTAATAACCATTTTACCGGTAACAATTTTTTTTCTCTCATACTATGACAATTTAAATCACAATGTTGTTTGTGATTCACTATTTTACCTTGGAACGATGCTCAACACACAAACCTCAATAGTCTAAGATCGAGAATAAATTAAAAACGATAATATTTATAAATAAACGTTTCGTCAAATAATCAAACATGATTTATAAATTCCCGAGCTTACGAAAAATTTCCAATTTACTCACTAAACACATTGGGCCTCAACCCAACCCACACAACACTAAACGGACCCTTAAATTTTTTTTGGCCTGCGCAGCCAATTGAGCCCACCAGACTCCTAAGCCCAAAACGCACCCTTGTGTTATTATTTTGTTTTGCTAAGTCGCGTATGCCGTTTGCTTTGGCTCATTCACTTGTAAATTTTATACATGACCTACCCATTTTAAATCATTTACCATTTTCGTATACGTTTCCTACTTTGAAAAATTGGCCAAGTTCAGCTTGTTTCATGCATTGTCCAAACTTGGTAAAAATTGGTAATTCGCTCCAAACCAAAACACGTGCATCCAAGCTACACCAAAATGATCCCCAATCCCGGAATAACCACGTTTTGATATTCCTTTGACCACTTGAGTACCCTGAACAAACTAGCACAAGACTTTCACTTTGCATTTTGTCTCGTTGCACTTGGATTTACTAAGGAAAGAACACATGCACTTAGATTGGATGATGTATATTGTATCTGGGCTGAAATTGTATCGGGGGTGACTATTAGAACAGCTAACAACTCTTTGTGGAGTATTATTTAGAGGCTTACTTTTGGTGCGGCGGTTTACTTTATTTGGAAAGAGAGGAACTATAGGTTGTTTCAGAAAGAGTTTAGGAATGAAGATACTGTTTCAAGCTCGTTGTTGACACAATAAGGTTGATGCTTATGGGTTTAAAGATTAAGCGTTCTGTAGAAGTGGAAAAGGCTGCCGTTATTTGGAATATGTCTATGAAGGGTATGAGTATGGTGGATACTAGAAGGAGTTTAAATGGTGTTATTGATGGTATTACATAAGTCTTGGATGTGGTACAACCTGCACAAGCTTACATTTAACATGTGGCAGTTTTGGAGGATTGGTTGGATGTTGTCGTGGTTATGTATGGATTTTATTGCTATCTATTTCATTGCAGGTTCCTTCTGGATTTATTTGTTGCAGCTCATTTTTTCAACTTCAACCTGGTTTTCCTTGTGGAGTGTCATGGATACAAAGACCTATATTTATTGCTGTACCAGGTTTGGTTCCTTTTGGTTTATGGGTTTAAATTTATGCAACATACAAAGTGTTGTTTTATTGGTTCTGACCATTATTATGGTATGAGTTATTGGTCTTGGCTTGATGATTTTCATGATAATAAGCATGTTCTATGCATGAATGCTGATACTATTAACAGTTGCAGCCGCTATACTCTTTTTCCTTGTACAATCCTTTTCCCACAAGGTTTAGTCATCTGGGAATACGGTACTGTTCATCAATACATCTCATTAAATCCTTCATTTTATTTCTTAAATCCTTCATTTTAATTCAATAACATCATGGGTTGATCACTGTTTCAACCTTATCCATTTATCATTAATCTTTCCTTTTTTTTAATTCACTCAAAAATTAGTTATAAGCTGTTTTCACTATTCAACATAAACTTTCAATTTCATTTCCATCTTCCATATCTCTAACCTAATATGATTAATCTCTAAATAATCATGTTAGATCCGGGTCCATTATCTAATCCTAAACCTAATTTGGTTCCACCTCCTGTTAATAAAGATGATTTCCTTAAACCTAAGAAAACCACTCGTACGATGAAACCTGGGAATAAATCTACAATGAAACACCATAATATGATGGGGAATACACCAAAGGGCCTCTGGTCTAGCGGTATAGAGGTTTTACCCTCCTAGGTAAGGTCTCAAGTTCGAGTCTTGTCTAGGGCGATAGGGGTTTCCTCCCGCGTGCGTAAAGGGAAGGGTGCCATTGCCTTCTGGGCTGGACCCAACCTGGTTGTGTGGGCTCGCTACGCCTTGTGGGCTAGGGGCCATATAGCCACAATTGCCGTTCAAAAAAAAAATGTTGGGGAATACTACTAAGGGCACATTTAATAAGGTTTTAACTTGGTCTAGCTCAAAGGGTAGTGATACGGCTACGGATATGGAAGATTTGCAATTTTGGGATACTTGTACTGGTACTGAATATGGTAAGGGTGATTTGGGAGGTTCTGGAAGTGTTATAGGTAGCGATGGTTGTGTTTTGGAGGGTATGGAGATTGAGAATAATGGTGGTAGTGTTTATGAGGGTATTGTAACTGGGATGGGTGGTGGTTCAGATGGTAGTGTTAGTGTTAATCCAGCTTTAGCTACTAATTGTTCTACTGATACAAGTATTAAGAATGTTAATGCTAGTGATATTTTGCCTGATATTCCTGTTCCAGTAAGTGAGAACCCAGTTTTGAATCCTAACGTCACTAATGATAAGGCTAAAAATGCTAAAAAGGTTAATTTTGGGGATGAAAGGGTGCTGGGAATAATCAAGGCTGTGTTTGATAGTATTGGGAATGGGGCTGCCATGGGTGGTGGTGCTGTTAGCAATTTTAGTGTTGATGATTTAACGATGGCTAAGGAGGTGTTTAGTAATGTGCTTAATGATGGTCAGAGCAAGGTAAATGTGGATGAGAGGGTGCTAGGTATGTTCAAGGTTGTCTTTGATAGTGTTGGTAATGTGACTAGGGTTGGTAGTAGTTCTGTTAGCAACTTAGGTGTTGGTGATGTTAGTAAGGATAGGGAGATGCCTAATAATGCTACTAGTGGTGCGCAAGCTAAGGGTGCAGATAATGTGTTGAATGCTAGCGGTATTAACAGTGGGTCAACTCAGGGTAATGAAGGTGTTAGGAATTTTGAAGTGGGTAAGAGTAGTAGGGATAAGGATACGGTGATGAAGGATAACGGTGGGTTTGAAAGGAATAGGTCCTTTGCGGATGCTATGGCTAGAAGTTTTGGAAGGAATGGTAATAATAAACTTAGGTATGTCCCAACTTCTGTTTTTGATGATGGTCGTGAAGTTGCCGTGATGGATCCTATTTTAGATGAAGGTTGTAAGAGATGGTCTAACACTGTTGTTGGGTATTTCATTAGATTTAGGATGAACTATAGGGATTCAGTGTCTCATTTGAAGAAGATGTCGAGATTGTATCAACTAGAGGACGTTATTATGAACCAAAATGGAATGTGTTTGTTTAGTTTTAAGTCCAATGATGGTATGGAGTTAGTAATAGAAAATGGTCCATGGTTGGTGGATAATAAGCCACTGTTTGTTAAAAAGTGGGAGCTTGGTCTATGCATGTCTAAGCTAGAAGTCACCAAAGTACCGGTATGTGACAACTGGCAAATTAGGGAGCCATTTTGAAAACCCGCATTACTTTAAAATTTATAATTTTTGGAATATTTGAAAAGTTTATTCGTGATGAGATTTGTAAACGTTGGTATGTGATTTTAAACCGTACGTTATTTATGAAATTTGAATTTTTAATTATTGGATTGGTTTGGTTTATTATCGGTGATTTATTTTTGGAGATGATTGGTTGGCACTACATTGACTCCGGCACTAGAAAAAACTAACGAGTTTAAATCTTTTGGATAGTGGTCGCGTTATATCGATCAAATGAACGTTTTATCTTTTATGTGAATCGAGAAATGTTTTGGGAGTTAATGGTGGTTTATAAAAATATATTTCGACGATGTTTAATGTTTAGGAAAGTAAGTGATCGTGTTACGGGAGAACCGGTTATTAATAATCACCTAAACTTAAAAGTTTTCGTGGCTTAAATTGGAATTAGAGAACTAGAGGGACTATTAGTGTAAATTTCGGGTATAATACCCTTTCCTTAACACTAACCCTCACATATTATCATCACCACACACCTCCCTTTCTTCTCTCCCTTGTCGCCACCGCCTACAACCCCAACACTATCACCACCGCCGGCCACCTTACCACACCGCCACCATAAAAAGATTCCCCACCATCTCCTCTTTCTTTTGGTGTACTACACGTGCCCTAAAACCCACTCTAACACCTCGATATCACTACAAATTCGTCACCATCTTTCTTGTTTTCGAAGTGTTTATCATTTTTGTCTTGGATTTTGAAGGTAAGACGAGTTTCAACTCGTATTTTGGTGGAAATCGTGACCATGGGTCACGACTTTTTGGTTTTCATCCGGGTTTATGGTTAAAAACGTGAGAACTCAAATGGGTTTTGGATAAAATGAGTTAAATTTCGAGTTTGGTATCCGGGTGGGTCGATTTGGTATAGATTTGTTGAAGGATTTGGTGATTTGGTTGTTGATTGTGGAGTTTATGCTCGATGTGAGCTTGGCCGACACCCACGTGGTCTCGAAGATGAATTTTAGATGGCTTCCTAGCCATGTCGAGCCCTTGTGGTTCTTGTGGATATCTTGTTGTTGTTGTTGGTCTTGGCCGACGACCCGTAAGGGTCCGTTTGGCTTGTTTAAGGCTCGTTGGGAGCAAGACCGCGACCCCTTTGGGTCCGGTCGAATAACCTTGTTGCTTGTGATGTTTTTCGACCACTAAGGTCCGTTTGGTTTGGCTCGTATGGAGCTATCCGAGACCCAAGAGGTCTCGGGTGAGATTATAATTCATATGGTTTCATTTGACCCGGGTTGACTTGGTAAACCAACCCGGTATTGGTATAATTTGATGTTTCATGTTGTGTTTATTATCATTATTATTATTGTTGTTGTGATGCTTGTTCCTTGGCCAAAGCTTTTGGATGGGTCGAGACACTTTGTGATCTCGACATGGTATACTTTTGGATTGAATTTGGAGTTGTGTTGTCGAAGTGTATTTGGGAACCGATTGTAAGACGGTTATTTAGATTGATGGAGATAGGTTAGTCGGGTGCCGTAGTCGGACCCTATTGTTGTAGCACGTGGATTGGGATTGATTTTGGACGGAGTTGGATTATCTATTATGACTTGGTTATTTCTATTTTTGGACTTGGACTATGAGCCGAGAGTGATGACTCGGACATGTGACCAAATTCTTATGACTCGATAAATATTTAAAAATCAAACATTAATAATAATACTTGTAATAATATTATTGATAATATAATCGTTTATATACGTGATAAACGTATGTATATATATATATATATATATATATATATATATATATATATATATATATATATATATATATATATATATATATATATATATATTAGTAATAAAACGATCACGAGTAGACGTCATAATAATATAACGATAACTATTGGACTATGCTAATGGTGCAATAAATGTCGGGAGTATTATTATAAATAAATAACTATAAATGATGACGAGAACTAATACGTTGAGTAATTAATAAATGAAGACATGATTTTTTTTTTTTATAAATTTGGAAAAACTTATCGAGTTATACGAGTTCTGGTTACTTAAGTCCAAGTGGACTTTATTATGTGACTTTTGTGTTGTCACGGATATATGACGATTAATATATCCATTTTCTATAACTACGTAACTTATTTAATCGACGGGTTAAATCGAGTTTATTTAGCTATATAAAATGAGTATATTAATGGGCATCGTATCCCACGACGCCTATAGGTTGTGGTACGCGTATTAGGATAATAAATTACTAAATATCTCGTAGAGTTGGCTAATTTGACGAATTTGGCAAATTTGACGATATATCTAGGGAATTTATTAGACTACTATATTTACCATATAGTATTCTTTGTGCTATGTGTTTTAGGTTGGGTATAATCTTAGAATGATGTATTACGTAAATAAATATGGGGGATTACCAAATCAACGGATTTGATAAACTTCGATGATTTATTTAAATAATATATTGGGCTAATATTAGACCTCTAGATTGTTTATTATTCCTTTCGTTGTGGCTTCTTGGTTTGAGTTGTGTCGACCCTCCACCCATATGGATACCAAACGTCAAACTCCAAATTAATATGAAGATAATTCGAGAAATGGATTTTTGGAAAGTAAAATGGAATACGTTCGGGATTGGGAATATTTGATTTTGAGGAAATGATTTCTGAACGAGTTGATACTGTTAGGAAGTGCCGAGTCTGTAGTTGCCGTTACTTGAGTTTGCTTTACGTCTTTCATCTATCGATTTGTTTTGCGGATTTGCTAGACTTGAGGTGAGTCATAGCCCCACTTTTACTCTTGAACTTTGTTTTCAATACTTGGGGTGAGAAACGTTCAAATGTTTTATGTTGACTATTATCGCTTTATTTATTTAAAACTTGCTATGCTTATAGAACTAGGTAGGTTATAGAGCGAGGCCTAGTCCCGAACTAGGTAAGCTATTGATTGGTCGTTGAGCGAGGCCAAGTCCCGAACTAGGTAAGCTATTGGATTGATTATAGAGCGAGGCCTAGACATGATCTAGGTAAGCTATTGATTGGATGGATTTGAGCTATAGCGTGCACCTATAGGGTTGGTTAGATTTGATTGGATTATTTTGGTTGGATGATTGAGGCCTAGTCTAGCTAGCAAGCGTTTTGCGTATGTGTCCACTCTATTTAGTTATGAATCTAAACCTATGATCTCACCAGCGAAAGCTGACTTTTAGCGCGTTTTCTCAGGTAATTAAGTGATGCCCTTGGATGCTTGGATTGGAGGCTTGGCTATGGCACCTGGTTTATGGATCTATTTTCTAAAACTCTGATAAATAATTGTGGACGTATATTTATTTCTTTTGGGCCTGACTTTGATTGATTTTGGGATAAATGTAAACTTTAAAACCCCGCGTGGTTGAATTTTTCTCTTGTTTACTTTATCTCGTTCTTTTATGTCTTGTGTTGTATATCAATCCCCGTAGCACCCCGAAAGCTTGTTGAGTCTTCCGCTGTACCAAATTTTGGGGGTGTTACAGATTGGTATCAGAGCCAAGGTTATAGAGAACTAGGTAAATAGACGCCTAAACTATAACCAATTTTTATAGAAAACGATCCTCGACCATTGCCCGCCAGCCCGCCAAGCCGAAGCATCATTGTTATTATTGAGGTATATTGAGATGATTATTAGATGTGGGATTCTTGAGATGATTTGAGGATTTGAGATTTATTGATTTAGTGATATGATGGCGTTTTCAGGAATTATAAAGCATTTTGAGGAATTATATGGCGTTTTGAGGAATTATATGGCTTAATTGTTTTATGAATGATTTTAGTAATGCGGTATTTAAATCTTTCTTGATATATATGATTGGGGATTATATGATGATTTTTGATACGGTATTTTGAGTTTCGCGGTTTAGTTGTTTTGAAACACTTACACCTACCCTACGCCGTTGTCACAGACTATGGCCTCCCGTATGTTTGACGTTGTTGAGGATATTCTTACTACACCTGTACGCCCAGCACAGATCACCATGGCTCCTGATGATCCTTACAGGGTTGCCATGCATTCAGCTATTGTGTCACCGACAGCTTCTACTTCTGCACCGCCTGCTGCACCTACGCAGGGACCCTCATCTTCTCTAGGGCTCCCTGGTACTTCGAGGCAGCTTACTCTTCATCAGGCTTTGGCTCGTGTGGCTCCACGTTTTGCTCACCGAGCTACGACACGTATGTCGGTACGCCCTACTTCACCACCTTTACATTTGGATGCTCACACTCTCCTGTCAGATGCACCACCTGCATCATTACGTCGTCGTCCTAGATCACCTACCACCTCTTCACATGGTTCACCTGTTAGGAGACGACGATTGATGGCGTACTCTTCCGATGAGGAGGAGGAGGAGTACGAGGGTGAGGATGAGGCTGATGACCCTCAGGAGGCTGAGCAGGGTGATGATGACCCTGAGGAGGAGGATGACCCTCAGGAGGAGGAGATGCCTGATGATGAAGGTTTGTTTGTGCCGCCAGCTCAGGCTGAGGAGCCTGATTCACCTATACATCCATTAGAGCCTGTTTCACCTGATCACCCATTTTTGTTTTATTTGCCACCTGCTAGTCCCATAGCGTCTGATGCGCCATCTGAGATATCTGCTGAGCCTGCAGATTTGGGTGAAACTGGTAGGATTTGGACTCGGATTACTGCACAGGGCGAGAGGATCTCGCAGATGGCTGATCGAATTGAGATGGTTATTGCTGAGTTTATTGCCGAGTTAAGTGTTGATTTGACTATTATCGTGGGCAGGACGACAACGATTAGGAGAGGTATGATGGAGATACATTAGCAGATAGAGAGTCTGCATAGAGGTTTCCTCACGGCTCGCGAGGCAGATCGCAAGCTGTGGCAGAGAAACACAGAGTTGGAGAAGGAGGTAGCAGACCTCAAGAGAGATAGTGATACTCACAGTTTCGAGTTGGGATCGTTATGGTGGGAGTTGGATGGTTTGAGATCGGAGTTGAGGAGTCAACGCCAGCATCATAGCTAGATCGATTTGGATTTGTGTTGTTGTTGTGTTGCTTCCTAAGCCAGGGAGTACTTGGTTAGGAGAGCTGGTTATTCTATTTCTTAAGTCATGTTATTCGGGTTGTATGTTCGTCTCGTATGGAACGATTAGTGTTTATTATGTCTTTTGGTATTTTGGAACGAAGTATCGATCGCTACTTGTATTGATGATGGTGATTTCGTATGACATTCTATGGTTTTCAGCGTACATGGAGAATTGTGTTACTAATTGCGTGGTTGATATCGTGTTGGTATTATGTTGGTATTTCGACTTTCACCTATCAGGTTCTTGTTGGACGTTAGGATTATAGGAGACTTGTGAACCTTGTATTGTGACTTTGATCAATGGCCCCACGATGAAACCATGTTAGAGCTACCCGAACTGGTACTGCAGCGACTACCCCTGGTCGTTGAGGTTGCCTTCCTACTCGGAATGTTGAAACCCCTACTCCTGACAACCTGGACACCACCAATCGCAACAACAGGAATCAAAATGTTGATGTTCAGGGAGACAATGATCATGTTCCACCAAATGCACCTACTGTGGATCAAGCCATGATCAATCAACTTGTGGAGCAACGAGTTGCTGAGCTACTAGCTGAGTCGAATCATTCCAACAACTCTGCTGGAACTTTTCCACCTGTTCGTACTAATGGATGTAACTACAAGGAGTTCCGAATCTGTGGACCCACTGAGTTTAGGGGAACTGAAGGAGTGGTCTACTTGGTTAGGTGGATAGAGAAAACTGAATCAGTGTTCAACGTCAGCAATTGTGCGGAGAATGCTAAGGTAAAGTTTGCTTCTTTTACTTTCAAGGAATGAAGCATTAACTTGGTGGAACAATTACCGAAATTCGGTTGGGAGTGATGTGGCCTATGCCATGACTTGGGAACAATTTAAGTCTTTTCTGATTTAGACTTACTACCCAAGGAATGAGGTTAAGAAGCTGGAGATTGAGTTCTGGAATCACAAAGTGAAGGGTACCGATATGGCGACTTACAATCGTCGTTACCAGGAGTTAGCCTTGTTTTGCCTAGATATGGTTAAGACTGAGACTCAAAAGATTGAGCGGTATACTGATGGGTTGCCTGTGGCTACAAGGAACAATGTGATTGCTGCTAGGCCTGCAAATATACATGAGGCTATCACGATCGCTCAACAATTGATGGATTCATTGGAATTGGAAGGAGCTGATAAGGATAAGAATGGGAAAAGAAAGAGAGACCATCACTATAAGGGTAATGATCACCGAAACAAGCGACAAGCTATTGCTAAGGCTTATGCTATTGGGGATGGAAATAAGAAGAACCAAAATGGTGATGCACCCAAGTGTGTTCATTGCTACAAAAATCATTCTAGACGATGTAATGTGGTGTGCAAGAATTGCTCAAGGATGGGGCATATAGTTAAGGACTGTAGAGCTCGACCACTTGCTATGGTTCAAGCTACTCCTAAAGCTATGAGTAAGGAGAATGTTACTTGTTTTGGATGTGGGAAGAAGGGACACTATAGCAATGAGTGTAGGGAATCGTGGAACCGAGGAAATCAAGGATCGGGTGGTAATGGGTACAATCATGGAAACCGTGGAACTGGAGGAAACCGTGGACGTCATGACAATGAGGACCAACGTGTGGAAGCAGGAGCTGCTCATGGGAGAGTGTACGCACTTGGAAACGAAAGAGGAGAAGGCCCGAACGTCGTTATTGGTACGTTCCTTCTCAATAATCGTTATGCTTCCATACTATTTGATACTGGTGCCGATAGAAGTTTTGTGTCCACTACTTTTGCACCCTTACTAGAGAAACCCCCGATGGCCTTAGGAATTGGTTATGATGTAGAGTTAGCTAATGGGAACATAGAAAGGATTAGGACTATTATTCGCGGTTGCACGTTAAATTTTCTGAACCGTCCTTTCAACATAGATCTTCTACCCGTCACATTAGGAAGTTTTGATGTCATTATTGGTATGGATTGGTTGTCGAAGTATCGTGCTCATATTCTTTGCGATGAGAAGATCGTGCGTGTGCCTTACGGCAGGGAGATTCTAAATATACCAGGAGATCGAAAGGAATTGAGAGGCCCATCTAGATTAGCGGTCATATCTTGCACTAAATTACCGAAGCTAATGGAAAAAGGATGTTGCCTTTTCTTAGCTCAAATCTCTGAGAAAGGAGGGAAGGAGTAGAAGGAAAGATGCATTGGAGATGTGTCTATAGTTCGTGATTTTCTGGATGTATTTTTCGATGATTTGCCGGGAATCCCGCCTACTAGACAAGTAGAGTTTCAGATTGAGTTGATACCTGGTGCTGCACCCGTGGCACGAGCGCCTTATCGTCTTGCACCTACTGAACTGGAAGAGTTGTTGAAACAATTAGCGGAGTTAGCCGAAAAGGGATTTATAAGACCAAGTTCTTCGCCTTGGGGAGCCCCGGTCTTATTCGTGAAGAAGAAGGATGGATCGTTTCGTATGTGTATTGATTATCGAGAGTTAAACAAGTTAACGGTGAAGAATAGATACCCGTTACCGAGGATCGACGACTTGTTCGATGAGCTTCAAGGATCGAGTGTGTATTCGAAGATAGATTTGAGATCGGGATATCATCAGCTTCGAGTTCGTGAGGAAGATATTCCGAAAACGGCTTTCAGAACCCGTTACGGGCATTACGAGTTTCAGGTGATGCCGTTTGGGTTGACCAACGCACCGGCGGTATTCATGGATCTCATGAATTGGGTGTGTAAGCCTTACTTAGATAAGTTCGTGATTGTGTTCATCGATGACATTCTAATTTATTCGAAGAGTGAGAAGGAGCATGAGGAGCATCTAAGGCTTATCTTAGAATTGCTCAGGAATGAGAAACTGTATCCCAAGTTTACTAAATGTGAATTTTGGATTCCGACGGTACAATTTTTGGGTCATGTGATTGATAGGCAAGGAGTTCATGTAGATCCTGCTAAGATTGAAGCAATTAAAGATTGGGCTGCACCAACAACCCCAACAGAAGTTCGTCAATTTTTGGGATTAGCCGGTTATTACCGAAGATTCACTGAGGGATTTTCGAAGATAGCAAAACCGTTGACCAAATTGACTCAAAAGAGTGTTAAATACGAATGGGGAGATAAGGAAGAGGAAGCATTTCAATTACTTAAGGAGATGTTGTGTAGTGCTCCTCTCTTAGCGTTACCTGAAGGTAGTGAGGACTTTGTCGTCTATTGTGACGCTTCTCGTAAAGGTTTAGGAGTTGTATTAATGCAACGAGAGAAAGTGATAGCTTATGCTTCCCGACAGCTCAAGAAGCACGAGAAGAACTACACCACCCATGATTTGGAGTTAGGTGCTGTGGTTTTTGCCTTAAGGATATGGAGACATTACTTGTATGGAACAAAGTGTGTTGTGTTTACTGACCACAAAAGTCTACAACACATCTTGAACCAAAAGGAGCTCAACATGAGACAACGACGTTGGATTGAGTTGTTAAGCGATTATGATTGTGAAATTCGTTACCATCCTAGTAAAGCAAACGTTGTTGCTGATGCTCTTAGTCAAAAGGAGAGAATACCACCGCTACGAGTTAGGTCATTGGGAATGAATATCGTATCGCCGCTACCGTCTCAAATATTAGAAGCTCAAACGGAAGCGTTAAAAGCAAAAAATCGACCTGCTGAGAACATATTTGGGATGGCAGAAAACGAGAAAGGATTTGTTAAGCGTTCTGATGGAGTAATGTGTTTTGGAAACCGAAGTTGGGTACCTTTGTATGGAGGAATTCGAGAGTTAATTATGCACGAGTCGCATAAGTCAAGATACTCTAATAATCCTAGGTCTGACAAAATGTACCAGGATCTTAAGAGATTATATTGGTGGCCGAATATGAAGGCCGATATAGCATTGTATGTTAGTAAGTGTTTGACTTGCTCTAAGGTTAAAGCCGAACATCAAAGACTGTCAGGATTATTGACGCAGCCAGAACTCCCGGTTTGGAAGTGGGAACGGATCACAATGGATTTTATTACCAAATTACCAAAGACAGCTAGCGGTTGTGACGCTATATGGGTAATTGTGGATCGATTGACTAAGTCTGCTCATTTCCTGGCGATTAGGGAAGATGATAGTGTTGAGAAACTTGCGAGGTTGTACGTGAAAGAGATCGTTTCTCGTCATGGAGTTCCGATATCGATTATTTCTGATCGCGACAGCCGCTTTACGTCAGCGTTGTGGCGATCACTTCAAACCGCTTTGGGGACGAGACTTGATATGAGTACTGCATATCACCTCCAAACCGATGGTCAAAGTGAGAGAACTATTCAGACCTTGGATTATATGCTTCGTGCATGCATAATAGAATTTGGTAAAGGCTGGGAGAAGTATCTACCCCTTGCGGAGTTTTCTTACAATAATAGCTACCACACAAGTCTTAAAGCTGCACCCTTTGAAGCTTTATACGGTCGAAAGTGTCGTTCGCCTATTGGTTGGGCTGAAGTTGGAGATAGCCAACTCACAGGCCCTGAGCTTATTTTGGAGACTACTGTGAAAGTGGCTCAAATTCGTGATCGATTACAAGCAGCTAGTGATAGAAGTTACGCCGATCAGAGACGTAAACCCCTAGAGTTCCAGGTTGGAGACAAAGTAATGCTGAAAGTCTCGCCTTGGAAGGGTGTGATACGTTTTAGGAAACGTGGGAAACTCAACCCCCGCTGCATTGGACCATTTCTCATTTTGGAAAGAATTGGGCCCGTAGCTTATCGGTTGAAACTACCACAGGAGCTGAGTAAAGTTCATGACGTGTTTCATGTTAGCAATCTGAAGAAGTGTCTTTCGGATGAAACACCGGTTATACCAATTAAGGATATTCGTGTGGATGAGAGTTTGAATTTTGTAGAGGAACCGATTTAGATATTAGATAGAGAGATTAAACGACTTAAGAGAAGTTGTATTCCCCTCATCAAAGTTCGTTGGAATTCGCGGCATGGACCGGAATTCACGTGGGAACGTGAGGATGAATTTCGAAAGAGATATCTGAAGCTTTTTACTTCGTAGATGGTTTGTTCCGAGTGAAACCCGGGACGGGTTTCTTCTGAGGCTGGGAGGATGTGACAACTGGCAAATTAGGGAGCCATTTTGAAAACCCGCATTACTTTAAAATTTATAATTTTTGGAATATTCGAAAAGTTTATTCGTGATGAGATTTGTAAACATTGGTATGTGATTTTAAACCGTACGTTATTTATAAAATTTGAATTTTTAATTATTGGATTGGTTTGGTTTATTATCGGTGATTTATTTTTGGAGATGATTGGTTGGCACTACATTGACTCCGGCACTAGAAAAACCTAACGAGTTTAAATCTTTTTGATAGTGGTCGCGTTATATCGATCAAATGAACGTTTTATCTTTTATGTGAATCGATAAATGTTTTGGGAGTTAATGGTGGTTTATAAAAATATATTTCGACGATGTTTAATGTTTATGAAAGTAAGTGATCGTGTTACGGGAGAACCGGTTATTAATATTCACCTAAACTTAAAAGTATTCGTGGCTTAAATTGGAATGAGAGAACTAGAGGGACTATTAGTGTAAATTTCGGGTATAATACCCTTTCTTTAACCCTAACCCTCACATATTATCATCACCACACACCTCCCTTTCTTCTCTCCCTTGTCGCCGCCGCCTACAACCCCAACACCATCACCACCGCCGGCCACCTTACCACACCGCCACCATAAAAAGATTCCCCACCATATCCTCTTTATTTTGGTGTACTACACGCGCCCTAAAACCCACTCTAACACCTCGATATCACCACAAATTCGTCACCATCTTTCTTGTTTTCGAAGTGTTTATCATTTTTGTCTTGGATTTTGAAGGTAAGACGAGTTTCAACTCGTATTTTGGTGGAAATCGTGACCATGGGTCACGGCTTTTTGGTTTTTATCCGGGTTTATGGTTAAAAACGTGAGAACTCAAATGGGTTTTGGATAAAATGAGTTAAATTTCGAGTTTGGTATCCGGGTGGGTCGATTTGGTATAGATTCGTGGAAGGATTTGGTGATTTGGTTGTCGATTGTGGAGTTTATGCTCGATGTGAGCTTGGCCGAGACCCACGTGGTCTCGAAGATGAATCTTAGATGGCTTCCTATCCATGTCGAGCCCTTGTGGTTCTTGTGGATATCTTGTTGTTGTTGTTGGTCTTGGCCGACGACCCGTAAGGGTCCGTTTGGCTTGTTTAAGGCTCGTTGGGAGCAAGACCGCGACCCCTTTGGGTCCGGTCGAATAACCTTGTTGTTTGTGATGTTTTTCGACCACTAAGGTTCGTTTGGTTTGGCTCGTATGGAGCTATCCGAGACCCAAGAGGTCTCGGGTGAGATTATAATTCATATGGTTTCATTTGACCCGGGTTGACTTGGTAAACCAACCCGGTATTGGTATAATTTGATGTTTCATGTTGTGTTTATTATCATTATTATTATTGTTGTTGTGATGCTTGTTCCTTGGCCGAAGCTTTTGGATGGGTCGAGACCCTTTGTGGTCTCGACATGGTATACTTTTGGATTGAATTTGGAGTTGTGTTGTCGAAGTGTATTTGGGAACCGATTGTGAGACAGTTATTTAGATTGACGGAGAGAGGTTAGTCGGGTGCCGTAGTCGGACCCTATTGTTGTAGCACGTGGATTGGGATTGATTTTGGACGGAGTTGGATTATCTATTATGACTTGGTTATTTCTATTTTTGCACTTGGACTATGAGCCGAGAGTGATGATTCGGACATGTGACCAAATTCTTATGACACGATAAATATTTAAAAATCAAACATTAATAATAATACTCGTAATAATATTATTGATAATATAATCGTTTATATACGTATATAGACGTGATAAACGTATGTATATATATAAATGCGTATATTAATAATAAAACGATCACGAGTAGACGTTATAATAATATAACGATAACTATTGGACTATGCTAATGGTGCAATAAATGTCGGGAGTATTATTATAAATAAATAACTATAAATGATGACGAGAACTAATACGTTGAGTAATTAATAAATGAAGACATGATTTTTTTATAAATTTGGAAAAACTTATCGAGTTATACGAGTTGTGGTTACTTAAGTCCAAGTGGACTTTATTATGTGACTTTTGTGTTGTCACGGATATATGACGATTAATATATCCATTTTCTATAACTACGTAACTTATTTAATCGACGGGTTAAATCGAGTTTATTTAGCTATATAAAATGAGTATATTAATGGGCATCGTATCCCACGACGCCCATAGGTTGTGGTACGTGTATTAGGATAATAAATTACTAAATATCTCGTGGAGTTGGCTAAATTGACGAATTTTGCAAATTTGACGATATATCTAGGGAATTTATTAGACTACGATATTTACCATATAGTATTCTTTGTGCTATGTGTTTTAGGTTGGGTATAATCTTAGAATGATGTATTACGTAAATAAATATGGGGGATTACCAAATCGACGGATTTGATAAACTTCGATGATTTATTTAAATAATATATTGGGCTAATATTAGACCTCTAGATTGTTTATTATTCCTTTCGTTGTGGCTTCTTGGTTTGAGTTGTGTCGACCCTCCACCCATATGGATACCAAATGTCAAACTCCAAATTAATATGAAGATAATTCGAGAAATGGATTTTTGGTAAGTAAAATGGAATACGTTCGGGATTGGGAATATTTGATTTTGAGGAAATGATTTCTGAACGAGTTGATATTGTTAGGAAGTGCCGAGTCTGTAGTTGCCGTTACTTGAGTTTGCTTTACGTCTTTCATCTATCGATTTCTTTTGCGGATTTGATGGACTTGAGGTGAGTCATAGGCCCACTTTTACTCTTGAACTTTGTTTTCAATACTTGGGGTGAGAAACGTGCAAATGTTTTATGTGGACTATTATCGCTTTATTTATTTAAAATTTGCTATGCTTATAGAACTAGGTAGGTTATAGAGCGAGGCCTAGTCCCGAACTAGGTAAGCTACTAATTTGGTTATAGAGCGAGGCCTAGTCCCGAACTAGGTAAGCTATTGGATTGATTATAGAGCGAGGCCTAGACATGATCTAGGTAAGCTATTGATTGGTTGGATTTGAGCTATAGCGTGCACCTATAGGGTTGGTTAGATTTGATTGGATTATTTTGGTTGGATGATTGAGGCCTAGTCTAGCTAGCAAGCGTTTTGCATATATGTCCACTCTATTTAGTTATGAATCTAAACCTATGATCTCACCAGCGAAAGCTGACTTTTAGCGCGTTTTCTCAGGTAATTATGTGATGCCCTTGGATGCTTGGATTGGAGGCTTGGCTATGGCACCTGGTTTATGGATCTATTTTCTAAAACTCTGATAAATAATTGTGGATCTATATTTATTTCCCTTGGGCCTGACTTTGATTGATTTTGGGATAAATGTAAACTTTAAAACCCCGCGTGGTTGAAATTTTCTCTTGTTTACTTTATCTCATTCTTTTATGTCTTGTGTTGGATACCAATCCCCGTAGCACCCCGAAAGCTTGTTGAGTCTTCCGCTGTACCAAATTTTGGGGGTGTTACACGGTATGGGTTAAGATCCATGACATTCCGTTGGAAGCTTGGAATGTGGAGGGGATTATTAGGATAGTAAGCAAAATTGGCGATAGGGTTTAGGGTGTAGGGTTTAGGGGTTAGGGTGTAGGGTTTAGGGTTCAAGACAGGATTTGCATTGACAGGCACAAGCATAGTTGTAGGAACATTGCTAGTTTTTGCAGTTGTGTTTTCAAAATTCTTAACTAAACCATTAACAAGACCATTACCTTTGTTGCTACACATACTAACTTGAGAATTACCATGCTCCCTTGTTGTATCATTCACAACCTCATCCTCCCCAATTGACTCCTTAACACTGACCTCATCATTACCCTTAATAACCTCATCCTTAACCTTAGTAACCTCCTCAACTTCATCAAAATCATGAGTTTCATCCCATCATACTCCATATAATCCATATCTTTCAAAGATTCCTTGATTTAGCACTAGCCTTTCTAGACCCCTCTTAAACCCACCTCCAGAGGACTTAGACAAAACATTCTTACGTTTCACAGAAAGCTTAGCTTCATTACTTGAGCTCCTAGTAGCCCTTTTGGGCTTAATGACGTCATCTGATGGCCTAGAAAGCATCACATTAGGGTTAAGATTAATAGGTTCTTTCATGATGTACTTGATGTTAAATGGACACGAAATCAGTATTAGGATCTACATAATCAAAGTGTTTGATTAGCAGAAATGAATTTGGGGGAAAAAATAGATGAACAATGCGTGTAAGATGTGTGTAACGGCATTATGAAAATAATTAAATGAGACTATCCAAACGTGGGAAATGAAAGAGAATTATATCATTTAATAGATCATGAACAGCGTATTCATAATCAAAAAACAAAAATAAAATTCAATAGTTGGATTAAAAATATATGATGAAATACTTAATAAAATTGCTTAGGGTTTTTTAGAGAGAGAAAGTAAATGCTTTTTCGAAGTTGTTCTTTGATTGTCAAAGTACGTGATAGTCAAACCTTAAACGTGAAAACCTAAGAAAAGTGATAGTAAAACCTTAACCGTGAAAACCTCATTTAAGATGTTATTAAGTACTTATAGAATGACAATCTTACAAAAATATAGTAAAATTTCGATGCTAGTAAAACGCCCCACCATAAGTCATTGAACACGTTTTTAACTATACATTAAGGGGCGTTTTTGATGTTGTAATTTCTATAGTATTTGGTGTTTATGCTTTAAGGTTTAACTTTTAATATACCCCAAATGTAGTGTTATAATCATTTAGGCACATAACACCAACCGTTTTTAAAAGATTTTGTCATCTATGAGCATATATATATCACTAAAATACTTGTGTAAATGTAATAAACTGTTACACATCACAAAGTACGTGATACTGAACCCTTGAACGTGAAAACCTCATCTAATATGTTATTAAGTACTCATAGAATGACAATCTTACAAAAATATAGTAAAATTTTGATGCTAGTAAAACGCCCCCTCAAATGTCATTGAACACGTTTTTAGCTATATATTTAGGGGGCATTTTTGAAGTTGTAATTTCTATAGTATTTGGTGTTTATGCTTTAAGGTTTAGCCTTTAATATACCCAAATTTAGTGTTATAATCATTGTAGGGGCATAACACCAACTATTTTGAAAAGATTTAGTCATCTATGAGCGTATATATAGCATTAATATATTTGTATAAGACAGAATGCCATCTATCTTATCTCAAACGAAGCTTAATAAACAAAAATAAAGATATAATGCAATACCGCATCAACACATGACCGGAAAAGGTAACTATTATGGTTTCATGGGTGTCATTGTCGGTAACTGACATTGAAAATATAACTATAATGAAATGCTAGGAAATATTTATGGATTTGGGGTAAATAAGCAAGTCTTTTAATAATTTGGGCAATGAAAAATATTTAAAAGGACGATTCAATGAGGCTATTTCATTTAAGACCGAAGCAATTGAAATGAAAACATTCATTTAGTGTTGTTATTTAGCAATTAGTGTTATCTTCATCGTATAAACTTAATACTAATCATTTTGGTAAGCCTTAGTTATATAGGAGCATGTAATATTGTTATAAGAGTAGCACATCACTGAAATTTCTTTTCAAATGACTTTAAAATAAATGCCACTACCTTAGTAAGTAGAACTCAATTACCAAAACGGGTTACACATTCATAGTTCTTTTATAAATGTGATCGTTTATTAAAATTGTTATATATCTCAAATGTACGTGAAGTTTTAGAAATAGTCATAGTTATGGAGAGAGAGATGTACTGTGTGAGAGAGAAACATAGGGTGTCCAACCCACACGTGAGAGAGAGATGCGAGCAAAAAATTACGAGAGACAGTGAGAAAGAGAGTGTAGGGCACGTACGATCTAGAGGACAATACAATGACCAGCATCTAGGTTCCAACTACACGGGTGGTAGACGTAACTCGGATATATCGTTCATGTTTTTCAACTTTCCAGATGAATGGGGAATGGGTAGACTATGGATGATATTTAAGAAGTATGGGACAGTTTTCGACATGTTCATGGTCCAAAGACGACTTCGAAATGGGCATAGATACGGGTTTGTTCGGTTCAGTTTCGTTAGGGATGTGGAGGGGTTGTTGAGACAGTTACAGAAAATCAAGATTGGAGAGGAATGGTTGAGGGTTTATGTGGCACATGATAGAATATACAAAGGTAATGCTGGGCCAAGAAAGGGTATATGGAAAAACAAGAAACGGTGCGACTAATGGGGAAAGGTGCAGAAACGTTGGTAATGGGGTTAACAGGGACAATAGAAGATTTGTAGACGTGGTTAATGGTGGAATCAACAGAACTGGTGTTACTAATTATGGAAAGGTGTCGAATGGAATGGGTGGTCAAGCACTTAATAAGGAGGGGATCACTTTGAATAGGGACGAGACAGGGTCGGAGAGAACCATCGAGGTGGATGATATGGATATAAACAGTGCATTTTTGCATTGTTAGGCAGGAGTGTGGTGGGTGAAGTGAAGGCCATGTGCTTCATGTTCTATGCGAAGAGCAAGGGCTAGCTGGGATCGAAGTAAAATTACTAGGGGGGGGGGGGGGGGGGGGGTGGGTGGTTAGAAGTATTGGTGGTGATGGAGAATGAAAGCATGCAGGTGAAGGAGGTGAGACTAGTGAGGATGAAGAAGACGATCAAAACAACGAGATAAACGGTAAGGATGATGGGGCAGCAGCGGTTTCTGGTGATCGGAATGGTGGGGAAGATAAAGAATCAAGGTTCTCGGGTGAAACAATGGTGGGAGACACTTTCGACGGCGAGATTGGTAAGAGCACTAGGTGTAGGGCTCGCCGTCCCCTTCGCCGTCTGACCTGGCACAATCAACGGCGAGCCGTAGCTCGCCGCTACACCAAAACCCCCTCGCCGATGCTCGTTGTTGGTCACCTCCCCGTGGCCACGGCGAACCAAAAAGTCTGACAAAGTGAATGTTGGGTTTTATTTGCGTTGTGTTTGTGTGTTTTGGCCTTGGAGAAGAAGACACAGTTTTTTTTTTTTTTTTTTTTTTTTTTTTTTTTTTTTTTTTTTTTTTACACATAAGGAATGGGGTACAAAAGGTGTTTTATTAATGTGTTGTATCATTATTTTTTTTAAGAAGATAACGTCTATCTTTTTTTTGTTTTTTTGTTTTTTTTTTTTTTTTGTTTTTTTTTTTTTTTTAATAAATTTTGATGAAATAAAATTAATGTGTTGTGTTATTTTTAAGTATTTGTGAAATGAATTTAATTTATTTAATGAAATGAATAAAAAAATAAATGTGTAAGAGGTGGGGCCCTAATAAGGAAGTTGAGGTTTGTTGCGGATAGTTGAAGTTGAGGTGTTTGGTGATGTGGCAGGAGTGAGATCCGAATGAGGAGACAAGCCTCCCCATCTACACCTAGTGCTCTAATTCCAAGGGTGAGGAGTAGGGGGAATATAAAAGGCTGCATGGGAAACGTAATGAAAACGGAAAGGATAAAGGTACTAAAGAAAACTATAAACTTGATGGTGACAAAAGTATAAAGCACATTAATGAGCAAGGTAATTAGAGCACTAGGTGTAGGCTCCCCGTTCTCTCTCGCCGTCCGACTTGGCAAGCTCAACGGCGAGCCGTTGCTCGCCTCTACACCAGAAAAGGCTCGCCGTTTCTCTTCGTTGGAGAACTCCCCGTGGCCACGGCGAAGGTGAAAAAGGAAATGTTGCAGCTTTTTGGAAATTTAAACGTTGTGTAACGTTTTAATTGTAACGTTCGTCTTTTTTTATTTATTTATTTTATTTTATTTTTTTTTTTTCTTAACCCCTAAAAACATAACATATTATCCCTATATATATTACACATATTTCACGCATTTCATTCCAAAAAACTTAATACATTTCATTCCAAAGCAAAAACAATGAGTGAATCATCTTATTCCGAAGTTAGTGACTTTGAAGAGATACATGAGCTAGAGCTGATTATCCAAGAGTTCGAAAACGAGCAAGAGTTGCAAAATCAAGCAGCCGGTCCTTCACATCGACGTAAATACATTCGGCGTGAACGTGACGTTGCTGAAGCACGTCTACGGGCCGACTATTTTGGTGACCAACCAAAATATCCTGAAGACAATTTTCGACGTCGTTACCGTATGAGCCGTAAACTATTCTTAGAAATAGTCGAAGGTATTGAAACATATATTGACACTCATGATCCTCTTCCTGCTCATTTTGATTTCTTTAGACAACGACCCAATGCTACGGGTCTAATGAGTTTTAGTGTGATTATGAAATGCACATGTGCCCTACGCCAATTGGCGTACGGGATATCACCTGATTCATTAGATGAGTATTTACAAATAGGTGAACATTGTGCACGTGATTGTCTAGATTTTTTTACTGTGTGCATAATCCGTTTTATATAATTCTCCGTTATTCGACGACCTGATTGACGATGTTGGCCCTCAAGTTCCGTTTGAAGTATACGGACGTACATTTAAAAATGGGTATTATCTAGCAGATGGAATTTACCCACAGTGGGCATCGTTTGTCAAGTCCTTTACTGTTGCAAACAACCCAAAACACGCCGCATGGAAAGCGAAACAAGAAAGTGCGCGAAAAGATATCGAAAGAGCTTTTGGTGTCCTACAAGGACGTTGGCATATTATTTCCCAACCGGCGCGTGCATATACTGTGGGCAAGTTACGGAGAATCATGTACTCGTGCATCATAATGCATAACATGATTTTGAAAGATCAAAATTTTGATATATCCGATGCTACCGAAATATATATTCCGCCGACACCAAATATGCAACAGTCATGGGTCGAACGTTGCGCAACGCAAAGAAGAAAAACCAAAGAACTACATGATAAACGCACACACTCAAGGCTTCAACTATGTCTCATCGAGCATGTTTGGCAACAACAACAATGGGAAGAAATTCAACGAAATAGTAATAATTAGGTTCGTTTTTTAGTGTCGTATGTGTTGTATTTTTTTCCGTATCGTATTTTTTTTTTCCGTATTGTAACTTTTTTATTTGATGAAATAAAATTAGTATGTTTTGTTATTTTTTAGTATTTATGAAATTAATTTAATTTATTTAATGAAATGAATAAAAAAATAAATGTGTAAGAGGTGGGGCCCTTATGGGGAAGTTGAGGTTTGTTGTTTGGTGAGAGGGTTGTTGTGGTTAGTTGAAGTTGAGGTGTTTGGTGATGTGACAGGGGTGAGACCCGAATGGGGAGGCAAGCCCCATCTACACTAGTGCTCTTAATGATGTTGTAAACAAGGATTGTGAGAATGATGGGAAAATTGGTATCATACGTGAAGTCAGTGACTTCGGGTATGGGCTGGATGAATATGGGCCTATAATGGGTTCAAAAAGGTAGAATCAAATGGGCTAGATAATAAAGTGAATGGTAACACAAATGAACATAGCAGTTCGGGCCCAAGTAATAGCTACATCAGTCGAAGGAAAAAGGGGGCGGGTAGAAAGTTTATTATAAATAAAAGGAAAATGCTAACGATAGCCGGGTTGTCATTTACAACAAACTCCACTATTTTTGTTTCAAATTAATACTGACATTAAGACATGAATAAAAACATGTGACACATTTTTCACTTATACAACCAATGAATGAAATGATTTACAAATGTGTTTGATATATAATAGGAGCCAATAACTAATTCATGATGATTTTGTTTGGACAATACATTATTCTTGTGAAAAATTTGTTCTTACCGACAACCTTAGGGGAGAAGAATGCGGAACTGGTAATAGAGAGTCCAAAGTGTAGAAGAGATAAACGAGTAGTATCTCCCTCTAGTTCGAGGGACAGTGGTGAAGTTAGAATGAAAAAAAGAGAAAGTCTAGTGGCGAGGGGATCTTTGATGGCAATGAAGATGAGATGACCTTTAATCAGGGGAAAACGATTGGGGATAAATGTGAGAGTAATAATAGAAATAAAAATGGCAGAAGGAGTATCAAGAAAGCCATGGAGGTTGCAAGAAAAACCGGGGTGCAAGGGCTAGGTGAAAACAAAAAAGGTGTGTCAGACCCATATAAAGAATACTACGATGAAGTGGGTAAAGAGAATAATGGGATTTTTCATTTTTAGAGTGGAATAGAGGATGAAGCTGTTAGTGTTAGATGCAATATGAACATGGATCAAGTCAAGGAAAACGGGGAAATGATTGGAGTGTCATGGGTTCGAGCCGAAGAAGAACATAAAGAAAAAAATTGTAGTCGTGAGGGGAATAAGGCGGAAGGGACGGCTGGTCACCCGCCTTCTTAGAACTGAGGTATGGTTGTTTTGTTCGTTTTATTTAGTTCATTTATGAAGATGATTTCGATAAATGTTAGGGGTATGGAGGAGAGTGGGAAAAAATTGGATTAGATCAATTATTAAGGACGAACGACCGGATGTTATCGGGCTTCAAGAAACGAAATGTGGGATGGTGGACGATATATGGGTTGAGGATTTATGGGGTGGGCAAGGGTGAGGTTACGCACAATTGCCAGCGAACGGTAATTCAAGGGGTATAATAATGATTTGGGATACGAGGGTTTTTACTTGTAAAGAAGCAGTAGGGGACGAGAGATTTATCTCGGTAAAGGGAACATGGAAGGGGAAAAATGAAGAGGTATTTTTGGTATGTATTTATGGGCCACACGTGAGTAGACAAAAAACATCGTTATGGGATAGAATAGAAGATTTGATGAGTAGATGGCAAGGGGCGTGGTGTATCTTCGAGGACTTAAATGTGGTTAGGAGAAATGAGGATAGAATTAATTCTCAAGTGAACATTAAGGAAATGACGGATTTTAATGGGTTCATAAACAACATGAGGTTAGTCGAGATTCCAATGGGCGGGAGGAAATTTACAAGTGTAAGCGATGATGGATTGAAATTTAGCAAATTAGATCGATTCTTGTTGAATGAGAAGTTTAACAATTTATGGGTTAATCTATCGGTGATCGCCTTGGATAGGAAGTTATCGGACCACTGCCCGATAGTGATAAAGGATGTTGAGTTGGACTTTGGTCCAAAGCCATTTAGAGCCTTCAATATTTGGTTGGAAGAACCAGATTTTATGCATTTAGTGGAGGAAGCGTGGAGGAAAGAGATAAGGAGCACACGACCATATTGTATATTTTGTGATAGACTAAAAAATGTCAAGGCAAGTCTTAGGGTATGGAGTAAGGATAGGTTCGGGGGGCATAAAGAGAAAATGCAAAAGTTAAGGGTTGAAGCAATGGGATGGGAGTTAGAGGCAGAAAAAAGAACGTTGACTGATAACGAGAGGACTTCACGGAAGGAGGCTAGAAAGCAATGGGTGGATAAGGAAAGGGAATACGGTAACATGCTTCGCCAAACATCTAGAATTAGGTGGGATATTGAAGGCGATGAAAATTTAAAATTCTTTCACTCTCGTGTTAGGAGAAGGAATAATAAATGTAATTTAAGAGGACTTATGGTTAACGGGTTGTCGTGTGAGGATCCTAAAATAATCAAAGAACAGATGGCTAGACATTACAAAATTTTATTTTCTGAGAGGGGAGTGACTCGTCCGTTATTCTGTAATAGCAAGGTTGAGAAAATATCAATAGAGGAGGCCCGTATGTTGGAGATGGGATTTAAGGAAAAGGAAGTATGGGAAGCTATTTGTGGTTGTGGGGGGGGGGGGATAAAGCTCCGGGGCCTGATGGTTTTAATTTTAAGTTTATAAAAAAATCATGGGCGGTCATTAAATCAGACCTTCTAAGGGCGATTCGGTGGTTTTGGGAAAGAATGGAAATCTCTAGGGGTTGTAATGCTTCATTCGTCACCATTATTCCTAAGGTCGCGGATCCTATCGGGCTTGCTGATTTTCATCCTATTAGCCTTATCGGATGCTATTATAAAATTATTGCAAAAATGTTAGCGGAAAGGGTTAAACGAGTGGTGGGGAATGTGGTGGGGGAAGTGCAAAATGCATTTATAAAAGGTAGATTTATCCTTGACGAGGTACTCATAGCAAATGAGACAATGGAATTCATGAAGAAAAAGAAAAAAAGGGCTTAATTTTCAAAGTGGACTTTGAGAAGGCGTACGATAGCATTAACCAGAGATTTTTAATAGATGTAATGAAAAAAATGGGTCTCGGAGAAAAATGGTGTAAATGGGTGGAGACTTGTCTTAGGTCGTCATCTATGTCCATTTTGGTCAACGGATCCCCATCGGAGGAATTTGGTCTAGAAAGGGAGGTTAGACAAGGAGACCCGTTATCACCTTTTTTTATTTATCTTGGCGGTAGAGAGACTTAATGCGATTGTTAATGAGGCGGTGGAGAAGGGTATTTTTAGAGGAGTAGTAGTAGGCACAAATAAGATCACGGTTTCACATTTACAATATGCGGATGATACTATATTTTTTGGAAAATGGAATAAAGAGAATGCTAAATCTCTTTTGTATATTCTCAAATGTTTCGAAGAGGTATCCAGTAAGAGTAAGATATACGGTATTGGTGTCAATAAAGGGGATATGGCGGACATGGCGAGATGGATGGAGGGGGGGGGGGGGTGTGGCATCGGGGAATTTTCGTTTACATATTTGGGGTTACCAATTGGTGAGAATATGAGGCGAGTTAATGCTTGGGGTCCCGTGGTGGAGAAATTCAAAAATCGATTAGCAAATTGGAAAGCAAAAACGATGTCTTTCGGGGGGCATCTAACTTTGGTTAAATCGGTTCTTGGGAGCTTGCCATTGTATTATTTCTCAATGTTTCGCGTGCCTTTCAGTGTGTTAAATAATCTTGAGAGTATTAGGAAAAATTTCTTTGGGGGGGGGGGATCGGGGAGGGAAAAAAACTTTCATGGGTTAAATGGGATTCAATACTTGCATCTTTCAGGTTAGGGGGCTTAATTTTGGGTCATTGAGGGCAAAAAACTTGGCTTTATTAGGTAAGCGGTGGTGGAGGTTTAGGAGGGAGGGCGGGAGCTTGTTGGTTAGGGTGATTAAAAGTATACATGAGAATTGTGGGGGTTGGGCGAGGATAGGGCATTGGGTAGGGTAGGGTCAGGAGGCGGTGTTTGGAATGATATTGTGCTGATTGGTGAGGAGATCGATGCAACGGGGGTAGAGTTTACTTCATCTTGTATCGGGGAGTTGGGGGACGGGAGGGATATAAGGTTTTGGTTAGATAAGTGGGTTGATAATCGGAGACTTTGTGATAGATTTCCTAGACTTTATCATTTAGATAGAGGTAAGGAGGGCTATGTGTGTGATAAGGGATGGTGGGTCAATGATGTGTGGTGTTGGGAATGGGATTGGGTAAGAAGCATTAGAGGTAGAGTAAGTAGGGAATTAGAAGAGCTTTTAGATGTTGTGCAAAATATTGTGGTTAATTCTAATTGTAGGGATAAATGGAGGTGGACTCTTGATGAAGACGGCGATTTTACGGTTAAAGAGCTAGCTAGATTGGTGGAGGAGAAGATCTTACATGTGGCAAGTGGAGGACATGAGACGATTTGGAATAAATTGGTCCCAAAGAAAGTAAATATTTTCGTGTGGAGGGCACTTAAAGGAAGACTTCCGGTTCGTGTGGAATTAGATAGAAGAGGCATTGACTTGGACTCGGTTCTTTTTCCTAGTTGTAACAATATAGTGGAAAGTTGCGCTCATAGCTTGGTCACTTGTGATTTAGCAATGAGCGTGTGGGAAAAAATATTCAATTGGTGGAAGGTGGGGAGTGTTAATGCTTTTACTATTGATGAAGTTTTGCCATCTAATGGAGGTGTTAATGTTCCCAACTTTCTAAATCGTGTTTGGCAAGCGGTTATTTGGACTTCCGGTTACTTCATTTGATAAGAAAGAAATGCACATGTGTTCGGTAAAAAAGTTTCAAGTGCTAACCAAATTGTTCAAGTTATTCAACTCAAAAGTTTTGAATGGATTGAGAGAAGATCAAACAAATATAAAGAGTTAGATTGGCATCAATGGTTGTGGGAACCTTTCAAGATACGGCTTCAGTAAGGCTGTTAGTGTTTATTTCGAGTTTCATAGACTGCTACAATAACTCAGAGATGACAATTTAATGTTGTTCAGTGAACTCTTAGGGTGCAAAGGGTATCCAGTCAAGTTATCAGCACTTGCTGTTGTGTCAGTGGATGGTATGCATCAGATATGTTAGTGTTTATGTACTCATTGTGTGTCATTATTATCGTGGTCATTTTGATCTTTGAGTTTAATTATCCTAGTGGGTCATGGGTCAACATACTTTTAGTATTACTGGGTCAGGTAGTGAATGGTGCTAGATCCTATCTTTTGGGATCTTGTACTTGGTATCTTGTTTTCTCAAGTCTTTGGCGTCTGTATGCATCTTGTAGTGTCTTTATTTTCTTGGGTCCCTTTCTCCTTAATTGACTTGTTGACGAGTTTGGGATGCCATTTCTTATGTATTTTGTTCCTTGTTTGGTTCATATATATATATATATATATATATATATATATATATATATATATATATATATATATATATATATATATATATATATATATGTTGCCTTTCTAAAAAAAATCTCAAATGTACGTGATAGCCAACCTCTAAAAGGGTAAAACTCTTTTATAATGATATTAGGTATTTCTAGTTTGATAATGATTCAGAAAAATAATAAAATTTCAATAATTGGTGAAAATTCACAATAAGGGTATCCAAATACTGTTTTATTGGAATTAAGTGTTCATTTGGTTTAATACTTTGGGATGGATTTTTATTTGAAAAAATATTAATTAATTTTTTGGTTGAATTTAAAGGATTATGATTTAAGCAACATATTCTTAGATGTTTAAAGTCAATTATATCAAGAATCAATTCTCAAAAAAGACAATCTATTTTAATTTTATGAACACAGCAGAAAACCAATACTCTACCCCCTTTTATTGAATTCATTAGCCATTTTATAAGTGTTGCACCATTTGAGAAAATTATATACCTCAGAGTGAAATTAATGCAACTTTTTTTTCATGTATGCAAATTACTGAACTTTATACCATTTTGGTAAAATACATACTATTTTAGTGAACTTTATACATTTTTTGCAAAAATTATTTTTAGTTAACTTTACACAATGTTCAAGATTATTATACTACTTTTGTGACTTTTATTCATCTATTGACCGTAAAACATTCCAGGATCGCCAATCTGGGGATGATGAAGTGATGGCTTTGGATGAGGCATTTTGTACGGCTCTTGAATACGGTTTGCCACCAACTGCCGGCTGGGGTTTAGGTATTGATAGGCTTGCAATGTTGCTCACCGAATCACAGAACATCAAGGTTTGTATATTTTTCTTCTCATTTATTCAATGCTTTTGAGCCCGTTTTGGGATCAATAAAGTTCATTATCTTTGCTCAAACAGGAAGTTATACTGTTCCCGGCCATGAAACCCCAAGTACACATTGAACGATCAGTTGAAGAAGGTATGTCTTCCCTTCTGTATTTGTTTTTTTGGTTACCCGGTACTTAAATGAAATAACCGGTATTTACGATAATAAACGTAATTTATCCACTTTTTTTTCATGACCAACTAATTTAGTTTTTTATGTTTAAATAAATTTTTTAAAACAGCCCGTCATTTGTTGTGATATAATCATCTCTTCACCGCGGATTAATAAGCTTGTTATATTCTCAATAGCTAGGCAGTTCCAATTATATGCACGATATATCTTTTTTTTTTTTTTTTTTTTTTTTTTTTTGTTGTCAATATTAACTTATATATGATAAAACACATTAGTTACTATTATTGCACATATTAGTTATTTTCATCCTTCCCTTTTGACACTCAGGGTTCGTGGCGGCAGCTATGAAGAATGAGAACGAAAGGGAGTCTTCATTGAGGCAGGAATGAAGTGATAAGAAAGAGACTTAATGGAGCCATGTTGATTACTACAAATGTAGTTTAATGAATATTTGATGTTTGATTAGCTTTAGACCTATTTGTATTTGTGATGCATTTGGATTAAGATTAATACTTACTAGTACTTTATACATCTGTTTGATTACCAATCCTGTATGCTATCACTCCATTAATACGATGTTTAGAATGCATAGCGCGCTGCTTGGGATTGAGGAAACTGATGTTGAAAAGCCAAGAAATCCTCAATGGATTCAATATATTGACGATACTGATGTTCAAGCATATGGGATTTTTGATACCACACTTAAAGGATGTTTAGAATGCATAACGCAACCTCTTCACTTCATATTGTATACAACTCACATATGCATCTTTTGAACATGTCTTGTACGTCTGCAACTTTTGCGCATATAATAGCCGGGTCTCGCACTTTTTGGCCGGGTCAAGCCATATATGGCTGGGTCTAGTCGTATAATAACCGATTCTAGCCATATATGGTTGGGTCTAGCCGTATAATGGTCTGGTCTAGCCGTATAATGGCCGGGTAAAGTTATATATGGTTGGGTTTAGCCTTATAATCGTCGGGTCTAGCCATAAATGGCCGTGTATAGCCTTATAATTGATGAGTATAGCCGTATATTAGTCGGGTCTAGCCATTATATTGGGCGAGTTCCTTAGATGATCTTCATTGGTTGTGTTTTTTCATTAATTTTTTTAACAGATTTTGCATTTTTACTTGGGTTTTTATAACCCTTAAAAAATTGAAAATACTCTCTAAAAGGTATATTATCTCACTAAAATATTTTTAGTGAAATATTATACCTTTTAGCGAGTATCTTCAATTTTATTATTTTTAGTGAAATATCATGGCGTCATTATAGGCATTAGAATATATACCATTTCTTTTTTGGTAGTAAATGACTAATGGTCACGTCTAGCCATATACGGCTGGGTCAAACCGTATTTGGCTGGGTCTTGCCATATAACGACCTTGTCTAGCCATATAATAGCCGGGTCAAGTTACATATGGCTATGTCTAACCATATATGGCCTGGTCTAGCCGTATATGGTGGTGACTAGCCGTATATGGCGATGTCTAGCCATATAAGGTCAGGCCTAGCCGCATAATGGATGGTTCTAGCCGTATAATAGCCGGGTCTCACACTTTTTGGCCGGGCCAAGCCCATATATGGCTGGGTCTAGCAGTATAATAGTTGATTCTAGCCATATATGGCCACGTCTAGCTGTATAATGGTCTGGTCTAGCCGTATAATGGTCGGGTAAAGTTACATATGGCTGGGTTTAGCCTTATAATTGTCGGGTCTAGCCATATATGGCCGGGTATAACCATATAATGGATGAGTCTAGCCGTATATTGGTCGGGTCTAGCCATTTTATTGGGCGGGTTCCTTAGATAACCTCTATTGGTTGTGTTTTTGCATTAATTTACTTGGGTTTTTATAACATTTGGAAAATTGAAAATACTCTCTAAAAGGTATATTATCTCACTAAAAATATTTTTAGTGAAATATTATACCTTTTAGCGAGTATCTTCAATTTTATTATTGATGAGTGTGTAATACTCATCATTTTATACCCATCTAAACTGCAAAAACAGTTAAAAACACTCAGATATGTCACAAAATACTATAAATATCCTCGGAAAGTGTTTTTATATATTTCAGGTGCAAAAGGAATGAAAACAGGTGAAAAACGAGCAAAGTTTGCACACTTGGCAGAATCAGTCCCTGAACTTTCAAGAAATGTCAGAAATGGTCCCTGGGAAAATTATTTTGTAGAAAAGTCAACAACAGTCCCCAGGAATCAAGGAATGTCAAATTTTACGCTTGAAAGTTCAAATTTGCAAAAATGGCAAAACTGGTCCTTCAAGTTTCACAAATGACAGTTTTAGTCTCTGGAAATTTATTTTGGTAGAAAAAGTTTAAAATGGTCTTTGGGAATTCACATGTGTCACAATTGGTCCTTTGGTGGAAAATTTGAAGAAATTACAAGTTTAGTCCTTGGAGTTTCAGAATTGGCAAAAATAGTCCCTGGATATATAATTGTGGAAAATTTGCATCTAAGGTCCTTGTACTATTCAACTTAGCAAGATAGGTCCTTTTATAAACTTTGGATAAATTACAAGTTCAGCCTCTCAAATATGAAGAATTTACACAAATGGTCCTTGTTATTTCATAAACCAAACCGGACCCTTGGTTATTATTCAAAGTCCAAACAATTAAAACCAAAGTCCAAATCCACCAAAGATAAACCTGGTCCATTCCTTTTATCCCAAGCCCAACAAACAAAAGCCCACTTCCTTTTTGATATTAACCCGCGTTGACCACCCCATCTTCTTCAACCTTCACTCCACCTCATCCTGCTTCACCACCCTGCTACACCACTACTCCACCTCCACCTTACTCACTCTCCACCTCAACCCCTAGCTGTCACCTCCACAAACAAAACCAAACCCCTGGGTTTACCTCAGGGGATGCCACATATTATCCCTAACATCCACCTCAACCCCTACACCTGCAACCTGACACCAACTTACATCCACCACCCCCTAGCCTCACCTACTTGTCCCTTCCACCTCCACAACCAACCAATAACACCCTCACAGCCCTAATTTGTTCCAACCAATTTTCCCCCCAAAATTAAAACAATGGCTAGGATGAGATCTGATGATCCAAGGGCTCAGATTGGAAGTGGCAAAGCTCAATTGGGACCCACTAAACCCCAATAATCACCTATAAAAGCAAGAGGAAGCAGAATGGAGAAATTATTAGATATAGAATAGAATAAAGTAGTATAGATTAGTTAGCAGTGTAATTTCAGTTTCAATTGTATTTCTTTAGTTAAACTCAGTTCTTGTAGTGTAATAACAACTTTCCCTACCTTTAATTCAAGTAATCTTTACAATTGCAGAATTGACATTTTTGAATGAAATTGACAATCTCATTTAATTTTGTCAAAGAGTGTTGTTTCTTGGTCCTATGAGCTCATCTCAGTTACTATTAAGCTTTTATAAATTTCACTTAGCATTATACTCAGTTTTTAGTCAAGAATAAAAAATAATCAAAAATACCTAATAATAGTTCATAAATCAAAAATTCAGTATAAAGAAGAGAAGATGTATGGAGCAAGGGTTATCCTGGAAGCCCTTGGGTTAGTAGCTTCTAGGGAAGCTTTAGGTTGTAACAATGGTCCCTGGTTCACTTGATCTAAGCAGGATCAGTTGTAAGCTCAATTTTTCCCATTTCTTCCAGTATACCGTCTCACTATTTTTTTATTGTGTTTATTTGATGTTTTCAGGTTTATTAGATATATTAGATGTTAAATCATGGCTACCTTTTCCTTCCTTATTCATTAAAATTACAAATTTACAAAAAGTATTATGTTAACCGTCATTAAGTAGCATAAACTGTTTCAAGTACCATTTGTTGTTTAGAATTACATTTCTATGTTCCATATAATTTATTACATCAACAAAAGTCCTTGTGAATCAATCTTTCTGTCTAAATCACTTAAATGCTTTTAAAATCTCATCTGCATATCAGATAAGGAGTGTTTGGATTAGTACTTTACTTAGTGTTCTTGTTGTTTGATTACTGATTTACTTGCATATGTAGTGTACTCTAGTAGTAATAAAACCAACTCAGTCATTACCTTTTCATTTGTAGCTCTAAAAGTCAAATTCATGTTTAAATCCATTGTATATGTTTACTGTTAGGATTTGGAATATTAGATTTCATCATATCATTGCATAATGGTTATCTATAGCTTAATTTAGTTGCATTACAGCTTATTACATCATACTTAGCCTTTAGATCAAGATTCAAGTTCAATAAAGACAACTTAGTTAATAGTTTGAAAAAAAGTCAAATTTCATCATAGGCAGAAAATCTAAAATTTCAAAGATTTGTTTAGAATTTTGTGTTAGGATCTTGGCTGTGAAACTTTCAGAAGTTATAGCCCCCCACCTCATCTTTGAAGTCCCATCTTCCATATATTTTTGTGATTTTTTTTGTGGACCCCACAAGCCATCAAACTCACCTGCAGGGAGGGCTGTTCCCCTGCTGCACAACATACCACCACCATTGCCACCACTTTGATGGGTCCCACAGGCCACCTCAGTGGGCTCCAAACCCTCCCCCTTGGCTCTTTAGACTCACAAGCTGGCCCTCTACACATTTCAAGCTTTTGTTGAAGTTTAAGCTCCCTAGGACCCACCTAGAATCACCCCCAAACTCTTTCCCATTTTCCGTGTGAAGCCAAGATACTAAGTGCTTATTTGAGTGCTTATTGGCTTATCAGTGAGCTTATTTGATAGTTTCTAGCTTATTCATGTCCAAATTACTTGTGTGAACCAAAATCCATCACTATGGACCCCACATAAGCTCATTTAAGCTTATTCCCTAGTTTGGTCAAAGAAAGTCAACTGTATAAGCTTATTGTGTCCATTTTGCTTATTTTTAAGCTTGGAAAAAGTTGTCTTCACAAAAGCTTCTTGTTTTTAGTAGTTAAATAGATTTCCAAAAGAAAATCCAGAAAAAACCAATTTAAAATTAAGTGATAGTTTCTATTTAATATTAATTATCTTTTTAATTTTCCTTTTTAGCTTTTTATTAAGTAATGTTGGGTCTGAAACTGCTGCTGAGTGAAACTGCTGCTATAAGTGAAACTGCTGCTAGTGGTAATGATTCTGCTGCTAATGTCAAAGTGCTGCTAAGGTTAAATGCTGCTGACAGAATCTACTGCTGATGGGATAAGGATGTATACGGTTTAGATAAATATAGAATAGATTGTGTAAATATTATATTTATCTAGAATATACTTATCTTGTAGAGAAAGGTATTGTAAACCTAGTAGGACTCCTTAGTCTATAAAAGGAGGATCCTAGGGTTAGTTTATGTACGTATTATTATTCACTTCAAGGTTGTAAAACCCTAGCATTGTTGAGTGCTCGTATTAATAATATTGAAGTGTTGAAAGTGAATCATTATTCTTCTTAAGTTAAGCTTTTACATTCCGCATATTAGCTTAAGTATTCAATCAAGTTAACTTCTATACAAGATCGTTTAAGCTCAACTGGGATCAACAAGTGGTATCAGAGCTTGTGATCTAGAAGTTATTAACAAGAAGATTTTGTTTCTTAAAATTTTGCTGTTCCAAATCTATTGCTACGATGGGTGATGAAACTCATATGGTGACTGCTTCAAGGGTACCCATGCTGAATCCTACTGAGTATGAGCTTTGGAAGAGAAGGATCAGACAGTACATTCGCATGATTGATTTCAACATGTGTAATGTTATTGTTAATGGTGATTCTGTACCTGAGAAGAGTGCTGATGGGAAGGAGATACCAATTAAGTCTGCTGAAGCTAACACAGTAAGGAAGATGGAAATCAAAGCACATATTATTCTCTTAATGGGAATACCTAATGAATTTCAAATGGACTTTGATGACTGTGAATCTGGAAAAGAATTGATGGATGCTGTTGAATTCAGGTTTGGAGGGAAGGATGCTACTAAGAAATCAAGGAAAAACATGCTGAAGCATCAGTTTGAGAATTTTACTTCTGAAAGTGGAGAGAAGATTATTGGCACCTACAACAGGCTAAACCAACTTGTTAGCCATCTAAAGCTTGTTGGTTATGTGGTTCCACAAGAAGATGTAAATCTAAAATTTCTTAGAAGTCTTGCACCTGAATAGAGTATGCACACAGTTGTGTGGAGGAATAAGCCTGATTTTGAAACTATGAAGTTGGAGAGTCTCTACAACAATTTAAGAGTGTATGAATCAGAATTATCTACCTCTTTTATTTCATCTTCTGGTACTCAAAATCTTGCCTTTGTATCCTCTAAAGGAAAAGAATCTCACTCTGCTGCTCATTCTACTGCTTATGGAGTCTCTGCTGCTGATGGATCTGCTGCCAGTTCAAATGATAAGATCTCTACCAGTGATATTGCTTTGTGTGCATTCTTGGCTGAGCTCACAACTACTATAAGGTCACATGTCTTAAATCAAGACTTGGATTATATTGATCCTGATGATCTTGAAGAAATTGATCTTAAATGGCAAATGGCTATGTTAAACTTGAGGGCAAGAAAGTTCTTGAAAAAGACTGGAAAAGAAGTCAAGTATAAAGCTAAGGACAGTCCATGCTTTGACAAATCAAAGATAGAGTGCTACAATTGCAACAGGAAGGGACATTTTGCTAGAGAGTGTAGAGCTCCAAAGAAGAATGCTGATGCTGCAAAGAAGGTTACTGAAGAATCAAAAACTGCACTAGTGTCTTGTGATGGACTGGGAGATTATGATTGGAGTGATATGGCTGAAGAAGAACCAAATTTGTCTTTGGTAGCTGTTGATCAACCCAAGGTGCAGAACTTTGCACTTATGGCCTATGGTTCATCATCAGGCTCTGACTCTGAGGTATCAAATGATTCAGACTTATCTATGTGTTCTTTTAAATCTTGTGCTGACACTATAGAAGAACTTAAGTCTAGGAATGAGAGTTTAAATAGAGAAATTGAACACCTAAAACTTGATAACTTAGGTTACAAAGTAGGTATTCAAAATGTTGAAAGAAGATTAGAATATCTCAAAGAGTGTGAGAAGGAATATGTAGATCAACTTAATCTCAGAGATATAGAAATTTTTAAGAAAAACAGTGAAGTAGAAGTTCTTAAAAATAAGTTAGAAGAAGCAGAAAAAGAAAAAGAGGAAGCTCTTGCTGAAAAAGATAAACATGTAGTAAGAGTACAAAAACAACAATATGCTTCTGATATGGTTCACAAATCTATTGAGAATAACTTGATGAGAAAAGGCAGTGGAATTGGGTATAATGAAATGGCTCCTCCAGCCAAAAGTGCTTTTGCTCCACCAGGAAAAGAACTATCCTTCATTAGTGAGCTAAATATTGAAAAACCTGTAGGTGAATGTAGCACAAGTGTTAATGAAACACCTAAGGTTGAGGCTAGAAAATTTCCTGAAGCTCCTATTATAGAAGATTGGTATTCTGATAGTGACAGTGATGAGGAACAGGTTAAACAAGAACAAAGTGTGAAAAAGGAAGAAATTCCTACAAAGTTTAAACCTAAAATTGAACAGGTTAAGTTTGTCAAACCTGTGTTAGGAAATAACTTCTCTAGGAAAATGGTAGAATACAATGAGGTACCTAGAGAACAGATGGAAAGGTTCAATAATAAGCCTAGGGGTAACCAGAGAAAATTCAACAACCTAGTTTCACACAGATTAGGTAGTCAGTTTCAATTACAAAAGAAGGCTTGTTATAAGTGTGGTAGCTTTGACCACTTGATTGTTAGATGTCCTGAACACCAAAAGCCTGTTTGGAATCAATACACTAGGGTGAATCACAAATATGTAACTAAACAAACTCACCCACATCCTAATAGAAATATGGTTCCAAGAGCTGTTTTGTTGAGATCTGGTGGTACTAGATCTATTGATGCTGCTAAATCAAATGGTGTTTTCAAATCCACAACTAGTTCTTCTACTGGCTCTACTGCTAGTAAGCATTCTGCTGCTAGTATGCACTCTGCTGCTAGCAAGCAACCTGCTGCTAGTACAAAAATTTCTATTTCTGGGCCAAAAGTTTTAACAAATACAGTTGTTGGTAATCACTTTTATGCTGTTAAGGCCTCAGCTTGCTGGACTTGGAAACCAAAAACTAATGTTTCAAATTCTGTTTCCAAGGATAGCAGTGCATCAAGTGATTTAAAGAAATTTGATTATGTTGATGCACAGGGCAGATCCAAGTCAGTAATGGCTTGGGTCGTCAAGAGGAACTAATGTCTCTACTTTTCATGTGCAGGTCAATCTACTGGATGAGATTAAGGATATGGTTATTGTTGACAGTGGATGTTCTGGACACATGACAGGAGATGAGTCTCAACTTGAAGACTTTGAGGCTTTTGATGGTGGTTATGTTGCTTTTGGGAATGATCCAAAAGGTGGAAAGATTGTTGGAAGAGGAACTCTTAAAACTGGAAATTTGGACTTTGAGAAGGTGTTTCTTGTGAAAGGACTTAAGTTTAACCTTTTTAGTGTCTCACAAATGTGTGACAAAAAGAACTTTGTTCTTTTTACAGACACTGAGTGTATGATCCTTTCTCCTGACTATCAATTGCCAGATGACAAATCTATACTTTTGAAGGTCCCTAGAAATGAGAATATATACAGTGACCATATTAAGAACATTGTTCCTAAGAGGGATTTGACTTGTCTAATTGCAAAGGCCACTGTTGATGAGTCCAAATTATGGCATAGGAGATTGGGACATCTGAACTACAAGACCATGAACAAATTGGTAAAAGGAAATCTGGTTAGAGGAATGCCTACTAAGACTTTTGAGAATTGTGAAACTTGTGTTGCCTGTCAAAAGGGTAAACAACACAGAGTTTCATTCAAGTCCAAAACTGTGAACACAAATACTGAGCCATTACATCTACTGCACATGGACTTATTTGGACCTGTATTTGTCAAAAGCTTGAACAAGAAGTCATATTGTCTTGTTGTCACTGATGACTTTAGCAGGTTTACTTGGGTATTCTTTCTTGCTACTAAAGATGAAACTCCAGAAATACTCAAGGCATTTATTACAAGAGTTGAAAACCTGTACAATCACAAAGTGAAGATAATCAGATGTGACAATGGTACTGAGTTCAAGAACAGTGTTATGAATCAATTCTGTGTGGGAAAAGGAATTCTTAGACAATATAGTGTAGCAAGAACTCCAAAACAGAATGGTGTTGCAGAAAGAAGAAACAGGACACTTATTGAGGCTGCAAGAACAATGTTATCTGATTCAAAACTACCTATTCCTTTTTGGGCTGAAGCTGTGAACACTGCATGCTTTGTGCAGAACAGAAGTAAGGTAGTCAAGCCTCACAATAAGACTCCATATGAGTTATTTCATGGAAAGAAGCCACTGATTGATTTTCTCAAACCATTTGGATGTCCTGTTACAATTTTAAACACTAAGGATCAGCTAGGCAAATTTGATGAAAAAGTTGATGAAGGGAATTTGGTTGGTTACTCTGTGATTAGTAAAGCTTTCAGGGTATACAATAAGAGAACCAAACATGTAGAGGAGAATTTGCATATCAAGTTTTCTGAGAACACATCTAATCCTGAGGGAAAAGGACCAGAATGGCTGTTTATTGTTGATATGCTTACCAAAACAATGAACTATGTACCAGTTATTGCCAGTGTTGACAAACCACAAGAAGAATTTGTTTTGGTTGAGAAATTAAAGGTTGGTCCTACCTTACTACCCTTTCAGTCAGATCCAAGTCCTAAAGAAGATGTGGTTACTCAAGAGAAACCTAAGGAAACTGAAGAAGATATTGAAATACCTATTGAAGTAGAAAAAGACACTAATGGGGCTCCCAAAGTAGTTGTTGATGTCTCTCCTACAAAGCCAGAAGACTCTGCTGCTGACTCAGAAGACTCTACTGCTAGGCCAAAAGATACAACTACTGCTCCACCACATTCTGCTTCCAAGCCTACTAACTCTACTGCTACTTCAATGTTTCCTAATTTGGACTCTCAGGGTAGACCTGTTGATGATTCTATCTATCCTGATGATCCAAATATGCCTCCTCTTGAGAATATTTATTATGACACAGATGATGATGCACTTGATGGTCAGTTATTTGGAGCTGCTGCAGACTTTACTAATTTGGAACTCAATATTCCTGTTAGTCCCACAACTACAACAAGAGTACACAAGGATCATCCCAAAGATCAAATTTTAAGTGATCCACAATCATCTATTCAAACTAGGCAGATGACTAAAGCCTTGAAAGATCTTCAACATCAAAGTTTCTTTGCCAGATCTCTGCATCAAAGAAATAGTCATAAAGATCTTCAAAATTGCCTGTTTGCATGTTTTCCTTCTCAAATTGAACCCAAAAACACTTACAAAGCCTTACAAGAAGCAAGTTGGGTGGAAGCAATGCAAGATGAGCTTCTACAATTTAAGCTGCAAGAAGTTTGGACCTTGGTTGATCTGCCAAATGGAAAAAGAGTGATTGACACTAAATGGGTTTTCAGATGCAAAAGAGATGAGAGAGGAATTGTCATAAGAAATAAAGCAAGATTAGTAGCACAGGGATATACACAACAAGAAGGTCTTGATTATGATGAAGTATTTGCTCCAGTGGCAAGAATAGAAGCAATTAGATTATTCTTGGCTTATGCTTCATACAAAGATTTTGTAATGTATCAAATGAATGTAAAGAGTGCCTTTCTGTATGGGACCATTACAGAAGAGGTTTATGTGTCTCAACCACCAGGCTTTGAAGACCCTGATCATCCTGACAAAGTTTACAAGGTAAATAGAGCAATGTATGGCTTACATCAAGCTCCTAGAGCTTGGTATGACACTTTGTCAACATACTTGCTAGAATCTGGGTTTAGTAGAGGAAAGATTGATAAAACTCTGTTTCTCAAAAGACAAAAGGATGATATTTTTCTAGTTCAAATTTATGTTGATGACATCATCTTTGGGTCTACAAACAAAGCTATGTGTGTCAGTTTTGAGAAGCTTATGAAGGACAAGTTTGCTATGAGTTCAATGGGAGAACTCACCTTCTTCTTAGGTCTGCAAGTTACACAGAAAGAAAATGGTATATTTATCAGTCAGGATAAGTATGTCAATGATATTTTAAAGAAGTTTGGATTTGAAGATGCTAAACCTGCCAAGACTACCATGGAAACCAATAAACCATTGCTGAAGGATGAATATGGAAAGGAAGTGGATATACACTTGTACAGGTCTATGATTGGCTCATTGATGTATCTTACAGCATCAAGGCCTGATATCATGTTTGCTGTGTGTGCCTGTGCAAGATTTCAAGTGTGTCCCAAAGAATCACATCTCAATGCAGTGAAGAGAATTTTTAGATATCTGAGGCATCAACCTAAATTGGGCCTTTGGTATCCTAAGGATTCACCATTTGATTTGGTCTCCTATTCAGATAGTGACTATGCTGGAGCTTCTTTGGATAGAAAGTCTACAACAGGGGGTTGTCAATTTCTAGGAAGTAGATTGGTGTCATGGCAATGCAAGAAGCAAACAGTGGTAGCCAATTCTACAACTGAAGCTGAGTATGTGGCTGCTTCAAGTTGTTGTGGACAAGTTCTATTGATGCAGAATCAATTATTGGATTATGGGTACAATTTCATGAATACCAAAATTCATATTGATAACAACAGCACACTTTGCATAATTAAAAATCCAGTTTTTCATTCTAAAACAAAACATATTGAGATAAGACATCACTTTATCAGGGATTGCTATGAAAAGAAGTTGATCCAAATTGTTAAAGTTCATACTGATAACAATGTTGCTGATCTTCTCACAAAACATTTTGATGTGGGGAGGTTTCAATTTTTAATTGCAAACATTGGTATGATAAATCTTTGAAAAACTTATCTCTTTGTTTTTGTAAAAGTGTGTAAAGGAATTGTGCTGCTTGTTACTCTGCTGCTTATCTTAAAGCATATATTTGTGATGAAATGTACTATGCTGCTATTTCTAACTCTACTGCTAGTACATATGTTTGTTTGCTTTGTGGTGTTTGGTCTAATATTGTGCAGGAATAAGTCGAGATGATGATTTGCAATAACAATATTCAGACAACAAAAGAAGCACATTTATCATTCATCAGATTCAGAAGTTCATACATCACAAGAGAAATTACAAAAACTACTTCTGAAACCATAAAAGAGTGCAAAAAAAAAAAAAAAAAAAAAAAAAAAAAAAAATTAAGATGACTACAAGCACTACTTTCTAGGGCATGGAAGTCCAAGAACAATCTTTCTTTCTTTTGGAAGAGGAGAGTTTGTCTTCCTTGTCTTCTTTGCCTTGGTGGTTTCTTTGGTCGTGGCCTTGATGACTGAGGCCTCTCAGAAGTGGAAGGTGGTTCATTTGGAGGCTCATCCTCATCTGATGAAGTATAGATGAATGGGGAAACAAGCTCCCTTGGGGATGGTTGCCTGACAGGGATCCAAGCTGTGTCTTCTGATGATTCTGAAGACGATGGAGATTTTAGGGACATCACAGCTTTACCCCTGGAAGTGCTTGGGGTTTGATTCAAACTGAGGAGATCTTTGAACACAGGGAGATCATGCTTTCTCTTCTTCGCTTGCTCCTTGGTTCTATAACCATCATGAGGAGGACGGAAGGGCGGCACATATGTTTCAAAGGGGGTTTCATCTTCAGATGATGAATCAGAAGAGATATTGATGATTTCGGGTGTTGATTTCATGATTATTTGATTTGATTTGGGTTAATTGAAGTTTTGATTTGGTTGATTGGCGTTTTGATTGCGATTAGGGTTTGATTGTGATAAATTAGGGGAAAGATTTAGTCCGTTTTTATAGGGATTACGGCATATCATCACATTAATTGCTGAGGATACTTGACTTTTTGACCAAGCTTGTTTCGTCAACTCTGCTGCTGGAATATTTCACTCTGCTGCTAGTTATACAACTCTGCTGCTACTGTTATTGTGCTGCTACGGTTGAAAGTGTGAGGGTGGGATGTGTAACTTCTTCAATCCGTTTAAAACCTAATTGATCTTTCTAATTGGTTTTCTCATGTTTCAAATTGAAATTATCACAAACCCTAACACTCCAAGTCTCTCAAAGTCAATAATTCCCAATTTCCCTAAACCCTAACTCATGGAGTGCGTTCGTACCTGGGCAAAGCAACACAACAGTGTGGTTGTTCTTGATGCAGAATCCATTAATGAAGAACTCACAGACATGGTAAAATTTTTGAATGCTACTTCTATTAAGTATGCACTCACTGTGAATCCTACTATATTTGCTTCCCACATCAAACAGTTTTGGCTTACTGCTAAAATCAAAACTAATAATGGGGAAAAATATGTTAGTGCCTTAGTAGATGGGCAAAAGGTTCGTGTAACTAAATCATTCATAAGAGAAACTCTTCTCTTAAATGATGAAATAGAGACCACTTGTCTTGCCAATTCTGCTATTTTTGCTGGGTTAAAAGATTTGGGATATGAGGAGAATCATACAAATTTAAAATTTCAAAAATCTCTCCTCTGTCCTCAATAAAAGTTTTTGATACATCTTCTTCTTCATTGTTTGAGTCCTAAAACTTCTGGATGGCATGAGTTTAGTACTACTATTGCATCTGCAATGGTATGCTTAAGCACAGGTCAGCCATTCAATTTTTCAAGAATGATTTTGGAAGGGATGTTTCAAACTATCAAAGAGTCTGGTTCATATTTGCTTTATCCAAGGTTTATACAACTCTTTGTTCAAAAACAACTTACAAAGTTTAGAGGCCATGTTTCTACCTATGATGCTCCAAAATTGGTTTCTAAAACTTTTACTTTCTTGGTTAAACATGGAAAAGGTTTTTCAGGCACAAATACAAATCTTACACCTCAAATGGTGCAACTTGTGCAAAACAATCAGGGTGAAGGATCAGGAAATCCCACTGACTCCCATCACACACCCAATTTTAGTGCCTCTGCTACACAACCTAAAATACTCTATACCCGTAGGAACACCAAAAAGAACACTGATCTTCCTCAGGATAGTGTTAGTATGGCTGTACCAAATGAGGCTGTCCTAGGTAATGAAGAGGACATGTTGGCAAGGGCTGTCACTACTGCTTCTAGCTTAGCAGCAGAGCAAGATAGTGATAACATCATTAAGACCCAAATCAAGGCAACATCTAGAGATGATGATTCTTCTGAATCAAATCCTCAGGATGGTAACCCTAGCCAAATGGCAAATACATGGGGCTCAGATGATCAAACTAGGTTTGATACTGAGTTTATGTCCCAAGATTCACCTCTCGGACCAGGTTACACAGGTCGAAGTGATGAGGACAGACCAGTGAGCAATGAATTGATGGAAAACCTTGTACATGATGACAATGTCCATGATTCACCTCTCGGACCAGGTAATACAGGTCGAAGTGATGAGACTATTATGAAACTTATTCAGGAATTGACGGTTACTTGTACCAACTTGGGGTTGAAATGTACTATATTGGAGGACAAAGTTCTTACTCTTTCATCTGTTGTTGCTGATCAGGACAAGACTATCCTCAATCTGCAAAAACAGATTAAGAACTTACAGAAATCAAGATCTTCAACCTCCTTGAAACGATTGAAGAAAGTGGGCACTTCTCCGGTTGTTAGTTCTCCTGATGTCTCTACTCACTTGGAAGATGATGCTTCCAAACAGGGGAGGAATGAAGAGGCAATGGGTTCAGGGGAGGCAAATTTGGAAAAGGCTGATAGTGCTCTGGGTTTGAATGATAGAATGGTTTCAGGGGAGGCTCCAGTGATTGGTGATATGGATGTTGAAAGTCCTCAGGATGCTGGAGACTTTGTGGTTGCTGATAAATCAGGGAATGAGGTTGTTATGGAAGAAGTGATTGCTACACAAGACAAGGTGGTAGAACAACTTACAACTTTGGAGCCTGAGCAATTAGTAAAGGCAACAGGGTTGATGGGTGAAACATTGATGAAGTTGGGAGATTTGGAGAAAAACAAAAGTCTTGACTCTGCTGCTCAAGAATCTACTGCTAAGGAAATTGCTAACTCTGCTGCTAGTGGATCTGCTGATGCACAAGACTCTGCTGCTGGGTCTGGAGACAATGCTGCTGCTGAAGCCATGGTATTATTGAGCAAGAAAACTACACCAGTATCAACTCCTTCACTACCACAACAAACTACAGCAACAATCAAATCATCAGCACCTAGAAAACCTGAAAAAGGGATTGTTATTAAAGAACCTGCTGCTCAACAAAGGAAGGTTATTTCTTCATCTTCTACTGATAAAGGCAAGGGCAAGCAAGTTGAAAAACCAAGGATTATGTATAAGGGGATTGATTTCACTGATGTACCTTTTGATTCTTGGCCTAAGCCATTGCAAGTTGAACATGATACAGCTGCTGCACTTAGAGAACAAGAGTTGATTAATATGGAAGAACACAGTTAGCTGAGAAAGAGGCTGAGGGCTTAAAGAGGTATGATGAATGGGTAAATGAGAAAATCATAATAGCTGCTGATATTGAACTCAATAAGCTGATCAAGATTGAAGAAAATGAAGTTCCAACTTTTGATGTGCAATCTTGGTACATGGACTTTACTACTAAGAAGAGAAATGAAAATGCTACTGCTAGAAGAAAGATAAAGATATTTAAAGGTCCAACTGTTAAACAACAAAGGAAAGAATATGAAAGGTATCTAAAGAATATGGGTGGATGGACATTGGTACAGTTGAAACCTTATTCTGATAAAGAAGTTTTTGACTTGTATCAACAAACTAAGAAGAGAACATATACTTTTTATGTTATGGGATGTACTGAGGATTTGGAACAAATTGCTCAGATGAACAAGAAGTTGGTACCTGAAAAGGTAGCTGAAGCAGAGCATATTCAAGAAGCTGATGTTGTTAAACAGCTTGTTATTGATGCAGCAAAGACTATTTCTTCTGTGCAAGGTGATAAAAGAAAAGGTGTTATTCATAAGTCAGTTGCAAAGAAGAAGAGAAAGATTGGGGAAGGAAACAGTTCTATGCCTGAAGGAGATATGTTTAAAAATGATCTTGATCACATTCCTTCTGAGCATCTTAAAGAACAATTGAAGGTTTATACTATGGTTGGCAGGATGGAAGATCCTGAAGTGGTTGATGCTAAACCAATTGGTGTCAAATATCCTATTATCAAAGTAACTACAGGATATGATACTAATATTGGAGCATTTCATGATGTCCAGAGATCTGATGGTAAGACTCACAGGTTTCTTAGATTTCAACAGATGCTACATTACTTTGATAGAGAGGATGTTGAAGACTTGTGGAAGTTATACAAGGCAAAGTTTGGAGCCAAGAAGTTTGATGGTGAAAAGTATGAGATAGATAAAATTGATCACATCATAACTTCTTCTGATAATGTTATGTGGAGAGCTCTTAAACTTATGTTTGAACCTTCAATGGATAATTCTGAATGGACAGAGATAGTAGATTACAAAGTAAGAAGATGGAGACTCTTTCAAGATTCTGGAGTTCATGTGTTAGATATTGGACCAATTACTTTGTATATGCTAGCTGAAATGGATTACCCAGTGGTAAGATGCTGGAATATTGTCAATCAGATGGTTAATGGTGATAAATCACTTAAGTTGCAGAAAGACTATGATACTGATGATCAAGCATTCAATTTGCTATCAAAGTATAAGAAGATATTTGATCAATTGGATTCTCAAGGTTTGAAGTGTTTGGAAGCATCCTCCAAGTGATTAATTGTGCTTAGAAGAAACTTACTTATTTAGAAATAAATAATAAGTTTAGGGGAGGATTGTTGGGTCTGAAACTGCTGCTGAGTGAAACTGCTGCTATAAGTGAAACTGCTGCTAGTGGTAATGATTCTGCCGCTAATGTCAAAGTGATGCTAAGGTTAAATGCTGCTGACAGAATCTACTGCTGATGGGATAAGGATGTATACGGTTTAGATAAATATAGAATAGATTGTGCAAATATTATATTTATCTAGAATATACTTATCTTGTAGAGAAAGGTATTGTAAACCTAGTAGGACTCCTTAGTCTATAAAAGGAGGATCCTAGGGTTAGTTTATGTACGTATTATTATTCACTTCAAGGTTGTAAAACCCTAGCATTGTTGAGTGCTCGTATTAATAATATTGAAGTGTTGAAAGTGAATCATTATTCTTCTTAAGTTAAGCTTTTACATTCCGCATATTAGCTTAAGTATTCAATCAAGTTAACTTCTATACAAGATCGTTTAAGCTCAACTGGGATCAACAAGTAACTTGCATTTTTATATTTTTCTTAATTTTCCTTTATGTTAAAGTATTTTTAGTAATTTTTCCAGAATTTTATCTTGTCATTTAGTACTTATTAGATTTAATATTAGTTTTATTAATTATTAATTAATATTTAAGTATTAAATAGCATAATTAGTTTTTATCAAGTAATACCTAGTTTTTATATTTTTCCTAGCTTTTATATGTTATTAAATAATTTTAGGAAGTTTTCTAGAATTTTTACTATTCACCTTCTAATTTTTAGAATTTAATTAGTTTAATTAGTAATTAATTAATATTTAGTTTAATAATTAGTAAAATAGTTTAAAAACACATAATATAAACTTTTTATAATTTTTTAGGATTCCTGTGATGGTTAATTTTCTAAATCATTTAAGTATTATTAGTAATTTAAAATTAGTTAATTAGTTTAGTTAAATATAATTAGTAATTAATTAATAGAAAATCACAAAAAGACAAAAAGACATATTTTTAGTTTTTATATTATTTTTAAGTTATTTTAGAAGTTTTAAAAATAAATTTTCATTTTCTTAGTTTTAATTTAATATTATATTATATTTAGTATAAGTTAAATATTAATAATAAGTAATTAAATAGTTTTAATTAATTATAAATAATAAAATAATCAAAAAATTAATTTTCTTTTTAATTAAATTTTCTTTTAATATTAAGTTTGTAAAAGTTTCATTTTCACCCCCTGTAGTTTATTTTTCCTTAAAACTCACCTTTTTCCCAGCACGCAATCGTGTCTGATTTTAATCCGATCTACGTTTATACACATCTGTTTCTTGTGCTTGTTAATACTATTATTCCTAATCATTCCAGTAGTGTAAATCAAATCCAAATCTTTATCTGGTTACTTCACATTCAAATTCACCCGATCACAAACCGTTTTTATACCATCACACCTCGTTGGGACATAACGACCCGGGGAAACACTGTATTCCACGGAGCATTAAGCCTAAGGAGTTTGACTATATTGACCACATCCGTGGTTGACTTTGGTTGACTGCTTTTGCCTCGATCAATTATTTTTAGTGAAATATCATGGTGTCATTATTGGCTTTAGAATATATACCATTTGTTCTTTGGTAGTAAATTACTAATGGCCGGTTCTAGCCATATAATGGTCGCGTCTAGCCATATACAGCTGGGTCAAACCGTATCTGGCTGGGTCTTGCCATATAATGGCCTTGTTTAGCCATATAATAGCCAGGTCAAGTCACATATCACTGGTACAAAAACTGGTATTCGTCACACATGCTCGATTTTGAACTGTCACAATGTAACATATTTACGTGACTAAATATACGAGAATAAAATTAACAGACACACTTGAACTGTCACACTGTAACATATATGTCACACATTTGTGTATTTATGTGACTAGAGGGTAACTGGTAAATATTTTTCGATTATTTAGTCACTTTTAATTCGGGACGTGTGACAGATACAAATCAACTTGAAACATTAGTCACACTATATATATACATATGTGACAAATATATGTCACACAATTGAACAGTGTGACCAAAACAGATATATGGTCACATGAAGTAATTGTGTTTGTGGCTAAATTATATAGTCAAGTTTGTCACACATTATTTAAATGTGACTGCTATTCTTTGCTGAATATTTAGCCACATAGCGTTTGAAATGTGTGACAACTGAAAAGTAAGTTTGAAGCGTTAGTCACGATATGCATTTAATAGTGACAAATATATGTCACACACTTGAAGGTTGTGACCAAATGTCATATATGGTCACACTAAACCATAGAAATATGATTAAGTGTAACTAAAATTCAATACATATAGTCACGTAAGTTAATACGTTTGTCTAAAGTTTAGTATGTTTTTGCTTGCCAAATCCTAATGTGTATAGTCACATATATTTGTAGCACAATCATGTGACTATAGGCTTTACAATAGTCACACCATATCACAAATTTGTATCTAAATGATGTTTATGGCCACATTATAAGGGTATTATATGTGACCAATATATTCAAAATAGTCACATTATGAAATATTCATGTGACTATTATATATAGCAAAGTGTGAAGTCAGTTATCATTAACCTTGATATTAGTCACATTGAGTTTTTGTGTGACTAAATCATAGTCATATTTTGTCACACATTACTTAAGCGTAGTCACAATTCGATACATATGGTCACACATTTCTGATAACTTATGTAATTTGATATTCACTTAATTGAGTTCAGTCTGTTAGTCATGACTGCACATTGACTACTTTTTCAACCACTGTTTTTCAACAAAGTGCCTGCAATTGAGAATCTTTCTTACCAAACATTGTTTTTTTTCAACTCTGCACTATATAAAAGCATAACCACATACATGAAAATTGCATATACAAGAAAACTGTAACAAAAATATGCAGGGTGTTTACTACTGCTAGTACATAGTTAATAATCCTAGTACACAGTTTATGCAGCTAGAAGTTATAGTTTTGTATAATCTGGAATCCTTTAAAAGAGTATTCACAAGTACGAACTAAACAATTAATACAACAACAACAACATAAATCCTTTAAAAGAGTATTTGTAGCAAAACAAAAGCTTAAATAGGTTCTGAAGACAAAAATAAATCCCTAAACAGAGTGTTACAGCTTGAGCATGACATGTGCTTCACTTTGGTTTTCGTATAACAATACCTTCACAGTCGGTTCGTTAATAGTTATCTTTTGCTTGTGGATTTACTCGCGGCAATATGTTATCATTTTGCTCGTGAATGACTGTACTAAATTCCTCATCGACATCGTCATACGTATCTTTGTAATTCTTGGTAGGTGTTTTAAAGACAATAGACAATTTTTTATCTGCCTGGTCTTTCACATAAAACACTTTCCGTGCTTGTAAGGCTAATATGAACGGATCATCCTTGTGGCCTAAACTATTCAGGTCTACCAATGTATAACCAAGAGTATCGCGTTTGACCCCACCATTTTTTGAATTAACCCAATCACATAACTACCTAGGAGTAGCCAGAGCATACTTATAACTACCTAGGGAATTATCCTCATCATCAGTTTCCAACACGATGATAGGATGATTAGGGGAAGACATTCCTAACTGTAATACCCGAGAAAAGTATCATAGCATTTTTCTATCTTATGCTATATTCTAAAGGCAAGTTAGGGAACGCAATAGGGATTATATCTTAAAGGCAATAGGGAATCTATCCTAGAGGCATTAGGGAATCTATCCTAAAGGCATTAGGGAATCTAATCTAAAGGCATTAGGGAATCTAATTTAAAGACATTAGGGAATCTGATTTAAAGGTAATAGGGAATCTAATCTAAAGGCATTAGGATAGGCAGCTCGGGGATTCTTGTGGCACCGAGGACGATCATTTTAGAAAAGACTTGTTATAGTTTTTAGGAAAATCATTTTGTTCTCTATAACCAAGGCTCTGATGCCAATCTGTAACACCCCAATTTTTGACAGAATACATCGGAATATAGATCTATGGTATCACATTTTGGAACAAAGACATGATATAGAAAACGACTCGAAAAGAGACGTTTTTGGAAAAAATGTGTTATCATTCATTTATTTTATCAGAAATTTACAGTAAAAGTTATACTTTTACCAAAAGAGAGGTCCCTAAGATACATTTTATTTATATTATTAGCAGGTGAATGATAACTATTACGGACATCCTCATGCTCCGTGCCACTCCGTGCCATGGGTTCCTAAAGGGCTTATATACCTAGGATAACATGCTTAAAGGTCAACACTAGGTGCTGAGTGAGAGTCATAGGTTTAAGTAGAGATAGAGTGAATACAAGCTCCACAGGGTTCATCTTAAACCCAGTAGAAAAATTTATGTAAGAGAAGGGTATGTTGTACTAAGCTCATGAAACCGCAAGCTAGTTTTGTTTTAGTTTTGACCTAGTTTTGTCTAGTGAAAGATTAAGGTCTAGCCTAAGGTTTAGTGCCTAGATTAGGGTCCTATGTGTGTTTAGTGACTAATATTAAGTCCTAAGAGGCTTATACTAAGTGGTGGTAGCTTGTGGGAATGTTTTGGGAAGGTTTGACCTAGTTTTGAGACTTGTAAAACTAGTTATGGTTTTGTGTTTAAGGGACTTGTACCTAGGTTCTAGGGAGTTTTACTATGGTCTCGGGAGTCTATGATATCCTAAAGTTACTATATCAATTTATAACTAAGCCTTGAACACTTTCAAACTAGTTCAGATAAGCAATTAGGGTTTTAAAGATAACCGTAAACACATAGGGTGCAATTAGGGTTTTGTTAGGGTTTCTAATAGATATAGTATCCTAGAATGATAGATTACTTAGTGTATTAATGTTTATAACCTAGACTTGACATACCTGGATGTTTACAAGAGGTAAACATAGTGGTATTGTGGATAGGTGGATACGTGAGCAGGTCTAGGAGTCATATGGGTAGTAGAGATGTAATGATGTAAAAATTTTACTCGGGAAAATGATTTAGGAATTTCTAATCCTAGAGGGTGCTTAGTGAGGGCCTAAGTTAAGTTAGTGAGGCATAGCTAACCTAGGGGAGGCTTAGTGGGGAAGTTAGTGGGTTACTACAATAGATGCCCAACTAATGACCTAAATAATCAAATGCAAGTCTTTGTTTTTTTATCTCTATAGGGAGCTTGATGAGTATACTCGAAACATTCTTGACTCTCAAAGACCTATTCCTGGGCCAACTCCGGAGAAAGCTTTCCAAGCTATACAAATAATAGCTGAACATGTCCATAAATGGCACCTGGAAGTAGGATTTGGACATAGAGACAATTTCAAATATAATTTCATGAAGACTTTAGCAAAGAATGATGGTGGATATGCGGTAGAATTTGAGCGAGCAAGAAGAGAAAGAAATGAAGCTGTAAGGAATCAACAAAATGAGGAAGTAAAAAGCTTGGTTGGTAGAAGTAGAAGTAGAAGTGACAGTTTGGAAGAAACAGCGCATAAGTATATAGCTTGATAACATCAAATAAGTCAATGATTTAAGTGTTAATTTCCCCCTAAATACTCATCTTTTGTATTCATATGTTAGGATATATACTCTTATTTTTTTATATTCTGTTTTCTGGGCAAAGATGTGTAAAGGAACGAAGAAACGCAGAAATGGAAGGACTAAAGACAAAATATATGAAATATGCAGATTCTGCACCAACTACGACGTAGAGGTTTCATCTACCTACGCCGTAGCAAGAACTAATAAAGACTACGGCGTAGCTCATCCCTAACTACGACGTAGTGATCTACTAAAGGACTCAACGAAGTAGCTACTCTCCACCTACGGTGTAGACCCCAAAAAGAGGCAGTATGGAACTCAAATGGCCAAAGAAGAAGTTACGGCGTAGCTCCCCATATAACTACGTCATAGATGCATCCAAAGAAGAAGCTACGACATAGTTAATATTTACAAGGGCTACGACATAGCCACTCATTCAGCTACGCCGTAGCAAAGTCGGGCCTATAAATACAGACCCTAATTCCGAGTTTATTCATTCACTCTTCACCACACAGAAGTTGGGAGAAACTCAGGGAGCTGGAGGAACGAAGTCCAATCCACATGCAAGTCAATTCCAAGGGAGAATTCACACACCAATCATAAGTTTATCATTCCTTTGTCTTGTATACGATTCATGTTTACATTTGTAATAATACATTCTTGTTTTACTGCAACCAAGGTTGCAAAAATCGTGAATCAGTAGTGAGGCGATCGACCACCTTGTAGCTTGTAATCGGTCTAGGCGGGATTAATAGGTGATTAATCGAATTAGCATTTCTGAAAAATTTTGGGTATTTCCAGAAAGCTTTAGGTATTTTCGGCGAGTTTTAGGTATTTTCGGTAATATTTTTGCTAAAAAACAACATGTAATAGATTTAAACAGTTACTATAAGTGATCAAAATAAGTTTACGGTAAGTTTTGGGTACTTCCGGCAAGATTTTTAGGTTTCCGACAAGTTTGACCACCATTGACCACCATTGATCACCGTTGACCACGGTTGACCTTTTTGTTAGACCCAGTTACATAAATCAACAAGGTTGGTGTCCCTGTAGCACCTAGGCGGTGATTAATCGGCCTTGTAGACCTTTTTTTGCAACACTGACTGCAACTATGAATATGAGTGGCTAATCACCTCTTGGTGTTAGCCTAGTTATGAAATTATTATTGTTATGATTAAGTTTTCTATGCATCAATGTTCGTATTGTTTGTATACTTTCATGGCGAGTCTTAGGACACTCTAGTTTTGGTAGTGTTGAGCATTGGTAGTTCCTTGGAGGCTTGGTGGATTAACCCTAGGACCCAAGCCGATGAGGATGTGACTTGGTGATAGAAATATCACCATACATGTGTGAATTAACCCTAGGGTCACCTATCAATGCGAGACGCTTAAAGAAGCTAGAGGGGGTGTAAGATCTGACCATGCCGCATCCCGCTGGAGTTGTCCATGTTAGTAGAGGTACTTAATGACTCTTGCATCTTTATAGGTTCACGCCGCCCGATGAACTCTCGGCTTCACAATAGTCGGGAATAGGACAAGGTGAAAGATAGATTTAGGAGATTTAACCCTCTGATCCTAAATGTGTATAACCTCCAGACGAAATGATAGGATGCACTTATAGAAAACCAATCATAATAATAACAAGAGTAGTAATTAGGTTCGCACTATCTATCCTTATTGATTCTCTTTCATTTATTTACTTGCTTTGTTATTTACTTTTATTAGTTAATTAATCTTTACAATCATAAACCCCTTTTTAAACATGCTAGTAGACTTGGATAGACTCCACACTCATAGCTCTTGGGACGACCTCGGCTTTACCATCTAGCTATATCTCACACGACCGAATACACTGCCCGATAGTGCATTAGGTAGACCTTAGGTAAACGAGACACTTATAAATATTAAAACATGGTCGGTAAAACCTGCATCAAGTTTTTGGCACCGCTGCCGGGGAGCTATTAGGATTTTGTTTAAGTTTATTTACTTTTTATGGCTTTAACTATTAACGATTATTTGACTTCTGTTCGTTGTGAACCAAGGATAGTAAGACTAGTCCTAGAGGAGAATATTGAATTCGAATTATGGGAGTTATGTCTTGATGAATTGAAAACGTACAGGTTTGCTGGGGAAGCTCACGAACACATATCCAGAGTCAGTGAAATCATCGATTTGTTTCAAGCTCCCCAAGTATCGAGGGACGTTGTGATGATGATGGCATTTCCTTTTTCACTAAAAGGAAAACCTCGGATATGGGTAAAGAAACTCCCTCAGGGACTCATTAATACATGGGATTATTTAAAAAAGGCTTTTTTCTCAAAGGATATCGAACTCCTAACAAGATTCTGCAACGGCTAGAAAGGATCCGAAAATTTCAGCAAAATCAGGGTGAATCGTTATTTTCAGCATGGGAAAGATTTGAAGACTTACTTTTCAAATGTCCGGAACACAAGCTCAACAAACATGAATGACAACAAATATTCTACAACGGGCTGAATATGGAGTCCCGAAGAATATTCGACTTTAAGGAACACATTCCTAAGATGACTGCAACGAAAGGGTTGGAAAAGGTCAAAGAAATCGCCAGCCATTCATCAACATGGCACGAAGAACAGGAACCCATTTCTGATAAACCTGATGAACTCTGCTCAATACTAAAAAATCTTGAGAAAGTTGAATCTGATATGAATTTACTTACTATAGAAGTGAATATGGTACAATATAGCTTCAAGGACCCAATCAACGGAAAAGTAACTGACCTGGAGAAAATTGTCAAGAAATTTATCAGAAACTCCTATCGCAATCAAAAGGAAATTCAAGAAACAATTTGGGGAATTAAGATGGAGTATGATGGTGTCTTGAAGTCCCACGCAAGGCTAATCCAGAAATTGGAAGCTCAAGTAGGAAATTTGGCCGAGACCTTCAGAGATACGGGTGTTTGTGGACTTCCCAGCACTACTGAAACCAACCCCAGAGATTTAGCTCATGCCATCACTACAAGAAGCGATTTAAATTACAAGGAACCGGCTTATCCAATAATTAGTGAAAATGAAAAAACAACTTCAAGCAATGAAGTGGATAAGAATACACCGGCTACTGACGAAAGGACGGCTAGACCATATATCCCTCTTATCCCATTTCTAAGAAGAATGAGGAAAGAAAAAGAGCAGGAACAGTTTCAACGTTTTTTTGAAATGGTCAAGGATCTTAGCATCAACATACCTTTTGTTGAAGCCCTGGAACAAATGCCTAAGTATGCAAAGTTCATGAAGGATATCCTCACCAAAAAAAGGCAAGGGAGCCTAACTTGGGTTACTTTAAACGAGAGATTCTCATCCATGCTAATACTATTGTTTCTTAGATGGTTTCTCGGGATATTTAAAAATACCTATAGCTCCGGAAGATCAAGAGAAGACAACATTTACTTGTCCTTACCGAACATTCGCCTACCGACGAATGCCTTTTGGTCTCTGCAATGCTCCTGCTACTTTCCAGAGATGCATGACAACTATATTTTCAGACATGTTGCAAGACTTCATGGAGGTATTTATGGACGATTTCTCAGTATTTGGTAATTCTTTTAATTCTTGCTTAAAAAATCTATCCCGTATGCTAGCTAGATGTGATGAAGCCAACCTAGTACTTAATTGGGAAAAATGTCATTCCATGGTTAAGGAAGGGATCCTTTTGGGGTATAAAATTTCTAATTCAGGAATTGAGGTTGATAAAGCTAAAATTGATGTTATATCTAGGTTGCCATACCCAACTAATCTTAAGGGAAAAAGAAGTTTTTTAGGTCATGCTGGATTTTATAGAAAATTCATCGAGGATTTTTCTAAAATAGCTAAACCTATGACACAACTCCTAATGAAAGAAGCTAAATTCGATTTAAATGACGAATGTAAACAAGCTTTCGATATTTTAAAAGATAAATTGACCACTGCCCCAATTATCATTGCTCCCGATTGGAACAATGATTTCGAGCTAATGTGTGACACAAGTGATTATGCCATAGGGGCCGTTCTTGGCCAATGAGTTGATAAGAAATTTAAACCAGTTTACTATGTTAGTAAAACTTTAAATGACGCCCAAGCACATTATACAACAACTGAGAAGGAATTTTAGCAGTAGTTTACGCCTTTGACAAATTTAGATCTTATTTGGTAATGTCAAACACTGTTGTCTACATTGATCACTCTGCTTTGAAGTATTTATTTAGTAAGCAGGATGCAAAACCTCGATTGATACGATGGGTACTTCTGTTACAAGAATTCAAGATCGAAATAAAGGATAAGAAAGGTGCGGAGAATTTAGCTACTGATCACCTGTCTAGACTAGAAAATCCTGAGCTTGAGGAATTTGATGAAGAAACTATTCACGAGTCATTTCTCGATGAACACTTAATATCAGTACGAACGAGGGAAATCAAATCAGATCCTTGGTATGCAAATTTCACAAACTACCTCGCATCAAGAATGTTGCCCGGCAACCTTACGCCCGATCAGAAAAGGAAATTTTTCGTAGATCTAAAATATTATTTTTGGGATGATCCTTCTCTGTTCAGATCATGTGCAGATGGAATCATCAAGAGGTGTGTATTCGGGGATGAGATAATTCAGAATTTGGAGCATTGTCATAAAGGACCAACCGGGGGACATCACGGGGCCGACACAACCGCTAGAAAGGTATTCGATGCAGGATTCTATTGGCGAAGAATTTTTAAGGATGCTGCCAAATATGTAAAAAATTGCGACGCATGTCAGGGTGCAAGTAACATCTCTTCACGCAATCAAATGCCTTTAAATAATCGAATTTTTTGCGAAGTTTTCGATGTCTGGGGAATAGACTTCATGGGGCCATTCACCCCATTAGGGAAGAAATGCTACATTTTGGTAGCGGTTGATTATGTGTCAAAATGGGTAGAAGCTGAAGCCCTACCCACTAACAACGCTAGAGCAATTGTTAAATTCCTGAAAAAACTCTTCTCTAGATTCGGAGTTCTCAGATCCCTAATTAGCGACTGAGGTACTCACTTTTGTAACTCTTTAATGGAGAAAACCCTTAAGAGATACGGTGTGATTCATTGTTTGGGGACACCTTATCACCCACAAACTAATGGACAAATAGAGACCACCAACCGTGCGATTAAGCGCGTCCTGGAGAAATCTGTTCATAAAAACCGTAAATATTGGGCAGACAAGCTCGAAAACGCATTGTGGGCACTTCGTACTGCTCATAAAACACCTTTAGGGTGCACACCATTTCGTATGGTTTATGGAAAAGCATGTTATCTACCTGTTGAATTAGAACATAAAGCCTACTGGGCACTTAAACATGCTAAGTTTGATCCGGAAGTGTAGAACCCAAGAATCACCTTCCGGAGGTCTAGGTTGATCAAAATACATCATAATTCTAGAGAGAGAAAATAGAGAGAAGGTGAGGTGAAACAAAGATACTTTTATTATGAAAGATAAGCTTACACACCCACACCCCTCAAGTGAAGCCTTGAGGGGTATTTATAGGCCTTACATAAGACAAATTTTACAATATTACATTAGTAGTCCCTGTACTTTATGCATACTAGTTGTCTATTCCAATTCACGTAAATATCGCTCAGCTTCATTTCTAACAATCTCCCTCCAGCTGGAGATATACGTGAATTGGTTACAATGATTGCTAACAAGTAAAATAAAACAATCAAAGTAAGTGCAGCAATGCTGAGGAGGACTTCATAGCTCTTTTCTTCATAAACATCCCCAGCAATCTTTCTTTACCTGTAGACGAATCACTTGCTAATCTAATTGGGTTATTACTCCCTCCGAATTAGTAAGCCCTTTTCTTATACATGCTCCCTCCCAAATAGACAACCCGTTTGATATAACCTTGATGCTTGTTGAAGAAGTATCTTTGAATTCTGCCCAAATTGTCTGCAATCTCATATCATGTCATGCACAGCGGAAAATGAATCTTAGACTGATAATATGTAACTTCTTCACAGGTTTGTTTGGGGAGCATCATATCGTCATCTTCAACTCACTTAGAATGCTTCCAGTTCTTTAATAAAAGACCCGATGTACACATTTCTCCCTCCTGGATGATGACAATCTCTCGGAATCATCATAAATATGTGTACATAAACATACCAACTTGAAGCAACATACAAATCAATACCCCATGAGTGAAATGGAAATAACTATTCTCTCTACAATTCATCTCAAATCAACCTCTTTTCACTTCCACTAGCTAATAGTAAGTGACCACGTGTGGAGATAACCCGATATGACAAACTTGAGTGTGAAGTAAAATTCCCAAGACTTGTGACTTATACTTGTACTATCCTTGATTAAGAACCTATACTGAGCACAACAACGTTACTCCTTACAATATAGGTAGTGGCATATACCCAACCATCCATCCTTTATTGTATATCCATCTCTTGAACAATCCACAAACTTTTGTGATACTGAGCACTACAACGTAACTCCTTAAAGTGATAGCTATTGTGATCATTAAGAACCAACTTATGCGTTTATAGATCTCACACATAGCTAGATGTCCAAGTCTTAATCACTATCCCATGAATGCTCAAACAAGGATCTTCAAAAGTCTTCATCCAACCAACCCCTAGACTTTGAGATACTAAGTGCACGAACCCGTGAAACGTCACTTCAAGCTCAAATAAGTAATAAACAAATTATCCCCGTAGTCACCTTTGATAACGTTCAAAATTTAGCCATTGATCTTTGGTGAATCTTGATCAGGATCTTTTAAGCTATACGTGGTGTGTTTTTGGTGAAGCTTGAAATTTAATCTGGTTGATTCGTAGTGATTTCGTATTTTCCCTCCAAAAATAGAATGTGAATTTTCTCGCCCATAATTTGGAAATCACTATGAAATGCAATGCTAAGGTTACCAGAAAAATTTGAGTTTTAAAATTTTTTACGCCAAAATTTCACCAAAAAATTTTGAATTTTGGCCTAAAAATTTGAATTTAGGGCCAAAATTTTCAACGTTATACCAAAATTTGAATTTCACGTAAAAATTGAACGTTTAGTCTCCTCTAAAAAATAAATTTTACTCAAATTTTCCCGCCAAAAAACTTGGTAAGGTAACCTCAGAAAATTGTAACTCGCTAAGATCTGTAACTCGGTAAAGCAATATTTTCTAACTCAGTACTGTTTTGTGTTCTAACTTGATAAAGCTGCTAACTCGGTAAGGTACACTAACTCGATAAGATAGCTAACTCGGTAACCTAAAGAAATTTCGATAGCGTTTCGTTTAAGAAAACCCAAGTGAGATCCTTACTCGATAAACGATAAGGTGTTTAGCTAACTCGGTAAAACTGGCTAACTCGCCAAACCAATAACTCGATAACCGATAATCCTATCTCGGTAGATTTGATTATCTAACTCGATAAAAAAAACTTTCCCTAACTCGCAAACTTCCCTAACTCGCAAACTTTCCCTAACTCGTAAACTTTCCCTAACTCGCAAAGACGCCGATGAACAGTAACGGATCTGAGATTTTCACCCAAAAAACATGATTTTTCACCCAAAAACACCATGATTCGCCCCTGGTTAGCTCTGATGCCAATTGTAGAACTCAAGAATCACCTTCCGGAGGTCGAGGTTGATCAAAATACATCATTATTCTAGAGAGAGAAAGTAGAGAGAAGGTGAGGTGAAACAAAGATGCTTTTATTATGAAAGATAAGCTTACACACCCACACCCCTCAAGTGAAGCCTTGAGGGGTATTTATAGGCCTTACATAAGACAACTTTTACAATATTACATTAGTAGTCCCTGCACTTTATGCATACTAGTTGTCTACTCCAATTCACGTAAATATTGCTCAGCTTCATTTCTAACAGGAAGAAATCAAAAAGAACAAACTAACTCAATCACATAGGTTGTAGGATCTACCTCCTTAATAGATCTTGAGCCTATTGATCGATAGCTTGCTAATGTAATCAAAAGCAAAACTATATGGAAAATCTCTGTATGCTTGTATCTACGTGGAATTTAAATACAAACAATATACTAAAAACACTTTGATCATCTGTGGATCATTTTATTAATCACTAAGATTGTTATTGAACACGTACATAATACATTAACCGTGAGTTCCTTTTATACTACAAGAAACCCTAAATTCTCTTACATGAAACGAACAACATTAAACTATAAAAGATATTCTACATATCTTGTCCTAAAATAAACAAACTCTATCCTACGAATTAACTATATCCGCAGAAACTATCATCAGCAGAATCCAGATCATCAGCAGAAACTCTATGTATGCTTCAGCAGAATCTTGTCAGCATTATCCATCAGCAGAATCTATATGCTGAAGAAGATGATGAAATCACCTTCATAGGTGATGCTGCAGGCCCTTCAGGGCGGCCAAATACTAATGATGAGGAGGTTAAGATTAGATATATTAGCATCTAAGTTTCATGCCATATATATTCCATCATCTGGGCAGATTCGAAAGATCTGATATATAATTTTTAACTTTGCAGGAAGAAGATGATGATGATGAAACTTTTCTTCGTGAAAACGCCTTCACAGATGATTTTGCAGGTAAATAAAATGTTCTTGCATGCATGTTGTGGCAGGTTATAAGTAGCAAATTATAACTAGCATTTTAACACTGTCATTTCACCAATTACTGTTTATTAACAGTAATCTGTGAGGGGTGCATGCTGGCATTTTGTTATATTATAATTTTTATAATTTTCTTAAAACAGTAGCTGCAGCATGACTGATCATCGTAGGCGTGTGTACATCTAATCATACTTCATTAAGTGGATAAATGTTGAATCTGTTTTTTTGTAGGGAATTTTGCATCAGGAGAGGATGATGACGAACCAGCAATCAGATCCTCCAAAACCCAAACCCCCACCCCCACCGCCACCACTCCCACCATGGAATATGGTATATTCATTTGAAAACTGAAATTGGAAAGTTTACTTTTTTTCTTTCTTTCAAAGTTTTCCTTTTTTTTTTCAATAACCTACCTTTTTTTTCAATGCAGAGAATTACGGGACACAAGAAATGGAGACAAATGCAACATCTTCACTACATAAGCAACATAGTTGTTCTCCAAGAAAACCCACCACTATAAGTAGGCAATCTCTACTCAATTCCATAAGAAGCAATCCTGAAGCCGATAGTGTCTATATTCTTCTTTAACATAGAAGGCTTATTTTAAAGATTGTTCAAGATATTGAGATATGCTCCACACCTGCCTTCAAAAGGTAGCTTGTCATTTCGGTTAACGTTCATATTGGTTCTGAATTGTGCATCTTGGTTATTAGTTGTACATATGGATGTTCATCTTGGTTTTAAATGTTCATGTTGGTTATAAATTGTGTGCATCTTGGTTATGGATGTTCAATATCGTTCTTGCACTTCTTTGGTTTTTTTTAGATGAATGTATTAAGTCAATACCATTCTTGAATTTTTGGAATAATGTGTAACGTCTATAATTTTTGCAGGAACCGGGCAGAATGATGAGAGATGTTCACAGGATGTGTTTGGAAGCGGAGGGCATAATCACCGCAAAATTCATCATACAACCATCAAATTCATCATAATCATCATAAAATCACATCAATCATCATACAGATTCAACAAAACAGCAGTTTTCTGGCAAGAAATGTTCAAGTTATTACTTATCTGATCAGAAATGGTATTCAAGATCCAGGAAATGATCATATCCTTGGTTCTTTCCCACATTGCTGTCTCTTCTGAGTCACTGTTTCGTTCCACATATTCACCAGTAACAATCTTTAGCTTATTTTTAGCATTTAGTGCTATCATCATGCTCCTCTTCCATGAGCTGTAATTGTTAGACCCTGTTAACTTCTTAGAAATAAAGATTAACCCTGGGTGGTCATTTGGATGAAGGTAAACAGGATGAAGGTAAAGAGGATGGTTATGTGTTTCTGTTGTGTCATGAACATTATGCACAGTTAGATGGCCATAGAATCTATCAGTTAGTTAATGATATAGTGGGATTGAAACAACAAAATAGCAGTATTGAGGTGTATTACCATAAGTTGAAAGGACTATGAGATGAGCATGATGCTTTGGAAGCGCCTTATTTGTGTAACTGTGTGTGCAATTGTGAAAATGGGAAGAATAATGGAGATAGGAACAAAGGAAAAGGTTAATTCAATTCCTCATGGGTTTAGATGAGTGCTATGCAAATCTTAGGGGTCAAATATTGCTATTACAACCTCTGCCCACAGTTGCTAAGGCCTATAGCATGATTAGGCAGGAAGAAAAGCAAAGGGAAGGTAACACAAGTAGAAAAAACAACTCAAAGTCATAAACAAGGTAGATGAATTAGTGTCCACATTATCTCTCATATATGTCATTTCATCAGCAAAGTATAAAAAATGTCAGAAAAGCTTTCAAATATTTTAGGTGTGATATGAATATTACCATCAATTTCAGTCTCACTATCACTATCATTGATAGAAGACTCTTCTTCTTCGCTGGGTTCAGGTGGAAGTTCAAAAGAATCCTTCTTGCACTTTATACACATGTCGTCAGAATGTCTCTTTTTTGTTGATATAAATAATGTCTAAAAACGTTATTAATATTTCTCAATAAACCTATGTTTTGATAATCACAAAACTCAAATGAAATTAAGTCAAGATTAAGACGTAAACAAGTATTTGGTAACAAATATTTACCTCTACATCTAATATCACTTAAGGTATGCATAAACTAAGAATCTTATGCATTACGTGATCAAAGGAAACCTTGTCTTAAGACATAACTTTTTATAAAATGATATTAACATTTTATATATATTTGTAAATCATTTTCGGTAATGCCATATTAAACTACAAAGATATTATTTCAAATTTCCAACCAAAAAGGGCAAATTTTATCCAGAAAAACTTTTCCAACGTTCAGGAGGGCGGCCCCCTTAATTTTACTAGGCGGCCCCCTTAATCATTAAGGGGACCGCCCCATAATTAAGGGGACCGGCACGCTCCAGAACAATGTTTTCTGGCGCTATAAATATTGGATCATTTCACATATTTTTCTCACATTTTTGCACTATAAACTTTCTGATCCAACCTCCATTTCTAGATCTAAAATCCTTTGATCATATAATTCATAAGTCTTTGTTTCCAAGTGATCCAAAGCTTCATCCATTCAAGTGCAAGAAGAAGAATACTCCTCTACATCCATCTAATTGTAGTAGTGTTGTGATTAGTTAGTTTCATATTGTAGTAGTGTTAGATCTTTGTAAAAGTGTTGTGTGAATTTGTTGTTTGTAGAAACTAGGTGTATTGTAAAGTAGTTAGGAGTTGTGATCTAGTTGTGCTTAGAAGAAGGTGTGAAGTTGACAAGGTGTGAAGACGGTGTGAAGTCTTGAAGAAGTTGTGAAGGTGTGAAGAAGGTGTGAAGTTGTGAAGAAGTTGTGAGATTGGTTCTAGCTACGATTAGAACTCGACATTTAGCTTAGTGTCGTTAACTCGTGTAAGCCAAGGTGTGTAAGGTTTCTCCACCATAAGGAGTTTGTTGACATAGTGAAGAAAACTCTCGAGTGTGGTACTCGGGGAGTGGAGTACGGCAAGGAAGGTGTCCTTGTAGCCGAACCACTATAAATTCGCTTGTTGTGGTTTGATCTTTCTAACTCTATCTTTTCTTCATTACATTTCAATACTTTCATTATTAGATTAGAATTGCTTATATTGGTTGTCACTTGAATTCACTTGAGATCGAATCGAAAGTTTTTTTAATAAGCTACAAAATATTTTGGTAATAAATTTAAAAAGGACGTAAAACTATTCAACCCCCCTTCTAGTTTTCCACAATTGGTATCAGGAGCCACGTCTAGCAAGATCTTTAAAATATATTGTATTTTAAAACTTGTAACGATCTATGGAATCTGAAAAATATTTAGAAGGGCAATCTATTCAAAGACCACCACTATTTGAAAGTGATGGATTTTTATATTGGAAAAATCGATTCGAAACTTATGTGAAGTCAAAAGATCTAGATCTTTGGAATGTTATTACTAATGGTGATTTTTTACCTATTCAAAATAACCCCGAAACAAAGAAAGATGAAATCGTACCTTTTGAAAAACAAAATGATGATTTAAAAAGAAAACTTGCTAAAAATAATGAAGAAAAAATGGTTATTTATAATGCGCTACCATGTAAAGAGTACGAAAGGATCTTTATGTGTGAAACCGCAAAAGAAATTTGGAACTCTTTACTAATAACTCACCAAGGTAATAGTCAAGTCAAAGATAATAAGATAGATCTACTTGTTCAACAATATGAGCAATTCACGATTCTGGAAGAGGAATCAATTGATAATTAATTGGAAATGGCGAGCTAAAGTGACGGCTATTGAAGAATCAAAGAATTTGTCAACATTGCAACTTGATGAATTAATTGGAAATCTAAAAGTTTACGAAGTCATCATTAAGAATGATTCCGAAATGGTCAAAGAAAAACGAGAGCAAAGCAAGTCAATCGCCTTGAAAGCTAGAAAGGAATCTAGTATTGAAGATAGCTCATCTTCCGAAAGTGATGACGAGGAATACGCCATGGCCTTAAGAGATTTCAAGAAATTCTTCAAAAGGCGAGGAAGATTCGTAAGACAACCGCATGATGAAAAGAAAACATTTCAAAAGAGTAAGGATGACAAGAACAACAAGATTGAAAGGAAATGTTTCAAGTGTGGTGATCTAAATCACCTCATTGGAAAATGTCCAATGATGACAAGAGATCAAAATCAAAGAGCTTTTGTTGGAGGCGCTTGGAGTGATAGTGATGAAGATGAGAAAGAAACGACAAAAGAAGAGAAGTGTCTTATGGCGAATACATCAAATGAGGTACGTTCCGAAACCGAATATTTTAGTGATGAAAGCTTATCATTCGATGAAAAAGATCTAGATAATGAATATAATAGGCTATGCAAATTAGCACAACTAGTAATGGCCAAAAACAAATCACTAAAATACATAAACAATCAATTGGAAAATGAAGTACTAGAACTAAAAATTAAAATACATCAACTTGAAAAAGGTAAAGAAATTTTTGAAGAATGTAAATCATGTCAAGAGCTTAAAGGTGAAAACGAAATACTTAGGGAAGAAATTCGCAAACTTGATAAATTTGAAAATAGTAGTCACTCACTTAGTAAAATAATTAGTATTCAAAGAACATCCGGAGATAAAACCGGTTTAGGATTTAATTCAAATGAAGCTTCAACAAGTGATATTAAAAATGTCAAATTCGAAAATGAACCTAATGAACAAAAACCTCTAAAATCTAATCCTAAGTATATACTTATTAATGATAGAAAAATACCTCTTGCCAACAATGAAGAAGTAAAAGCTTTTTATAAACCGTCTTTAAAAAACGAGGTAGGATCTTCTAAACCTAAGAAAAGATCTAAAACACCACCACCTAGAAAACCAAATAATCCTAATCCTAGGTCTAAAAAACCTCAACCAAGAAGAAACTAAAATAGGCAAAACTCTAATAACAATAGTAATCAAATGTGGAACTATCAACAAAGCTACAATCCTTGGGGTATACTACCACCTTTCATGCATCCTAGTCAAATGTTAAACATGTTTGGAGCAAACAACTTTGGACCAAAGAGACAATGGGGATCGAATAGCTAGATGAACATTCCTTGAGGCAATCTTGAAGTTTCTCTCAACATAGACTTTTTCAAAGTCTATATGTCATCTTGATGATTTTGAAGATTTTTTGAAGACCACCGGGTACGCCATTCTTTCACAACTCATTGCCATGCTTAGATAAATATGCTTTATTTGATTACGTTGTTTGCATAGATATAGCTTGCTATTTCCCTCTATTTGTTCGATTATATATATATATATATATATATATATATATATATATATATATATATATATATATATATATATATATATATATATATATATATATATATATACTTACTTGCACATAACCTAGATACGTCATTAGTTGACTTTCTGGAACTCCAGGAAATCGTTCATTATCAAACCCTTTCCTTTCCCCTCGCGTTATTCTATTTAGTCCTCTTTTAGAAAACTCATGATGATGAAGGGATATGAGTCAACTGGACTTTTATCATGCAAGAACGCCTTCGCACGTGAACACTATGGATGAAACAAACTACTTTCGCCGACTATATTCTATCTCCGCTATTATCTTTCAAACCTCACCCATCAAACCATCTTTCACTCACATTTATACTTACATACATATATACATATATACACTTATTCAAATATTCCCGAACACACCTCAAACCCCTCATCAACTTAACACTTTGATCATTTTATCCAAAATTGTCAAAGGTACATTTTAATTATCGAAATGGTAATTAAAAATTGTTAAGTATTTTATCATCGTGCCAATAAACGTTTACATATTTTTGATATATTATAAATCTAATTATATACGTATAAATATTTTTGTTCAAGAAACTAATTCCGCGAAAATTCAAAAATTTCAATGGCGGCCCCCTTAATGATTAAGGGGACCGACTTGTTATCGGGGGCGGTCCCCTTAATGTTTAAGGGGACCGGCCATCTGACATTCCCAAATCCGTTTTCCACCTTATTTCCATTCCCAAACACTCCATTTGCTTATATATTTCTTCCCCACCACTGCTGAGTACGAACCAAAACACCCAAAACCATCAAAATCCTCCACCATATCACCAATCCGGGGTTGTTTCGCAAGGGGCAAACGTTAACCAAACATACAACAACATCTTTTGTAAGTTTTCCAACATGCATTTCATCACATTTCATTCAATTTAGTGTCTAATCAATAATTAGGCATTTTATTAAAATTTATTTTAATTCAAGTTTTAGTGAAATAGAAGCTAGGAATTGAACTACCAAATGCTTCCCATAGGATTAGGATGATGTATTGCAACTCAAATTTAGTATAACATATCATTTTGTCAAAATCATTAATCGCCCATAAATCCTTGTTGAATTTTATTTTCAAAAGGCACATTGTTGATATAACTCTTAAAAACTATTGAAAACTTACTACATTACATTGTTTTAATGATATAAACAATCAAAACATACTTTTCAATTCGTTATAAAATGGTTCATGAAGACAACATGGGCATTTGGTTCATGAACAAACTATAACTATATGTGGTTATTTGAAACTTAAAACTAGCTCATAAAATTTGTTAATACTACTAGAATCAATAGATGTTATCAAGATATATAATCAATATATATATATATATATATATATATATATATATATATATATATATATATATATATATATATATATATATATATATATATATATATATATATATATATATATTGATGTTTTAGGATAATTTTATCTAGTTAAGGGAGCGTTTGGTTTATCTCAAAAAAGATATTTTTGAAAACTGAAATTCGCATTTTAATCTTTTAAACAAGCTTATGTTGTGTCAAACTCTTATGAAATGGAAGATATATAATCTAATATATATCTAGCCTCACTTCGAAATGAATTATGATATCATACTCTTTGACGTCATATATTCTAAACGAGTTAAAAATCAAAAATACAAGGAACATTGTGAAACTACTTCATAAAATATTTTTTTTTTGTCGAAGTAGAATTTCGTTCCACAAATATTGCATATATATATAACATATGCATGATAGTTGTTTCTATATTAATTTTATTTTTGTTGTTATATTGTTTAGGTGAAAATGCCTAAGACCACGGTTGGTGATGTCTCCAAAACCAAACAATACATTCCAAATGTCTCTTCTACTCCCGGCATGTCTCCTTCAGTTGCATGTTTCTATCGTCCTATTGAAAATAGAAACATTTACGAAGGAAGAATTGTCGATCCATCTTTCGATGAATCTGATCAAACCGAACGAATGTTCTCCAATATTCGTTTTGAATGTCTTTTCCAAATCAACGAACCAGTCATTCCTCGTTTTATCCTCGACTTCTATAGCCAAGTGACGGTGCAAACCGATCCCTATGGTCATCTCCTCATTTCCTTCATGATTCAAAATCAATTCATCACTCTTACTCTTGCTCAATTTGGACAAATTCTTAGAATCCCATTCAACGGCCAAGCCGTTTTCTCAAATGAATGGGATCTTTCCTCTCTTGAAAGAAATCGTCCTCAGGATGGCCCCTACTATTCTGAGATTCCTAGTCCTGAAGACATTCGTCGAATGCTTGAACTAGAACGTCGTACGACTAGTCGAGTAATCAAGTCGAAGAATGTCGATATTCATGCAAATCAAATCCTCCTCAAAGAGTTAAGCCAAGATATGAAAAAGTGGGAAGAAATCATTCGCGAGAATGCGTTTGGTACGGGTGGTCACCGTGATCATGTCACGGCGAACATTGCCCACATGTTATATTGTGTAGTTGCTGAAGAGCAATACAATTTGGCTTATCTTTTTATTCATCGAATCATGTCCGCCAAAAACACCCCAAATGCCAATCTTCCTTATGGTATGTTCCTCACACGACTTTATCGTTATGTGATGGAACATTACCCACATCTTCAAAGAGATTACTACGTTCATATCCTTCCTACTTTGAAAAAACTTACTCGTGTTCGTACTCGTCGTTCTTGAAGTGACAAAGGAAAATCTCGTGTTCCTTTGTATTCTAGGCCTCGCGGTTCTACATCTCATTGTGAGGACGATGATGATGAGGAGGAAAACACCTCACGTGTTAGTACTCCATCCCCCACGACCTTTGTTGAAAATCTTTCCGATATTGATGATACCAAGTATCAAGTTCCTCTTCCTCATGAACGTACCGATGAGCTTTTCTTCACTCGTCAAACGTCCATCATCAACCGTCAACAACAAATACATGAAGAACTTCGAGGAGGATTCAAATCCGTTGGGAAGATGTTTAGGAAGATGATTGGGAAGAAGAAGAAGTAGAATATATTGACGTATTGCTACTTGTTATTATTTGTTTCTATTAGACATTTGTATGGTTTGTTATTTGTCCGATTCATTCGGAAATACTTGTGTTATTTCTTGTTTATCTCTTGAATGATGTTTAGACTTTAACTATTATCTTGCTACTATCTTAATGCTATGCTATGTTTCTTTTCAATGTGGATTATAATATGTTAATTTGCATGCAAAATTTGGTTATATGTATATGTTTATATATCATCATTCCTAGAGTATATACTTCTAATAGAGCTTGCTGGAAAAACACACTTGAAAAATCACCAAATTCTGCAAATTTTGGGTTTCTGGTCGTCTGGGAAAACACCAGATGGGTGGCCCCCTTAATTCCCTAGGCGGTCCCCTTAATCATTAAGGGGGCCGGCATACAATTAAGGGGACCGGCCATCTGGAACTGGGTTCACTGTTTTCTTTTGCATCTTGTGAACCCTTTCTCTAGTATCAGCTACCATTTCCCATTTTAACCCAACTGATTTTAGAATCTCATTCAACCATTTCAAATACATACCTAAAACAACCATTTCCATACTATAAATTCTCTCCATAATCACCATTCTTCATCTCATCATTCATCATCTCAATCATCATGACTCCACCAAGCACCTCACACTCCAAAGCCTCCAAGAAACAAAAGCTTGTGGTCATCCCCCCAAAACAACTCTTCATTGACTTAACAAATGAAGAAAACAAAACCCCATCACCTCCACCCAAATGCTCATCCCCAAGTGCACCCAATGCACCATCTAAAACACCTTCCACTCATGGAACTTCCTCATCCTCCATACCCTGAACCTCATCAATCAATGACTACATCAACTCACACTTGTCACCACAAGTATCATCACCACTTCCTACACAAGAACCTATCTCCACCCATCTTACCATCTCACTTTCACCAATAACACCTCTTGATGCTCATCTCTCATCTCCACCAATTACACCACCATTCTTTTCCAATCCCGTGCCTTGGAGGCTACTTGAATCCCATGGGGATACTTGTCTTTGTTGCATCCACAACCGCACCGTCATCTTTGGCCTTAAAGATGAAATTCAATATATGTTTTCATATATTGAACATTTGCTTACCAACCCACCACCACCACCAACTCCACCATCCTCTCTAATCATTCCTCCACCACAATTCTCACCCATTCCTCCACCATCACCATCATGCTCTCCAAATTAAGCATTTGATATGCTTAATAAATAAAACCTCTACCACCCTTTTGCTTGCAAACTCTATGAAGACCATGTACTCTTTGCATGATGATGTATTTTCCTAGTTGTTAATTTGTGTACTAGCTTTTCTACTTGTAATCCTTATTGATACTTGTATGTTGTGTCTTGCCACAACTATTTCTTTAATATGAATGCTTTCTTTCAACCATGATTATTTTCTTTCTTATCACCTAATATATGTTTGCATGAATATACTTGTGCTTCTAATATTTTTGTTTTGCAAAGCATTCCATAGCTCGTTCTCTTGGTGCCCCCAAACGAGGGGGAGTACACATCAAGGGGGAGATAACTTCCCGTCAAATTTTCAGGTTTGAAAATTGTCGGCATAACCTTTTTGATTCTACAAAAAGGGGGAGAAGTAAATATAAACTCACTAAAATACTTGTTTAAAAACTAATTTTTGAGTTAAATAGTTTAAGTTTTGTAATCATCAAAAAGGGGGAGATTGTTGATATAAATAATATCTAAAAACGTTATTAATATTTCTCAATAAACCTATGTTTTGATAATCACAAAACTCAAATGAAATTAAGTCAAGATTAAGACGTAAACAAGTATTTGGTAACAAATATTTACCTCTACATCTAATATCACTTAATGTATGCATAAACTAAGCATCTTATGCATTACATGATCAAAGGAAACCTTGTCTTAAGACATAACTTTTTATAAAATGATATTAACATTTTATATATATTTGTAAATCATTTTTGGTTATGCCATATTAAACTACAAAGATATGATTTCAAATTTTCAACCAAAAAGGGCAAATTTTATCCAGAAAAACTTTTCCAACGTTCAGGAGGGCGGCCCCCTTAATTTTACTAGGCGGCCCCCTTAATCATTAAGGGGACCGCCCCCTAATTAAGGGGACCGGCACGCTCCAGAACAGTGTTTTCTGGCCCTATAAATATTGGATCATTTCACATATTTTTCTCACCTTTTTGCACTATAAACTTTCTGATCCAACCTCCATTTCTAGATCTAAAATCCTTTGATCATATAATTCATAAGTCTTTGTTTCCAAGTGATCCAAAGCTTCATCCATTCAAGTGCAAGAAGAAGAACACTCCTCTACATCCATCTAATTGTAGTAGTGTTGTGATTAGTTAGTTTCATATTGTAGTAGTGTTAGATCTTTGTAAAAGTGTTGTGTGAATTTGTTGTTTGTAGAAACTAGGTGTGTTGTAAAGTAGTTTAGTAGTTGTGATCTAGTTGTGCTTAGAAGAAGGTGTCAAGTTGACAAGGTGTGAAGACGGTGTGAAGTCTTGAAGAAGTTGTGAAGGTGTGAAGTTGTGAAGAAGTTGTGACATTGGTTCTAGCTACGATTAGAACTCGACATTTAGCTTAGTGTCGTTAACTCGTGTAAGCCAAGGTGTGTAAGGTTTCTCCACCATAAGGAGTTTGTTGACATAGTGAAGAAAACTCTCGAGTGTGGTACTCGGGGAGTGGAGTAGGGCAAGGAAGGTGTCCTTGTAGCCGAACCACTATAAATTCGCTTGTTGTGGTTTGATCTTTCTAACTCTATCTTTTCTTCATTACATTTCAATACTTTCATTATTAGATTAGAATTGCTTATATTGGTTGTCACTTGAATTTACTTGAGATCGAATCGAAAGTTTTTTTAATAAGCTACAAAATATTTTGGTAATATATTTAAAAAGGACGTAAAACTATTCTACCCCCCTTCTAGTTTTCCACATTTTTATTCCATATCTCTATGTATTTTGCATATTTTCGACGGTAGTATCTCTAAGTGGTTCCCCTAGGCAACTTAGTTTTCAAAGGTGACTGGGATCCACTTCTTGTAGTTGATTAATTGAAAGTTGCTTGTAGCCATTTTGCGGCTCATGATATACTAGATCGCCAAAGTTGAACAAAACTACCCGAGAAAAAAAAAAGATTTTTTGATCATAATATGACGGATAGGCATCATATGGCTTCAAGAGTATATCCTGAAAAATTACCCAAATATTAGCTAATGAGTTAAACTACCTAAAGTTGAAATGCAGTTTTGCAAAAACGTACATCAGCTGTCATGCTACTCCTGATATCCTTCGAGCGTTGATTGAATCCTGACTTGCCTGGATTTTTACTCCCTCGATTAGCTATGAGTAGGCACCAGTACTTGTGAAGAGGAGTGTCTTTCACTGACTCGGAAGATGAGCCCATCCCCAAAAAAGCTTATCTGATTTTAGGAATTCTTTCCAAAAAAAAATAGCTAAAGATGAATTTCATCAAACAGTTAGTCAGAATAATCATAGAAATGTTTATAGCATAAACGAAACTCTGAATTTATAGCATACTTCATAGAGCCACCATGGTCCATGAACATTAACTCTTTCTTTTGTGAAGCAGTTATTCAACATACAATGGGCAACATCGCCCCATGCAACACCATCCAACTTACGAAGATTCAGGTCCTTTATGAACTGTAACCAATAAGCCGGATATTCCGCAAGATTGTCGTTATCGGCAAGAATGACAGTACCAATAAGGTATAACAAGTACGCCCTTACATGATAGTGAAGTGTCTCACCTGTTGCCTCGTCTGGAACTTTCTCAAATTTCTTTTCTAGCCAATCTCTAGACACTTTCATCGAGGACACTTTCTCCGACTTACCAGCTGATTTCTTCGACTTACAAGCTGATTTGTTGAAAGTACCAAGATATTTTCTGCAAAGTAGTTCAGTCTTGACATCATTACATACAATTGGCCTGCCATCAACAGGCATCCCCGATAATGCATACACATCTTGTAGACCAAAATATAATCCAACATCTTTATTAGGGCCAAAACTAAAAGTCTTTGTATTCTTATTATAGCAGTCTTGAATGAACTTTTGAAATATGAGACATTGTTTGTAAGGTTTGAATTGTGCAATTGAATATAAAAAGGATCCTTTCAATTTTTCTAAGACATTGGCATTCGGCTCCTGATTTGATTCGTTTTAGTAGTATATGTTTATTTTCCGAAGAAACACTCGTGAAAGTATGTTCCCCGGGTCGTTATCCCAACGAAGGTAAGACGGCGATTGAGTCGGCTTGAGTCGCGTGATTGTGAAGTGAATGAGATAATATATTTGAGAATTTTTAGAGTTTTTATTCTAAAGGAAATGAAATAACAATTAAAAACAATAAAACAATAAGAAATTGAAAACAAGAAAGAAAAATAAGACGGGAAAAGACTTTTAAAAACAATATGTTTGCAAAGCGAAGTGAATAAGTTCATCAAGTGTGGGTCAAGGATTGGCGACGAATTATTTTCCTTAAACAAAACTATTTTCTCACAACGTTGGTTTATTTTGAAAATAATCCTTTAAAAAGAAAATAATTACTAGATTTGTAATTTGATTATTCTCCGGCTTTTGCCCTTCAAATAATAAAATCACAAGTCTAAATAATTTCACTAATTATTAATCACAACCTCTTTTATGTCCACACTTAACTCACAAACACGTGCCACTAAGCAAACAAAAATAAACTACTCGAAACTCATATTAATAAAATAAAGTTACTTGATAAAATAAAAAGACTCGATAAAAGAAACAAACTAGATAAGCCAAACTAAAATTCGGCAGAGTTTCGCCTTAGCATAAAACATAAGAGAACCTCACTCGATAAACGATGAGGCAATGATTATCGTAATCGATAATCTTGGCTAACTCGTCAAAAGAAATGAAACTTGGTAAAATAAATACTCGAAAAAGAAAAAAATAAAAAAAATAAATAAATAAATAAAAAGTCAAACTCGGTAACAAAAAAAAAATCTCAAACTCGGTAATCTTTTGAAAAAAAAATGTAACTCGATAACTTTTTATTTAATGTCAAACTCGATAAATTCAAATGTCAAACTCGATAGATTAAAAACATCAAACTCGGCAACCTTTTTGCACATTTGTAACTCGGTAAGAAAATTTTAAAAAATGAAACTCGAAACTTTTATTTGCAAATTAGTCCCTAACCGAAAACGAAACTCAATAAATTGCAAATAGGTCCCTAGTAATAAAACTCAAACTCGGTAATCTTTTTCTTTTTATTTGAAACTCGATTTTTTTTTTTTTTTTTTTTTTTTTTTTTTTTTTTTTTTTGTAACTCGACAAAAGATAAACAAAAATTTAAACTCGATACTTAATTTGTTTTAAAAACTGAACTCCTAACTCGACAAAATTAAAAACCATAACAAAACACCATTTTGATCCAAAATAAAGCCTAAAAACTAATGTTTTTTACCAAATTTAACACTAGACCAACTAGTTTAACCATAAACTTTAATTCCCACCAATAAAAATAAGATTTTAACAACTAAAAATTAAAGATTTTTAGAAAGATAAAGCTAGAGAGAGAAAGTAGCATAAAAAATGACTTCATAAAAATAAAACTATACTACTCTTACTACTAAGAGGACCAACCCTCAACAACCCTAAGACTAACCACAAAACTAACAAACTTCTCAAATGAGGCTTATGAGATCTATTTATAGTCTAGGGGCTAGGGCTTCTCTAATCTTTGAGTTTGTTGCATAATTAGCCCCTAGACTTTTATAAAACATGAGAAAACTACTTAAAACATATTAAAACGCTACAAATGCAACTAAATACTACACGTAACGATCTTGTAACTTGGAGGAGTTGAGTTGACTTTTCTTCCAAAGTTCTTCAAAGGACCAAAGTTGACAACTTGCTGAAACTTAGAGGGCCATTATTGTAAAGGTCTTCATATTTCAACTAAGAGTCTCTTTTGTTATTCTCTGAATCTCTAAGGATTACTTTTGTCATTTTGGGCTTTTCTTGGATAAATTTCTTCCTCGGCTTCGGCTTTTTACCTTTTTCCAATCTCATGCTCGTTTTTGTCGGTTTTTTGCTTGTTTTTGTTCATTTTTCACATATCCGTACCTACACATACACAAATACAAAAACATACATTCTCTTGGCATATTTGGTGTATTTGGTCTGATTTTAGGTCTAAAAAGGATGTGTGATTAAGCACTCATCAAAATCCTCCAGACTAAGGTATTGTCGTGCCCTCACGCAATGTCATCACCCACGCTTAAGAGATAAATAATTTCAAAACCTCTCTTTACTAACGTTGTAAAGTAGTAATGATGTTCAAAAGAGATATTAAAATCATTTATTCTCAAAAACGCTCCGTTTTCCGATTTTCATGAATAATAACTACTACTACTATCTTTTGTACTTTTTCATTTTTATATATATGACGGTTTGCTTGACTTTCATTATCAATTCTTATCTGTTGATAACTTTCAGGGTCTACGAGTAGAAACACTTCTCACAGAGAAGAGACCATACGGATAAAAATCGTCATCCTTGATTTTTCACAAGCCCCCAAACTAAGCGTAAAATAGAGATCATTGTTTATCCAGAAGTTAGATGCTAACACTGCCCACAAAAGTTAATTGTGTATTACCTCTTGTTCCCAGGTCCTAAGTTTTGTATCTCAAGATTTTAATTTGTGATAAATGAATTGCTTCATATTTTCTCGTTTCGATATTTGTTAGTCCGATAAGAGCACAAAATTTGAACGCTAAGTAGTTTCCAAACTTTCCCTCGAAAACCCCTGCATACAAAAATCGGGTCCACATAAAGGTCTCTGATTTAACACGATTTGTAGGGGCTCTCTTTTTATTTACGACCGAGACATACCATGTTTGATACCCGAAACGGAAGCTTTTTATTAGGGAAACCCCCGGAGTCGAAGCTTGGCATTTTTGCATAATCATAAGCACTTTAATAATGCTTTGGTCCTTAGTCCTTTATTCTTTTACAGTCAACGGTTTATGAGCGGCCAAGATGTAAGAGCTTTATTATGACTTTGGATTTCTATCCGCTGCTTTTTGTAGCTTTGGATTCCTCTGCCTTTTTATTTGGCTTTGGACTATTATTATTGATATTCATAATCATATGCCAAACCCCGAGTCCTACGGTTTTTACTAAGATCACAACATCGGCTGCGAACCGGCAAGATGCAATAGTCTATTTTACCATAACACTGGCAGTACCCCTATGTGTACCAAACCCCCATATGCAGAGATTTTGTTGGGAACGAGAAAAAACTAAGTATTGCCCAAACCGTATACCCTTAATTAAACCTAGAGATCTATTATTAATGGTGTGCAAGCTTGTGGGAACAAGGAGGCCACAAGTACCTCTCATGAGTTTTTTAAATCCCAGTAATGCGATCCGTGTATAGCACGAAACTTCTAAATAAACTCTATCATTCCTCGATCTCCGCAAATTTAATATCCCAAATAATGAGATCCGCGGATGCTTAGCCATAATCTTTTGATTATTTTGGTTAAGGGAGACGAGCTAGGGCTCAACACGCCCGGTCAAGTCGGAACATTTATTTCTACTCTCGCCGGTAGGAAAGTCAAAACAAGGTGTCAAAACTTATTATTCATATATATATATATATATATATATATATATATATATATATATATATATATATATATATATATATATATATATATATATATATATATATATATATATATATATATATATTTAATTATAAAGCAGTGACAAAAATTAAAATTTTTGGTGGAAAACGGAGTTGCGTAAGTTAACAGCTCAGACGATGGTACAGGTCAAATCGAATCGAAGATTCACCCCCCCCCCCCCCCCCCAGACTAAAGTGAAACATTGTCCTCAATGTTTTAAAGGTAAAGGTAATCTTACGTAAAATCTAAGGCTGTTTATTAAGTATGCCAAGAGATAAACGTTAGTCGATAAGATTTTGGATATGGTGTATTTCCGAAAGAGCAGCGAAGGATGAGACTCGAGTGGAGAGAACGACAAACCACGAGCACGAGAGTCCTCAAACTTCGGGGAAATTCCTGAACATTCACAAACAACCACGAAAACACGAGTTTGGAAAGGGTCGCCCCCCTCATGTCACGTTATTAAAGAAAATAGAAAATTAAGAAGATGAAATGGATAAGCATGGGTTGCCTCCCACGAAGCGCTTGTTTTTTATTACCGAGTCACATGAGCTTGACTCGATCCCCGAATTAATTCGTCCTTAGGGAGAGCAGATAAAACGGACAACCGGCATGATAAACGGAGATGCCGGGGTCAAAGACGGTATCCTCACTCCCGGTAGAGTGGAAAAGAGAAGAAATGAGGGGATAAGTAAAGAATGGATAAAACACCCAGATAATTAAAACAAAGTCGATTTCTGAATCACGGGTGGGTTGGGTGGGTAAAATATCAAGCACAGGATTATCATAATCAGAAATCTCGTCCACCACTCCAAAAATAACTTCATTCGTATCGGATTCATAATCTACATCAGGTGGTTTTGCCGGTGGACGAGAAAAAGGTAAATCGGAAAGAATATCATTCTCGTCATTCTCAATACCCGGTGGTATCGAGTCATCCGCAGCAAGAAATGGATCGACATCCTCTAAAAGAGGGTTACATAACGGATTATCGAAAATAGATATAGAGTCGATCTCAAAGATAAAACGCTCATAATCCGGAAGAGAGATATCAGCATGAATAGTGGGATTGCCACTACTCGTCTCTTCAAATCGAAAAATTTCAAGCTCGGGTAAGAAATCACTATCCATATTGGGGATAGGAGAAGAAATCGGAGGATCATTCAACGCCTCGATCATAGAAATAAGAAGATAAACTTTGGATAATTTCTCACGAAGAGCTTCATCTTGAATTTCAGTGTCAACTTTTTCATCATTCTCTTCTTCTAAGCTGACGAGCTCAGAAGGTAACTCCTCAATGTAATCGATATCTCCACAAGATAAAGAAGTACAATCTTCGTCGGAATCAGAATGATTATTAGCAAGACAAGCCTCGATCTCATCTAAAAAGACATCGCTCCTCTCAACTGGTTCTAGAGAAGGATGGAAAGAGTCGGAAATGAGAGGATCAGAGGATGGAGTGGGATTGCCACTCGGAGATGAATCTGAAATTTCAAGAACGTCTACGTCGACCTTTTTATTAGCATATAAAGCTCGGATATTCTTCATCTGCTCTTCTGCTAATAATTCTGAAATACTCTTTTCTTCTTCGACGGGTGTGGTTTCAGCAGATGAAGTGTAAATACCCCAAATTTGGATGGAATCCTCATCATCGGAATCGTCGTGAATAAAAGTCTTTCGTAATTTAGCCTCTCTTTCCTCGACAAGTAATTCTTCCATGGACTTCTCATTAGGATCGGGAGTATATGTAATACGATTAGCCATGAACTCTCGTACCATTGCAGTAAGGGATTTCATTTCATCAATAACTTCATTCGAAACTTGAACCATGTCGGGAGTTTGTGGGGGTTGGTTAAAACCATGAGAATCGTAACATGAATTCGGCTCATAACAAAAATTTTCAAACGATCCCCCACAATTTTCAAAATTAGATAAACTTTGGAACGAATTATCATTGAAATATGGTACTTGCTCATAAGAATTGAAATTGTTGTGATAATAATTGGAAAAGTTCGGATCATGATCGGAGGTGAATGTGGGTTCAGCTTTTGAAGCATAACACATACAAAATCCATGAGTAAATCCACATTCTTTGCAAATTTATTGATTGAATGAATCGGGCTGAGGTGGGTAGTCGGAAAAATTTGGACAGTTGTTGTACGTATTTGAATCGCAAAACCAACAACTTCCGTCTCGAATATCGTTACCACACCGTCCGCATGTACACCAAACACATGAACCTCCGAACAACGGTTCCCCACATTTAAAACAAGTCGGATCCATAAGAATTATTGGTTTAGAGGGTTAATGAAGAAGAATTAAATGATAAGAAGATACGAAGATTATTTTTGGTTTTTGAATTATTTGAAAAAGAAAATCAAAAGTAGAAAAGGAAAATCTTTTTTTTTTTTTTTTTTTTTTTTTTTTTTTTTTTTTTTTTTTTGGTTTTAAATTTTTTGAGAATATTTACAAAAATCGATAACTTCTCTGGAGAAGGGTCTTCAAATCACCAACAAACGATACAAGTACGACGCTCTCGTTTCAAACCTTCCCCGGCAGCGGCGCCATTTTGATTTGATTCGTTTTAGTAGTATATGTTTATTTTCCGAAGAAACACTCGTGAAAGTATGTTCCCCGGGTCGTTATCCCAACGAAGGTAAGACGGCGATTGAGTCGGCTTGAGTCGCGTGATTGTGAAGTGAATGAGATAATATATTTGAGAATTTTTAGAGTTTTTATTCTAAAGGAAATGAAATAACAATTAAAAACAATAAAACAATAAGAAATTGAAAACAAGAAAGAAAAATAAGACGGGAAAAGACTTTTAAAAACAATATGTTTACAAAGCGAAGTGAATAAGTTCATCAAGTGTGGGTCAAGGATTGGCGACGAATTATTTTCCTTAAACAAAACTATTTTCTCACAACGTTGGTTTATTTTGAAAATAATCCTTTAAAAAGAAAATAATTACTAGATTTGTAATTTGATTATTCTCCGGCTTTTGCCCTTCAAATAATAAAATCACAAGTCTAAATAATTTCACTAATTATTAATCACAACCTCTTTTATGTCCACACTTAACTCACAAACTCGTGCCACTAAGCAAACAAAAATAAACTACTCGAAACTCATATTAATAAAATAAAGTTACTTGATAAAATAAAAAGACTCGATAAAAGAAACAAACTAGATAAGCCAAAATAAAATTCGGCAGAGTTTCTCCTTAGCATAAAGCATAAGAGAACCTCACTCGATAAACGATGAGGCAATGATTATCGTACTCGATAATCTTGGCTAACTCGCCAAAAGAAATGAAACTTGGTAAAATAAATACTCGAAAAAGAAAAAAATAAAATAAATAAATAAATAAATAAAAAGTCAAACTCGGTAACAAAAAAAAATCTCAAACTCGGTAATCCTCGATAACTTTTTATTTAATGTCAAACTCGATAAATTCAAATGTCAAACTCGATAGATTAAAAACATCAAACTCGGCAACCTTTTTGCACATTTGTAACTCGGTAAGAAAATTTTAAAAAATGAAACTCGAAACTTTTATTTGCAAATTAGTCCCTAACCGAAAACGAAACTCAATAAATTGCAAATAGGTCCCTAGTAATAAAACTCAAACTCGGTAATCTTTTTCTTTTTATTTGAAACTCGATTTTTTTTTTTTTTTTTTTTTTTTTTTTTTTTTTTTGTAACTCGACAAAAGATAAACAAAAATTCAAACTCGATTCTTAATTTGTTTTAAAAACTGAACTCCTAACTCGATAAAATTAAAAACCATAACAAAACACCATTTTGATCCAAAATAAAGCCTAAAAACTAATGTTTTTCACCAAATTTAACACTAGACCAACTAGTTTAACCATAAACTTTAATTCCCACCAATAAAAACAAGATTTTAACAACTAAAAATTAAAGATTTTTAGAAAAATAAAGCTAGAGAGAGAAAGTAGCATAAAAAATGACTTCATAAAAATAAAACTATACTACTCCTACTACTAAGAGGACCAACCCTCAACAACCCTAAGACTAACCACAAAACTAACCAACCTCTCAAATGAGGCTTATGAGATCTATTTATAGTCTAGGGGCTAGGGCTTCTCTAATCTTTGAGTTTATTGCATAATTAGCCCCTAGACTTTTACAAAACATGAGAAAACTACTTAAAACATATTAAATGCTACAAATGCAACTAAATACTACACGTAACGATCTTGTAACTTGGAGGAGTTGAGTTGACTTTTCTTCCAAAGTTCTTCAAAGGACCAAAGTTGACAACTTGCTGAAACTTGGTGGGCCATTATTGTAAAGGTCTTCATATTTCAACTAAGAGTCTCTTTTGTTATTCTCTGAATCTCTAAGGATTACTTTTGTCATTTTGGGCTTTTCTTGGATAAATTTCTTCCTCGGCTTCGGCTTTTTACCTTTTTCCAATCTCGTGCTCATTTTTGTCGGTTTTTGGCTTGTTTTTGTTCGTTTTTCACATATCCGTACCTACACATACACAAATACAAAAACATACATTCTCTTGGCATATTTGGTGTATTTGGTCTGATTTTAGGTCTAAAAAGGATGTGTGATTAAGAACTCATCAACTCCCATCGATTTCTAAGGTCAAGTTTTGATCCCGCTCTCTGGTGTCTGGATTAATACAAAACAAATTTTTTACAAAACAACAATTGAAAAACATCAATACAAAACGTCAATGTGAAAACACCATTACCCCCATTTGTAGCAAGCAGTGAAGTAACAAAATCCTGTAAATTAAAAAAAAAAAAAAAAAAAAAAAAAAAAAAAAAAAAAAAAAAAAAACACACTAGAGTAAAACAGCACCTCTTTTACAATGATCCCTAATGATGAAATTCTGCAAGCCAACCTAAGTTTGGATGCCAAAGTTAAAGACTTGATCATCAATTGTGAATGGAATTGGCCTGCAAACTGGGTACAAAAATATCCATTCATTCAAACTATACCTAAGCCAAACATTAGTGATGACTGTGTAGAGAAAGCATTTTGGATCACTAATTCAGGTGAGAAGGTGAAGTTTTCAATCAACAAAGTTTGGAATGATTGGAATGTAATTTGGTTTTCTCATGGTACACCCAAATGGCACCCTGGGAAGCCTATTGTGTGTCCTTTATGGTTAGCTGTGTTGGGAAGGCTAACTACTCTGCAAAAATATGGTGTGATTTGAAGAAAAGAATAAAACAGGAAAGCTGGACTAATCTAGTGAGTGGTGTTATTGATGAAATGACCAAGTTACCTTGCAACAAATCAATTATGAGCATCCTCAGAAGAATTGTTTTGGCTGCTTGTGTCTACTACATATGGAATGAAAGAAATAAGAGACTGTTTGGAGTCAAGTGGTACTATCTGATATTGTCAATCATGTGAGGCTAAAATTGGCAAGCTTAACAGTAAGAAGGACATGCAAAGTGGCTGAGGTATGCAACCAATGGCAAGTCTCCATGAATAGCAACAAAGACAGTGAATGCATATTGGATAAGTAGAATGATCCTACTGAAGACTACTGTTTGGTAAATTTTCTTCTAAGGATGGATCTTATGGAATCTGTGAGGAAATATATAGAAAGCAGATGGCTAATACATTGGATCTTGAAAACCTCTACCCTCTTCTTATGCTGTCAGTTAGTTTGTGAGGATGAAGCTGCAAATAAACTTGGCAGTCTAAGTCAGAGTGAGTGACAAAAGGTAGTTTCCTGCTCTGGAATGTTGGATCATGTGTTTTTTGTACGCCTCTTGGAGGTTACAGGTGGAATGCCAGCTTGATGATGCTCATTTTGCCCCTGTTTCTCTCACAAGTTTGAAGGAATGAGAAATGTATCCTTAAGTGTCTAGTACAGATGGATGTTTGTATTTGGGAAATGTAGTCAAGCAATGTATGTTCTCCATGGTTGCCTACTTGCCTAGCACTAGTGTGTTTGCCTAGTCTAGAAGAATGGGTGACTGTTACTGTTTCATTGACATGTAACAGTGTATGTTGTTTCATCTGTATGTTGAGCTCTCTTTGTGTTAATGGGACATGTCCATTAATGCAAGTTTGCTTCTTGTATGCTCTTTGAGGCTTTGAGCCTTATTATTTGGTAATATAATTTCACCCAAAAAAAATAATACGGAGTAATAAATAAAATAAAAATATGGCGGGTATAAGATAAACGTAACTCTAATACTAACTTCACTAACTTGGTACTAGAAAATAGAAATAAATGATCCTAACTTTTCAGCCGTAAATGAGAATTTTAGTGGGTTGGGCTTGGGAGAGTACATAGCACCACTTAAAAATCAATGTAAAATAACTGGGCCCAATAAAAAAACACAAAACTACCACGTTCTTCTTCTTCAACATACTGCAGCCGACATACTTTAGGTTACCAGTTGCACATGCTAGATCCGCCCCTGATTGAGGGCATTCAGAAATTTGTGACGATGGCACTAAATCTTTTTCTTACAAATTTGACATTTTTTCATATGAATTAGTGTGTCTAGAAGAGCTTTGTTGGGGGCATGTCCCCCACTACTCATAAGCTGTCTCCGCCCCTGATGGAGGGCATAAGATAAACCTAATTTGAAACTTAATTTGCATATATAATCTTTTGATGAAAGTGAAAAACCTGAGTACCTGTCAACCGTCTAGCTTGAAGGAGGCGTTTTGGAAAACCGTTTAGCGCGAGGTTTATAGTCAAACCTTTAAAGGGTGTTTTTATTTTGAGGATGAGTAATGCTACATCCACATAAAAATTTTAGGCATAATTGCATATATATCCCTCCCAAAGTGAATAATTGCATATATATTCTTTGTACAAGTTTTTTATGCACATAGTACAATGGTTTTTATGCATGCTTCGGATATATATGCAATTATACATTTTCGGAAGGATATATATGCAAAAACCCAAAAATTTAGGCAAAAAAATCCACTTAATGATGTGGCTATGTATGATTGATGGCTTTTACTGCAATTTCTCTTTCTTCTTTTTTTTTTATTAGCCCAATCATACATGGCCACATCATTGTGTGGATTTTTTTTTGTGTAAAACTTATGTGGATGCCCTTTGAGGATTGCTACATCCACATACATTTTACAAAATTGATTGGTGTATTTTGATGCACTTTCTTCTTCTTCTTTTTCATCACACCAATTACATGTTGACACCTCCTTTGTGTGGATTTGTTTTTGTAAAATGTATGTGGATGTAGCAATCCTCGTTTATTTTTATGTGTTGCGATCCCTTGAAAAAAAGGAAAAAGTTTAAAAAGTCTAAAAAGTCAATAAGTTTATAAGCTAGTGTCACATGTCCCACACCCACTCACTCCCTTTTTCCTTTAATAATTCCGGTCTCAAAGCTTTTATGCACTTAACTCTCACCATTATTATCATAAGTACATAAATTTGCATAAAAGAGAAGCTAGTGACAAGAAACTGAAAATGTGATCAAAACTCTCACCATTCTTATACGGGCAGGCAACGAGGTTGTATCTTGGAGGCGCACATATTTGGTCCGCTACTGAGGTTCAACAATGTGATCCTTTGGGACCGCTTCTATTCGCCCTAGTTTTGCACCCGCTTGTGCATAAAATTAGAGACCGGTGTAAGCTTCTCCTCCAAGCATGGTATCTTTATGATGGGACTGTCGGTGTCGGGACGAGACGGGACCGGCCCGATGCTCACCCCTAGTTGCTATTTGGAGAGAGTAAAGGTTTGTTTGTAAATGTCTAAGCATTAAGTGCACAAACTAACCTTTACCTCTCCATATAACTCCTATTCATACACAAGTATATTGATGAGGCGAAAAATGATCCGTTTTTAGGGGGTCATTTAAGCCCGAATCCGAATTTATTTGATCAAATATTGCCCTAAATCGTTCCTTTTGTGATTTTAGGTACTTTGGGAGAGAAATCTGGAAAAGGAAGCAATTCGGACGTTTTTGGAGCATAAAAGTGAAGAAAACGCCAAAGTCTTAATTTTCCATGCTGGGAACAGTAGGTGACGGCGTCAAGAGCAAATTTCAAAAATTTCCATGATGACCCAGAAGAGTTTTGACGGCGTCACGTAGGAAGGGCGTCAAGAGTAAAAGAGTCATGACGGCCTGACGGCCTGGAAGTGAATTAGTCTTGACGGCGTCAGAAGTAGATCTAGGCAATCCGAGGAGTGTTTTGGCGGCGAGGTGACGGCGTCACAAGTTTATTCTTGATGCCGTCAAACCTATTTTTCTATATATAGTTTTCTAATTTTTCACATTTAAGAGAGAGAAGTTTTGGGAGAAACCCTAAGTACGATTTTGGTGTAACTTTACAGGTTTTTCAAGGGTTCCAACCCCTTGATACCGTGCATGATTAATCAAGATAAGTGTTCTTCTAATTCAATCAATATGTCTATGTGTTGGTTGTCTATATCATGTTCTTGTCTTAATTCTATCATGCTAGGCTAGATCTCTTTTGTGTTTGCTTAGATCTAATGAAACCTAGATATTGATTATGTGTTGATTACTTGTTTATTCTTGTCTTGGATGAATGATTTATATGTTAGGCTTAAGAAAACTGGCAGATCTCCAATTGGTAACATGCTTGAACGTCTTAAGAAACATGAACCAACGCGCACTAGGTCTTTATTGGTTGTATTTAATGCATGAGCCACTGTTTACAATCCCTATAGTTGTGCTGGGCATGGTGTAGGAGGAGATAAGAGCTCATAGAATTGGGGAGTTATGTGTGTCACCCCATGAATGGTATTAAGGAATACGATCCGTCATCCATGCAATTATAACAAGTAATTAACGTGTAAAAGATATCTATGGAGTAATGAAATCTAAGTAAACACATTTTCTCCAATTACTGCTCACAACTTTAGTATAAATTAGTTTATTTTCATTTCTAGTATTTTATTTTGATTGCATCTTAGTATTGGGTTAGTTGAATAGCAACTAATTCCGCCCAAATCCTTCAAACCCGAGATTTTTAATTGCTTTCCATAAAATATAAAAACACAAAAATAATCATCCCTCACCTTTAGAACTAGTATTTAGGCTTTCTAATCCTAGCGACACTATTCCTATGCTGAACGATCAATCCCTCGGTACTTATCACTATACTATACTACAACGATCAGGTACACTGCCTGGTGGGGTTGTAAGCTTCTCGAGATCCCTCGAGAGGTAAAACCTGTTGCGATTCCCACGCATCATATATTACAACCGTTACCTAAAAGACAAAGATGACATAAGCCTACTTTGGACAAAATGCATAGGCATCTTGTCACTGTTACATATGGCAATAAGTAGTAAAGGACAAGACTGCTTTCTATGCATCAGTGTTGACACACTCTTGGTCTTTTATCCATTCATGGTAAGTTGACCTTTGCATGATAAGGACCATCTCTTATCCATTCAAACTTATCCCGCCTAATCCCGCCTTTACTTCAGTCTTCGTGTCTTCTGAAGTCTTCATCTTTTGTTGCTCAGGGAGACTTAGGGATTCAGTGAGCTATTGTCATCACTCACTGAATCCATCACCTTCTTATTTGGCTTAGGTATCATCCACTGAGTTCCGCCTCACTGAATGGAGAACCTTTCTTCTTAGGCTCGTCCTGAGCATCTTAAAGCTGACTCACTCAATCACTGTTCATCCAGTGACTTGATTACGTTTAAGGTTATCAAACACTTAGGTTATTTTATGTTCAAATCCTAGTTTAAGGGAGTTTGGGAATTCAGTGACCCAACAGTATGCTCACCCATTTGAAAATATTCATCAAATGCATTGGGTGTGGTGTCGTATGCCAATTGGCGTATGGCGAATGTGCATTTCATAATCACACTCATACTCATTCGACCCGTAGCATCGGGTCAGGCTGAAAAGAATTTAAAATGCTTTGGAAGAGGATTGACAGTATAAGATTTAATACCTTCGACTATTTCCAGAAATAGTTTCTGGCTCATACGATATCTTCTTCGAAAATAGTATAACGGATACTTACAATCTTCATTAAAATAGTCAGATATCAACTGTATTTCGGCAAGCTCACGTTCACGGTAGATCGGGTTATAGCTCAATGCGGGTTGAGCTTCTTCTTGTTGTAACCATTGGTGACACTAGCTTACGCAAAAGTGGTGAAACGATACGTTCACTACTAGAAAAAGGGCTATTCTTGACTCCAAACGCGAGTCAAGAAGAGGCTTTATGACGCGCAAATGCGAGTCAAGGAAAGACCCGTCATAAAGCTTCATGACTCGCATTTGTGCGTCATCCCTCTATGACGCGCATTTATGACCCACGTTTTATGACTCCTTTTTGCGAGTCATAACTTAATTTTTTTTTTAATTAATTTTTTCCAGTTCCTAATTTTCTATTAAATGACAATTAAAAACCTGATAATACAAAGTAGTAACATAAAATATAATCTCGACATCAAGTCAAGCTGTAACAGCAACAACAATAACTTAACAACAATAACTTTAACAACATTAAAAATCAACAAAAAAAAACAACAACAAAGAGAGTTGCTAACGACAACAACAACCTGTAACAACGACAACAGAATTAACTTTACGTCTCGGCTCTCCTTTCTCTTGGCCAAGTAACAACGACAACAACCTGTAACAGCAACAACAATAACTTTACGTCTCGGCTCTCCTTTCTCTCGGCCAAGTAACAACGACAACAACAACCTGTAACAGCAACAACAATAACTTAACAACATTGAAAATCAAAAAAAAAAAAAAAAAAAAAAAAAAAAAAGTAGCTACTAATAAACACCATATCTAAATAATCCATGTAACCAAACAGCAGTTAACTAATTTATTATTCAAACATTTACCTCAAGTCTCTATTAACCAATTTTAGCCGAAAATTTTATATCAATAACCATTTTTGTCAAAAACTTAAATAAACCATAACAAATGCGACCAAAACGATAACAAAACAAGTAAGCGAGCACACAAACAACCACAAGAACCATTTGTCGACTTGGCTGCCAACGAACCAAAACCCACGGCCCGGGGCCTTGGGATCTTGGCTACACAACCAAACACACCCGAAATGCATCAATCTTGCACCAAAACATATTCATAACATTCAAACGAGGTCAAGAATCAACCAAAATCAATCAAACTTTAACCAAATCAAGAACCCAACACACTAGAGGTCAAGAAAACAACCAACACCCTCAAATCGTGGGTTTGACCCACGGTTTGACCACGAATTACAAACAAACACCCTTAAAATTGATACCAAACGTGACCATATGTATTAAAATCATTAAACCCATCAATATTTTGTACCCAAGATGAAGAAAAACGTGGGGTTTGACTCGTACGTGAGTCAACCCATACGAAAAATACCTTTTCTCTGTAGATCGATTAAATAGAGCTTAAGATATGGTGATGGTGATGATATAGGACGGCGGTGATGACAAAACAAGTGGTTAGGGGTCATTTTTGGAGCGCGTGAGTTACAGAAGGTGAAAGAGGAAGTGATTTTGAGTGTTTTGGTGGTGGTGGTGAAGTCGAGGTGGCGGCGGTGTGCTGGCGTGAGGGTGGCCGGCAGCTAGACAAAAGAGAGAGAGATATGGTGAAGATGATGATGAAAAATGGAAAATGAAGTTTAGGTTTAGGGTTTTATTTTTATTAGTTTTAGTTTAGTGCAAGTTTGGTCCCCAATTGTTTAGTTTTTATAAATTAGTGAAAGTCAATGACCCCTATTTATGACGAAGCAAAACGAGCGTCATCTAGCAGGCTAAATTTTAACTGATTATGACCCTATGTTACGACGCTTATGAAAACGAGTCATCCCCAATAAAAAATTTACTCGTTATGACTCTTATTTTATGACTTTGCTATTTGCGCGTCATCTTGTAGCGTGCGTCATAAAATGCAAGTCAAGGATAGACCTTTTTCTAGTAGTGGTTCTTCATCACTTTTATTCAGATCCAACGTGAAAGAATGATTTTTTTAGAGAGGAATTGAGTTTTGGTGTGTGAAATATGGTTGATGGTAGTGTGTGTGTGTATATATATATATATATATATATATATATATATATATATATATATATATATATATATAAAAGATGGGTTTTTTTTTAATAAATAAATAAAAACAAGCCGTTTATGTAGGGACTTTTTTGAAAATTTTCTTAGAAAAGTAGCCGTTTAGGGGGGCATTGCGAAAATTTCTTGAGTTATGTTGAGTAGCAACGCCCTTGCAAAATGGAGAAGGGAGGCATGATAACACGAAGCCTACGTGGCAAAATGAAGATATTAACTAGTGCACATACCTTCAATTTCTTCCAACACCTTTCAAGCGTTCTTCCACGGTCTTGTGAATGTCGGTGCTTCTGGCCTCATATTCCTTAAGCGTAGAAAAATAATACTCCGCAAAGCCTACCTTGGATGGATATCCTTCTTATACTTTGAAATATTCTTCTTTCGACACTTCTCCATACAGTCCATGACGCTCTCGTTCAACGACTCCAAGAGCTCCTTTGCTTCTAAAATTTGACTCTCTATGGTCTCGGAAGAAGAGCCGCTACCTTCCTGTAATACAAAAATTAACTCGTAAACTAATATGAAAATGTCAAATTAGTGAAAAGCCCAAATTATAGGGCAACTAGTAAAACGTGAGTTTAAGTCTATGAATTTTTGTACAGCAAAACAGTTTACCTTTACCTAGCTGTAAAACATGTTTTAAATGTTTGCTTACTAATCTAGAACACACATGTTTCAAATTGTCAGAAAAAAGGTTACATAAATCACGAATTTGAATTTGTGTAAAGTTTACATCTCACATCCACTAACCTTATCGCGTCTCTTCCTCGAGCGCTTACGCTTACCACACAATCTTGATTCGGAAGGTAGATTTCCCCTTGGTACGGTGATAGATACCTTCTCAGCATAAAGCTACATAAAAATAACCAAATTAGAGAGACATAATTAAGCTACTATTATAGAATTCTACCATAAATAAAACTAGTCATATAACCTGCAAGAAAAGAGTGCATCCCCCTAGATGTATCTCTTTGGTTCCCTTGCTGTTCTTGTAAGTTTTAATTCCCTTCACGAGCCTATCAATAGCAAACGTTGCCCATCTTTTCTTCTTAAGGAAACTAACATCTCGCACAAGATCTAAATAAGATAGGGGCAAGTCTTTTTCTGATGGTGCACAAACAATATATCGCAAGGCGAATAAAATGTAAGCTCGTTTCACATTATCCTCATCTAAGTCCTCACTCAATTCTGTCGTAACCTTTTCCATGCAGATGTGATTTTGTCCCTCCTCTACAAAGTCTCGCTTGAGCTCGAGTTCGGTTGGTAGAGGTTTAATTTGAGCTTTCCGAGGTTTCTTTTTACCTTTCCGAGGTTTATTTTGACCTTCCCGAGGTTTATTTTGACCTTCTCGAGGTATCTTAATCTCCTCCTCGCCATCTTCAATTCCCATTATTCGGGTGAAATCGTTGGCCGTGAGTACACACGTTTCACCCTCAAGTTCGAGACTATGTCTTGTGTGTTAAACATAGTAGCTAACCTTTTGATCATGGCATTATTTTGAATATGGCGCTCCATCAGCAAGAGTTTGTGAAATGGGGTATCTTCCAACCATTTACGCCTCTCGGGCCCTAATCTCTCCAAAGTATCTACGAAATGGTTGGTCCTACACCTAACTACAACTTTGACTTTGGGTTGTTTATTCCCATACTTGAGTTTTTCTTCCTTCGGCATGGAATTCCAAATTTTTGCTATGTCTGCTTTCTTCATTTTTTTGTTCAGCTCCTTTTGTTCCCTCTGGAACGTGTTCCATCCATTCATTTCTGGTTCGACAATCTATTTTGAACAAGAAAACACATTATAAGTAGGACATTTGTTTTTGAAATAGTTAAAGTAGTCAAGTTGTGTCTAACCAAAGGGTTCTCACAAATAGGTCATTGATGGAAACTGATACGTGCATGAAGACCATTTCCTACTTTACTATGTGCATGCATGTAGTCCTTAAATCACGTTCCCATGTTCCTTCTTAGTTTGGTTAAGAGTAGTTATAGTAAGTCCATGTTCTCCTAAAAAGTAGCAAGTAGTTTATGTTTCCTTTCTATAAATATTGTACTCGGCATTTGATGAAATCAGAGAAGAAAAAGAATGAAAAGTTAGATAAGTAAAGTAGTTCAAGTTTAGTTGTTCATAGTTGTTCGTTTAATTATGTATTAGGAGAGTGATCATCTCAAATCGATCTTCTATCAATGGTGCTTTCATTCCTTCGTACTATGCCTCCATCAATCGAAGAGTCCATGGCTTTCATGGCCAAGAACCTAGCGAAACTTATCGCTGTCAACGCCTTACACAATGAACAACAAGCCTCATTCAACGCCAAACTCAAACTTATTAATGAAGAACTTGCAACCGGTAATGCACGGCTTTCCTCTCTCATTAGGAATACCGTAAAACAAAACCAAGCCGTGACTCCGTTTTGCACAGCCTCCTCGTCATCTATTGCCAAAATTGAAAACAATGTCACCTCAAAATCACGAACACTCGTGTTGCCCACTCTGTTTACCAAACCGATTCCCAATGTGCCAACAGTCATGATCCAAAATGAAATTGATATCTTACACCCAACGAATCTCAATCAAACTTGCGTCTTTGCCACTCTCGTCAAGGATATGTTTGCCATATTCCGTTGCGTGAAAACAATTTTTGTCGGCCACCAATGTCATCCACCAAAAGTTGTTTTTCTCCCAACCGAACCGAAACCATCTTGGAAACCACGTGATACGAGGCACAAAATCATGAGCCTTGAGGACAAGGCTCGTTTTAAGGAGAGGAGCATTGATACGTGCATGAAGACCATATCCTACTTTACTATGTGCATGCATGTAGTCCTTTTTTTTGGGTAAAAGGTCAACGACCCGGTAAATATATTATCCAAAAAAACGTTTAAGTACAGATGGAATGTGGCTGAAGTACCACATTAACCTCAAGCACAGGCGCTTGATAAACAAGTGTTTATGACAGGCCATAAACACAAACCAAACCTAGCTAATTACAAACTAGGTATAATAACAAGACAAACTTGAGATGCAAGCATCCCACGTCCACCCCACAGCACGAACCATTGAAGTACATAGGATGAGGGTGAAATCCCTCACCTCAGTCCCAAAGGACACTTACAATACCACGATGCATTCGAATGAGTCATCGTAGAACATCCAATCACCTCCACTATGACACGATCATAAAACATGCTCCGAATGCAACCCGAAACAAACACAATCTGCCATAGACGAACAATAGGGTGTAGCAAACCCTAACTTACAACAGCGAACAGCAGCAGCACTACCATCTCTCTCACGTCCACATGTGACCATTGAGGCAGCACATAGCAGCTGTAAATCCCATAATCAACAGCATGTAATCAGATCGCATTAGCAGCTTGAACAATCCACCTGCCAAACGCGATCACAATCTTCCACTCTCTCAACCCTCATCCAATAATCAAACCAAACCCAACCAGCAGATACGACCACATAGAATGACCAGCAATAGCATGAACATCGTTAACAGAATAACGCATCAATAAAACACCCCCAAACCCTAAGTCGACACAGGAATAGCCGACTTAGAGGAGAACCATAGGATCGTAATAAGTAAACAAATCGATAGAACACCGACTTGATCAATAAAGCTCATAACTAGCGATTAAATAAATACTTGTATTACGAAACCCTAAAAACCAAACAAAACGATTGATTATAAAGGTTTAAACTCGCCACGATCCTTGAAAGAATACCACATCAGAACCCTAGATAATAAGAATGTAACCCTAAAAATAGGGAGGGCTGATGGAATGGAAAAAAAACCATAAACGATTTCTGAATAATGGATAAATAAGCATAAGCACGCCGCCTCTAAGAACATACAACCTACAAAACCGATTGCATACCTCCAAAGAGGTAGAGAGGCGGTTCTATAAGCTGATTTGGCCGGAAAAAAGGACAGAAGAGGCTGCGGCCTGAAATCGCCTAGAGAGAGAGAGAACTAGGGTTTTTTTTTTTTTTTTTTTTTTTTTTTTTTTATGTAGTCCTTAAATCACGTTCCCATGTTCCTTCTTAGTTTGGTTAACAGTAGTTATAGTAAGTCCATGTTCTCCTAAAAAGTAGCAAGTAGTTTATGTTTCCTTTCTATAAATATTGTACCGGGCATTTGATGAAATCACAGAAGAAAAGGAATGAAAAGTTAGATAAGTAAAGTAGTTCAAGTTTAGTTGTTCATAGTTGTTCGTTTAATTACGTATTAGGAGAGTGATCATCTCAAATCGATCTTCTATCAGAAACTATGTTCGCATACCTAATGACATGACCAATCTATACACTCACGAGGCTACCTCAAAGGATGCATGGATCAAAGAAATATTTCCTTCCTTGGTCAGCAACGCTCATTCATCTGCTGATATAATTTCAAGAGTAATCTTATCAACTAAAAATGAACATGTTGACAACATTAATGATCATCTGAATGAAAAATTTCCGGGTGAAGAGAAAGTTTACTATAGTTTTGATGAGCAGCACATGAACAATTCTATCCTATGAAATTCTTAAACTTGCTCAATGTTAGCAGATTGCCCCTTACTACTTGCGCTTGAAAATTGGATGCCCGAATATTCTTTTAAAAAATATTTGTTAATACAAATATCGCCTAAAAACGTTATTTATATTTTACGATCTTCGCTAAGTTTTGTTAATGACAAATGTAAACTTTAGTTTCTAAGTAAAACATAATATTAGTTTTAAAGACTTACAAAAACTAGACTTTTGCTACATTTTACATTTCATAAAACACAACACTTTTTATTTCTTAAAATAGAATTGTCACATCACATTTATGGCAAGTTTTGTCATTATACGTTTATGGAAAGAAATGTGTTTGACTTACTAAGTGGTTGCATGCAAGTTTAGTGTTTGATTTGATATTATGAGATGTGACATTGTTTGGTTTGCAAGGAGTAATGAGATGTGACTTTGTTTGGTTTGTAAGATTTATTGCAAAACCAACTGCAAGCCTGGCGGTACCCTGAGGATACACGGGCGAAACCCTTCTGAGGGGTCCGCCTGATCCGCCAGACCTGCAAAAGGTCTTGTTATAAATACCAAGCCACAAGTTGAATTTTGGCTTATCACTCTACATCATATTTTACACACACACATTCATTCTTTCATCTAACCCTTTAACATTTCATATGTGAAGTTTCTTTTTGTAGCAAAGAGATTCACGAGCTCATTAAAAGTAACAAGTATTCAACACAACGTTGCAAGACTTGTTAGCTTAGCATTGTGTAGACTTGTGTAGTTTACACTTCATTTGATTGTGTATTTTCAGTAGTGATCGGTTAGTATTTTAGTCCTCAAAATACAAAGTGTATCGGGAGTAGTTGTACCCTTGTAAAAGAACTAACGGGAGTGGTTGTACCCTTGGTAAAGAACTCGACATCTAGCTTAGTGTCGGTAAAAGTATAAGCGACGTGTAAGGTTTTCTCCGCCGGTGAAAGGAGCTTGTTGACTAGTGAAAGAAACTCTCGAGTTGGATACTCGGGGCGTGGACGTAGGGCAAGGAAAAAGAGTCCTTGTAGCCAAACCATGATAAATACTCGTGTTGTGGTTTGATCGTTTCTTTCATTTACTTGCATGTTATATATTGTGTTTGTGTATATATCTTTGATCAAACGGAAAGTTTCAAAGCTAACTAAACAAGATAAAAAGATTTTAATCGGTAAACTATTCAACCCCACCTTCTAGTTTTCCACAATTGGCATCAAGAGCTACGTTACTCAAGCTTTTAAAATATATTGTGTTTTAAAACATGAAACGATCCATGGATTTTGAAAATTACAAAGAAGGGCAATCTATGCAAAGACCACCACTCTTTGAAGCAAATGGTTTTATATATTGGAAAAACCGTTTTGAAACTTACGTGAAATCTAAAGATATAGATTTGTGGTATATAATCATTGATGGCGATAACGTAGTTATTAACATTAAAGATGATGATCAAAAGAAATTAATGGGTAAAAATAATGAAGCTAAAATGATGCTTTACAACGCTTTGCCTAAGAAAGAATATGAAAGAGTCTTTTTGTGTAAAACCGCCAAAGATATTTGGCAATCTTTAATTGCCACTCATCAAGGAAACTCACAAGTTAAAGATAACAAAATTGATCTTCTTGTTAAAAAATATGAACAATTTGTTATTTTCGAAGATGAGATTATTGATAATGCTTTTGCTATGTTTAATACTATTATTACTTCACTTAAAGCACTTGATGAATCTTTTTGTAGTAAGAACTTTGTCAGGAAATTTCTTAAAGCACTCCATCCGAAGTGGAGAGCAAAAGTGACGGCAATTGAAGAATCCAAAGATCTTTCAAGCATGTCACTTGATGAGCTAATTGGAAACCACAAAGTTCATGAAATGCTAATGGAAAAAGATTCAGAACTAGTTAGAGGCAAGAAAGAAAAAGTTAAGTCCATTGCCTTGAAAGCTAGAGTCCAATCAAGTGATGATGAAGAATCTACTTCGGATAGTGATGATGAGGAATATGCGATGGCCGTTAGAGACTTCAAGAAGTTCTTTCGTAGAAGAGGAAAGTTTGTAAGGAAACCTAAAGATGACAAGAAAACTTTCCGAAAAGATCGTGATGATAGGAAAGGAAAGGTTGAAAGAAAATGCTATAGGTGTGGAGACACAAGTCATCTTGTAGGAGAATGTCCAAAACCACCCAAGAGCCAACCTCAACAAGCTTTTGTGGGTGGTGCTTGGAGTGACTATGAAGGAGATGACGATGAGCCAAAGAATGATGATATTGCTCTCATGGCTCACAACTCAAATGAGGTGTGCCTCAAAGTTTGTTTGGAACCGGATGAATGGATTAAAGATAGCGGTTGTTCAAGGCACATGACGGGTAACAAAAGCCTCTTCACTTCTTATCACAAATGTGACGGAGGTAATGTTACGTTTGGTAGTAATTCTAAGAGCAAAATCATCGGAAAAGGTACAATCTCTCATGACTCCCTTTTTATAGATGATGTAGCTCATGTTGATAACTTAGGTTTTAATCTTCTTAGTATTAGTCAACTTTTTCGTAATAAGTATAATGTCCTTTTTAGTGAAAACGGAAGTAAGATACTTAAAGATGGAATAACCATAGCTAAAGGTGTCCTTAAGAACAACGTATACGTCATGAAGATGGATCCAACATCTAGAGACAAACTTTATCTTACCTCATTAATGAATCTTCAACTTTATGGCATAGACGTTTAGGACACGCTAACATGAGACTAATTCAAAACCTCTCCTCCAAAGACTTAGTTCGAAACCTACCTAAGTTGAAATATGACCAACACTTTTGTGATGCTTGCAAAGTCGGTAAACAAGTCCATAATAGCCCTAAGGCTAAAAACTTGGTTTCTACATCTAGGTGTCTAGAACTTTTGCATATGGATTTATTTGGTCCATCCGCTATACAAAGTTATGGAGGTAACTTCTACACATTGGTCATAGTTGATGATTACTCAAGATATACTTGGACAAAATTTTTGAAAAGTAAAAATGAAGCTTTTGATAAATTTGAAATTCTAAGTAAGAAAATTCAAAATCAAGTAGGGACTAATATTGTGTCTATTAGAACGGATCACGGTCGTGAATTTGATAATGAATTTCAATTTGGAAACTTTTATGATAATAATGGTATAACTCATAACTTTTTGGCTCCACGTACTCCTCAATCTAATGGTGTAGTAGAACGTAAAAACCGGACATTGCAAGAGATGAGTAGAACAATGCTTAATGAACAAAACATTCCACAAAAGTTTTGGTGTAATGCCGTTGACACATCAACGTACATTTTAAATCGAGTCTTAATTAGACAATTTTTGAATAAAACTCCTTATGAACTATATAAAGGTAAAAAAGCCTATATTAGGATACTTTAGAGTGTTTGGGAGTAAATGTTTCATTCTTAACACCAAGGATTATCTCACCAAATTTGACCCAAAGTCTTATGAAGGTGTATTTCTTGGATATTCACAAAATAGTAAAGCATACATTGTTTTGAACAAAGAAACCTTAAGAGTCGAGGAATCGTTGAACGTAACATTTGACGAGAGTCCACCTCCCTCTAAGACATCACCTTTGGTAGATGATGACTTAGTTGAAAGCCAAGCAATATAAAATCAAGAAATTTTAAGTGATGACAAGGAAGATGAACTATTAAACAAAGAACTTGTAAATGTCAAAGAATCTAAAAGTCATCCATTAGATGGTGTCATTGGTAACATTAACGAAAGAACACTAAGGTCAAAAGTTCAAAATGAAAGCAACTACTTTTGTTTCGTGTCAACCATTGAACCTAAAAATATTAATGAAGCCATTAAAAATGAGTCTTGGGTAATTGCAATGCAAGAAGAGTTAAACCAATTTGTTAGGAATAATGTATGGACATTAGTTCCTCAACCAAAGAGTCAAACTATAATTGGAACAAAATGGGTATTTCGTAATAAAATGGATGAAAATGGAATTGTGTATAGAAACAAAGCTAGGCTAGTTGCACAAGGATATAACCAACAAGAAGGCATTGACTACGATGAAACTTTTGCTCCGGTTGCTAGGCTCGAGTCAATTAGAATCTTACTTGCATATGCATGTGCACATAATTTCAAACTCTTTCAAATGGACGTCAAAAGTGCATTTCTAAACGGAGTCATTAATGAAGAAGTGTATGTTGCTCAACCACCGGGCTTCATCGATTTTGAAAAACCAAATCATGTTTACAAACTTAAAAAGGCTTTTTACGGACTTAAGCAAGCTCCAAAAGCATGGTATGATCGACTTAAAACCTTCCTAGTTGACCATAAGTATACCATGGGCTTAGCTGATAATACTCTCTTCACTAAGAAGAAAGATTCACATATTATCATAGTCCAAATCTATGTTGATGACATTATATTCGGATCAACTTGTCAAGAATTATGTGTGGATTTCTCAAAAATCATGCATGACGAGTTTGAAATGAGTATGATGGGAGAACTCAATTTTTTCCTAGGACTCCAAATTAAACAACTAGAAGATGGTATCTTCTTTAACCAATCTAAATATATTAAGGATATGCGTAAGAAATTTGGATTAGAAGATTCGAAACCAATCAAAACACCCATGTCCACGGAAACTAAACTCACCAAGGATGAGGAAAGTGAATCCGTAGATAGCACTAAATATAGAGGTATGATTGGTAGCCTACTTTACCTAACGGCTAGTAGACCCGACATTATGTTTAGTGTTTGTCTATGTGCTCATTTTCAAGAAGATCCTAAGACTACCCATCTCGAAGCCGTTAAAAGGATTTTTAGGTATATTAAGGGCACTACACATTTAGGTTTATGGTATCCCAAAGGAACGGGAATAGACACCATAGTGTATGCCGACTCGGATCATGCCGGTGACTATGTCGATAGAAAAAGTACAAGTGGTATTTGTACTTTTGTTGGACATTGTCTCACCTCATGGTTCTCTAAAAAGCAAACGGCTCTTGCTATCTCAACAACGAAAGCCGAGTACGTTTCGGCCGGAAAGGCATGTCAACAAGCTCTTTGGATGAAGTAAGCTCTTGTTGACTACGGAATTCAACTCAACGACATCACAATTCTTTGTGACAACAAAGGTGCCATTGATCTTAGCAAAAACCCGGTTCAACATGCTCGTACCAAACATATTGAAATCTGTCATCATTCCCTTCATGACAACGTTCAAAAAGGAAATATCTCAATTGAGAAAATTTCTTCCGAAGACAACATAGCCAACATTCTCACAAAACCCCTTAAACGTGAACCTTTTAACCTTCTTAGGCTAGGCTTAGGACTCATGGAACCTACATTGTAGTTCTGGACATTAGACAAAAATCACAAAAATCAAAACAAATCCATAACTCTTTTTCTCAGCAGGGTCGGCAGAACCCTCAGACACAACGGACGGAACCCATTTCAGGGGTCTGCCGTGTCCGCCGACCTGCAGAATCATTTTTTTTGTTTATATTAAACCAAACACCCATTTTCTCATACCACCACTTCTAAACTGCTACTATTCACTTTACCATCCATCCATACCTACGAATTCTTGGTCTTCCTTTCATTTACATTGCTAATCAATCATCATTGTAAGTATTCTAAACTTGATTACAATCCTGATCTGAGTCTAGGAATTCTATTTTTTTTGCACAAAAACTAAAAACTTGGAGTTATGCATTAACTTGAGAAACTCATGCATAAGATTAGGTGTTTAACAAAACTAATCATGTTCCCCATAGTTAGGAATTGCATTCTTAATTAGTATAAACATGTTTGCTAAAACACCCCATGTCAAATCCTTCCAAAAATTTCTCACAAGTAGGACAAATATTTTTTCGTCTCACATTGAGAATACAAAATCAAAACGTTATGTTTAAAACCTCACTTGCATAATGTCTCTTGAATGCTAAAGGGAACACATAACCAATATGTATTTTCGGGTACATTCAAACGAAGCTACATTGAACTAGGAGCGTTTAGGTTATCTTTTGTTTTATAACAAAACTTGCCTAAAACAATTTTGAAGCATCAAAATGAGTCAAGATAACCGCACCTCCACATTGTTTTCATATAGGCACACACTAGAACATCCACATTATAATAGTAGTTTACTTAAACTAAAATGTAAAATTTTGTTGTTCTAGGAATCATCATGCCTCCTCTAACCCACTACGACCACAAGGACACCATTAAGTACCTACCAAAACACCACAAAACCAAAGGCCTTACCCCAAACCAAGTCAACGTTTTCAAAGCCTTAGAAAAACACTATGTCCATGAGGGTAGAACCATTGACCCGTCTTTCCTAGAAGGCACAAACCTTTACGCCGAATTTGTCACAATCAACTTTGAGTGTCTTTTGAATATCGAAGAGCCTATTTGTCCTAGATTCATTCTAGAGTTCTATGCATACTTCGTCCTCTCCACGAATGATTATGGTCAAATGTCTATCAACTTTAGGGTTAGTGGTCATCAATACTCCTTCACTCTTGAAGAGTTTTCTCAAATCCTAGGTGTCCCAAACCGTGGCACTTGCATCTATTCCGACTTGCACTCCCTCTCAACTCTTGACAACCTCCAAGACCGTATCCATCCTTTTGACACACCCCTTGTGTCAAAAGATGTACTCCGTGACCACCTCTTAGTTAGGACCACCAACACTAGGAGAACCCGTTCGGGAAATGAGGTCGATAAGGACCCATATGGAATGGAAATGAATGAACTTAAGCCCCAATTCAAGAAATGGAAGGAAGTCCTTAGAGCCAATGTCATTAGCACAATAGGAAACCGAGATCATATCAACCTTTGCCTTTGCTACATGCTCTACTCCTTGTCCGTTAGGCAACCTTTCAACCTTGCCTGCTACATGGCCAAGAGAATGACCGACATTCCAGTGCATGGCACAACGGCTATGCCGTATGGAATGCTCTTGACCCGTCTCTTTAGGTTCATCTCACCCATTCCACCAACTCCAAATGGTCTTCGTCTTGACTACACTCTCATTCCACACACCTTTGTTCCACTTAGTGATAAGAGAGTCTACAAAGCCCAAGGAAAACGTCCTCATCCTCCTACCTCATCATCATCTTCTTCAATGAGTGAAGATGACAATTTGCCAAACTCTAGGCTCCCACCTCTCGAATACCTATCCCAACTACCGGATATTCCTAATGAGTCGGCGGAGTTCAAGCAAACAAAGGGGATGTTTAAGAATCTTGGAAGATTCCATGGAAAGCTCAAGAACAAGATTGACCGTCAATGAGTGCGGGTGTGTAGGAGTGTTTGGCACTAGGTGCTATTTGAACTAATTTGGTTGTTTATACAATGCTTGTGATGTACTTGTAGGTTGGTACAATGTTTGATACTATTTGGAACATGTTTTATCTAACTTTGATGCAGGAAGACAACTTTTGGCAAGTTGTCAATTTTTCAAGCTTATGATATTTTCACTAAGTATAGTGAAATTCTCGACCTCAAGGTCAAAGTCCTATGAAATGTGTGTTTATGTGTCTATTTTTTGCATTGCCTAACCAGAAATTCCTTATCTTTTTGATTTTAGGAGTTTTCGAAAATTTTGAAAATCGTCTCGCGGGTCAAAAACGCGGACTGCCAAATTTCTGAGCTCTGGCGGATCTGGCGGTACCCAAAATTGGGTTCCGCCAGTGTATTTTCTGGGAATCCCAGAAATGGCCCAACGGACCAGGCGGTACCCTCAAATGGGTTCCGCCAGTGTATTCTGAGGGTTCCGCCAGTAGCCTGCAGAATTTTTGTTTTTGTTTTCAACATTTGAACATCCAAACACCAAAATCCAATCCTTTTAGATAGAGACCCATTTCCTGCAATGTGTTTAGCATAATAGGGTACTTCTCCTTCCATAAACTTAACCAAAACCATTTCCCGCCAAAATTCAAAAATAGCCATTACAACCTCAAGGACCCTTCACACATAAAGGAAGGAACCCTTTTAAAGGTTCCTTAAAATCCCTGAGATTTATACTCCAACAAATCTACCAAAACCACTAAGCATTTAGTGCAAAACTTGTCTTCTCACTTCACCATTTTCATTGGATTGACTTCCATGATATGACAACCCACAATTAGTTTTCTAAATCATTAGGAACCTCTATTTTTGTATGGACTAACATCAAATCCAAACACTTCTTTCCATAATCCTTCAACACTATAAATTAAGCAATCCTAAACACTATCAAATCACATCTTCTTCACCACAATTTCTGAACTTCTAAACCATTTTTCACCATGACTAAGTCAACAAACACCTCTCAACCATCACGACCCATCCGGAAAACCACCCGGATAAGTGTTAAACCACTATGGTCTAATCAACCCATCAACCTAAGCTCCTCATCTTCGGGAATTCACCTCACCTATAAAAAAATGAACACTTTTTGAACCTTGCATCTCCATCACCATCACCCAATGAACCCAATGAACTCACTCCACCACCTACTAAATCACCCATTGACCCAACTCCACCAAGTGCTCCAACCCAACCATCCAAAACTTCATCACCATCAGCATTACCCAAAATTGAACCTATGGAGTTATTTGGGTCTCCTCCCACATCACCACACCCTTTTGTCTAAGATCTAAATGATCTTCCACCAAGACCTACACAACCACCACCTTTTGCAAATGAATCACCAAGGTCAATTCTTGACCAAAATGAGCTTTTTAACCACACTCAACTACCACAACAAGTGTACCATCAACCCAAACCATTGTTGTTTCACCCCAGCTACCATGACATCCATGGTCCTCTTTATGGAGAACCAAACTTTGAAAACCATGATCACCCAACTCCACCACACTCTCAAGCTCAAACCTTTGAGTCTTTCTTTCCTTCTTATGAGGATATACAAAGCATGGTTGAGAACCACCTCCATCAAGCAATGGAATTTCAAACCACCTTGCTTGACTCAATACCAAACCCATCATCCACCCAAGAACCAAAAACCAACCAACCCTCAAACCAAGAAACCAAAACCAACCCATTTCCACCCACTCATCCCCATGTTTGCTCAAATTGTGAGCAAATGGGTGCAACCATCTAAACATTGCTTCACCAATTCCAAGATGAAACCCGGTTTGCATTCCAACACATCATAGAACGTTTGGATGCCCTTTCCCACCCAAACAAATCCTAGACAACCATTTGGAGGCCGTTTGCCCCAAATTTAGGAAAATAGGATTTTATTTTTCTTTCTTGGTTATTTTTTTTAGTTTTTAGAAGTAGAAAAATATTACTCATTTCTTGTCCTTTGACTTTTATAAGTCAAAATTTTACTTGGAATGCTATTTCTTTCTACTTACTTTTATGCATTGTTGGTTGATCATTTTTATGTTGTCATTGTGGTTGCAATGTGTATGGTAACTACAAGCTTGAATATATGTATTACCAACTAACCATTTTTTTTGTAGGATCAAAATCCATGTTTCCCATCTTGGCACTCCTTTTAGGGGGAGTAACAAGCAAGGGGAGCAAGTGCATTTTTCTGCTTCGCTACTCTACTTTTTGTTTCGACAAAAAGGGGGAGAAATATATTAAACTTTCAAAACTTAATATGATTTTCATAACTTAAGTGAAACAAGTTTAATATTAAATTTTTTTATTAAGTCTTAAAAACAAAGATTTTGTGAGTTACTTAAAAACAAAGTTTATGTTTTGTCATCAAAAAAAAGGGGGAGATTGTTAATATAAATATCGCCTAAAAACGTTATTTATATTTTACGATCTTCGCTAAGTTTTGTTAATGACAAATGTAAACTTTAGTTTCTAAGTAAAACATAATCTTAGTTTTAAAGATTTGCATAAACTAGACTTTTGCTATATTTTACATTTCATAAAACACAACACTTTTTATTTCTTAAAATAGAATTGTCACATCACATTTATGGCAAGTTTTGTCATTATACATTTATGGAAAGAAATGTGTTTGACTTACTAAGTGGTTGGTTGCAAGTTTAGTGTTTGACTTGATATTATGAGATGTGACATTGTTTGGTTTGCAAGGAGTAATGAGATGTGACTTTGTTTGGTTTGGAAGATTTATTGCAAAACCAACTGCAAGCCTGGCGGTACCCTAGGGATACACGGGCGGAACCCTTCTGAGGGATCCGCCAGACCTGCAGAAGGTCTTGTTATAAATACCAAGCCACAAGTTGAATTTTGGCTTATCGCTCTACATCATATTTTACACACACACATTCATTCTTTCATCTAACCCTTTAACATTTCATATGTGAAGTTTCTTTTTGTAGCAAAGAGATTCACGAGCTCATTAAAATTAACAAGTATTCAACACAACGTTGCAAGACTTGTTAGCTTAGCATTGTGTAGACTTGTGTAGTTTACACTTCATTTGATTGTGTATTTTCAGTAGTGATCGGTTAGTATTTTAGTCCTCAAAATACAAAGTGTATCGGGAGTAGTTGTACCCTTGTAAAAGAACTAACGGGAGTGGTTGTACCCTTGGTAAAGAACTCGACATCTAGCTTAGTGTCGGTAAAAGTATAAGCGACGTGTAAGGTTTTCTCCGCCGGTGAAAGGAGCTTGTTGACTAGTGAAAGAAACTCTCGAGTTGGATACTCGGGGCGTGGACGTAGGGCAAGGAAAAATAGTCCTTGTAGCCGAACCACGAAAAATACTCGTGTTGTGGTTTGATCGTTTCTTTCATTTACTTGCATGTTATATATTGTGTTTGTGTATATATCTTTGATCAAACGGAAAGTTTCAAAGCTAACTAAACAAGATAAAAAGATTTTAATCGGTAAACTATTCAACCCCCCATTCTAGTTTTCCACAATATTGATTCGACAAATGGATTATGTAATAGCACGAGGTTGATATGTAAACGTTTTGATCCTAATGTCATCAATGCTGAGATCGATCGGCCAACACGTTGGAATTTGAGTACTCTTGCCGAGAATTACTCTTGCTCCATCTGAAGAAGACATGCTCCCCTTTAAGGTAAAGAGAAAACAATTTCATGTGCGTCTTAGCTTTGCGATGAGATCAATAAAGCTCATGGCCAGACAATTTCAAATATGGGTGTCTATTTGTTGGATTTTGTTTTCTCGCATGGCCAGCTTTATCTTGTCTAAAGGCATATCACGTATACCAACAAAGTCATTACTGAAGCATGCCCAAAAGTTCGGTCAAGAATTAGTCTACCCCTCAAATATCGTGTACCAAGAAGTTTACGTGACGAATAACATACATTGTTAGTTATTTCATAATTGATGCAATATTTTATTTTCAGTTTCACTAAATGTTTTTATATATTATTTGATACATTTTAAGAATCTTTTTTTTAGTTGAATTATCACATGTTAAACCTTTTTCAGCATTTTGATTACGTAACATTACGTTTTATGTATAAACGTTACGTAAAACACTTAACCCCAATATATCACAACTATAAGAGTTTGACGCTAGAAAATCTCGTTACTATGCATGAGTACTCGCCTAGTTAATATAACAAATACAAATCTAGTTTGGACTTATTTATCCAAAAACGACACTACTTAAACACATATTAGAGTCGTGCGATGGTTTTCATGAGCTTTTATAGCTAATTTTATCACTTCTAATCCGTTAATTGACATAGGCAATAAAAAGCGATCAACTTTTATATATATAAAGGGGATAACTTTGCTACAATTATTCTAGCCAATTGGCTACAACACCCATCAAAATACATAAGAAAATAAATCAGGCCCCACAGAAAGAAGTCAGGGACCCACAGAAGGACTCAGGGACACACAATTTATAGCACATATTGTAGGAAATTGGCTACAATGGAATTGTAGCTAATATTTTCCCATATATAAATAAGCTAAAGTTGATCCATTTATTGAATATTCATACTATAGCATACATGCCCAAATCCTAGTTAACATCGTAGGTATAGATCGTGAGGCAGACGAGGCTTTGCTAGGGCTAACAAGGGTTTAGCCTTTGCTAAATCATGCAAGTTTTCCTTGAGATCAACATGTGATTCACTGAGTGGCAACTCCCACGTGAACCCTTGAACAAGTCTAGCCAAAAGCATTACACTCATGGTTGATCCCAACAACACTCCAGGGCACCCCCTCCGACCAGTGCTAAATGACAACATACAAAGACTATGATCTGTTAGCACCACTTCACTATCACCCTTCAGGTGACGATCTGGATTAAATGTTAGTGGATCATCCCAAACCTCAGGGTTCCGCCCTAACCCAAGCCGGCTTAATAACACATGGCTACCCTTTGGTATAAAGTAACCTGCAACACTAGTATCGCAGGTTGCCACATGAGGAGGGTTGAAAGGTGCAACTGGGTGCAACCTGAAAGCTTCCCTCACGCATGCTTTGATATAATTAAGTTTAGGTATATCAGATTCTTGCACGAGTTTATCTTTTCCAACCACTAAATCAAGCTCTTGAATTGCTCTATCAAAAATCCTCGGCTGGTTTATCATTTCTGCCATTGCCCATTCAATGCCATTTGATGGATTATCAATTGTTGCTATGCCAATTTCCTGTTACACATGACATAAATACTAATCAGTTTACATCAAAAAGAAGAAGTATCACAAATTTAGTGACTAAAACAACGAAAATTCGTGTTAATCTTACCAGTATTTGGGCTTTAATTTGGTCAACAGTTAATTGAGGGTTTTCAAGTTTGATGAACACATCAAGTAAGTCGTCTTCTTTGGTTCTAACTCCATCTTTCCATTGTTGAATCCTTTCATCCACCAAACGGTCTTGATACTTTCTTGCAGTACGAATAGCGTTCCTGATGATCCTCTCATGCCCATCAAAATCAGTTATCCATCTCAACCATGGGAAGTAATCAGTCACACTGAATGCAAATAGGTGATTAAGAATGGTCAAAATTGACTCAGCATGTTCGATCTCTTCATGTCCAGGTCCACCATCTACATTCCCTTTACCAAAGTACCTACTCCCAAAAATGATCTTTCTGAGAATGTTGCTTGAGTATTGTTGCACCACAGTCCTTATGTTCACGACCCCTCTAGGCATGACAGCATCATCGATATGGCATCGGTTGTAAATGTACCTACATGCATGGTGGCAAGAAACTAAGCAAGATGGTTCGAAGAGTTGTAAATGCACACGATAGATTGAAATTACCATTCCTTACACATAATAAAGCAAATAAACACCTAAAAAAAGTAAGCATAAACAAATTAATATAAACACAAACCTAATCAAATTATCGGCTTCTTCATCTCGCTTATTTTGAAGCCATTTGTGCCTAGCAACAGAAAGAATCTGTGTGGCGAGGATTTTTCTCATCATCTTCCAATGATCACCCATTGGAACAAGTATAGTAGTCATGTAACCATTGCTTGCTAAATAACTAGACACACTATTGGGCCTGGAAGAGAAAATCTCATCATTGTTCTTCAAGAACTCACGAGCTACTTTTGGATCGCTAACGGCTATAACATGGACACTTCCAAGGCGAGTGCATAGGATCTTTGTGTTCATTTGATCCATCAATCCATGAATCCATCGGAAAATCGGCTTCTTTCGAAGCATGGGGATTAAGCTGCCGATGTAGGGCAGCGGTTTCGGGCCTGGAGGAAGCAGTTGCAAAGGTTTGGAACCAGGGGCGGATCTAGTGTAGAGCACGGGTATGCAAGTGCATACCCTAAAATTCGACGGGTAGTGTAAAAAACATAGGGTGCATACCCTTCAAGGACCCTTCGAGCAAAAGTGCATACCCTATTTTGAAATCCTAGTTCCGCCACTGTTTGGAACTACCTATGCTTCTGCTCCTCTTGAGGAAAAACAACATTGACATAAGAAAAAGAATAACGAAGATCATGTTACAATAGTGAGAGAGTTTAAGACAAAAGTTAAATATTTGTTTGTGTTTCAACTGGGTGTATGTTGTTCGCAGTCGCAAGTTCGTTATTTATAGTTGTGCTAGCTTTGTTTTATTTGAAAAGATTTCGACCATAATTACGTAACTAAATGTTTATATATTAACATTGAGGGAAAAAATGCTCAAACCTGCTTGGTGGAGCTAAAGTTCATTAACGTAATTTGCATTATAAATAGTCGATTAATAAAATATAAAACCTAGAATAATTAGATCATTTAATATGGCATTAAAGCGGTTTGATCTAGATACCTAGTCGGCCGCAATGAAGCCACTATCTGTATGTCACCCCGTTACATATTCTAATCTATCAACTGTTGGTTTGTGCTCGTTAAATAGTTAATAATTATACGGCTATATTTACGTGAGCCTATTGGGGGCACATATGTATACACATAGGATATGTTTATCATGTATCTAATATATATATGTCGTGTATATTTATTCAATATATAGTATGTTTCACTTAATAATAAATGGTTGTTAATTATACCGTTAGTTGCTATAATTAACTAATTAGTCATTAATTAATAAGTGAAGGACTTATTAGTTCGAAAACCAAAACCCGTGGGGTTGGAGGTAAAGGAGCCGGCCATACATACACCTTTTGGTTCAAAATATCAGTCGACATATGGTGTGTTTGTTAAAAGTAGTAGTGAGCAGTTGCAGTAGGCAGTAGCAGTGAGCTGTGTGCAGTAGCTATGAGTTACAGCTGACTGCTCACCGCTCACAGCTCACAGCTGAAGCATCAGAAAAATGAGCACTCCTAAAAAGTAGCAAAGCTCACTGCTCCTTTGCTAAACGACTACTAAAAGTCAAAATGCTCGTTGCTCACAACTCACAGCCTCAAAAAGCTCCACACCGCTCCATACCAAAATACCCGTAATATATCCCTAAAGTCAAACGACACAATGCACAACCACAAGCCCACAAACCCTATCATAACTTACATTTAAAGTGGTTTTTCCTTTGATATATTCGATTAGCAACAATAAAACCCAAGGGGTTTTTGTTTCGATCGTGTGTAATCAAGAACACCAAACTTTAGTTTGTTTGTGGTGTTTATTTATGAAAGCAAGCACTAGCATTATAACGCATTTTCATGACGTGTAGTGTGAGCAACCTATAGAGGTGATTGATTTAATCACTTTTAGGGTTTCAAGATTCAAGATCTCGTAATATCAATCATTATTGATTAATTCAAGGTTAGCAAAATTATGTGTTATTTTATTTGTTAATGCACAACAACTAGTTAATGCACAACAACTAACTAGATTCATCCGCTACGTACACATAGTATTGATGGTTATATCAATATGAAATCCCAACAGTGGCATCACGAGTCATATCGTTTGATGTTATGGGTTACAACCATAGAAAACGCTAGATCCGCTACGTAAACACATATAATTGATTGTTTTATTAGAAAAATATGACAATAACATGCATTCTTGTCATAAATAATTAATTAATGAAATCTTAATCTTGATTTATATATATTAATGGTTAATAAAGTATTATAAGGTCTAGATCTATTAAATTGTTAATTGTAATATTTTATTTTTCCGGTCTTAAGGCTTACGCTATCATATTTTATAATGTATGTGGTTCACTTGGTACCTAGCTTGAAAACCTTGTGGGAGCCTTCTAATTCTCTTTTTGGGGAAGACTCTTTCCTTTTATAAGGAATGAGTTCTCAAATTTATTTATTGCAATATAAAAATTCTGTTTTCTACTTCTACCCATCTTTTGTCTATTTTATTTGCTTATGTGTTTTTTCCTTGTGACTTGTTTTACATATTTTCAAAAGGTTTTGTATATAAAAAAGACTAAATACTTATATCTAAACTTGTTTTAATTAAATCATTAATTTTAGCAAGTTATTGAGGATGTGAAAAATATACTCGAAGAATTCAGGATTTAACTTGCTCGAATTATTTGGTTTAATTCTTGTATGTTAATAATACATATATTATTCCCTGTAACTTATTATGTGTTATGTGTAAAAAAAATATATTTTTTGACATATAACAGACTTTAAACTATCGAAATTTGATTTACCTAAATCATTGATTCTAGCAAGTTATTGAGGGTGTGAAAAATATACTCGAAGAATCCAGGATTTAAATTTGCTCGAATTATGTGATTTATCTAAACTTTAGTTATAAAGTTTTGCTACTTTGTCGATGACATGTTTTGTTCTCTACCAATGGCTTGCAAGGCATGACGAATCGATACGAGTTTTAACTCATGTAGAAGTAGAATATAGTGGTTGGTCATTTTTTTAATTGGTTTTACCAATGCCACGATAAAAGTGCACTTAAAAATTTAACAAACTATTTTCTTAACTTGTGTTTCAAAGATGTATGCATGCTTCTTTTGATACATGTTGTATCAAAATTTATGTGAATACCCTATGTGCAAATTTAAGTCTATGCCAACCAATCTAAGAACACTTGCAATTGGTTTTCACTCTCTGGCTAGACTTTAGGTGAATTCCAACCCAAGGTAAAATTTTCTTATTGGTCAAACCTTTTGTTAATTTTTGCAAGTTCTTACATAGGTTGGCTTAATCGAGTATGATTGGTCAAACCTTTCTACCCGAGGCATAAGATGAGACAAAAGATGACTTGACATTGCAGATTGTTTCTCCAATGCCATGAGTCTCATAAATCTAAAATTGCTATTTAACGCACGTCATTTACCTCTTACCCTATTCAGTACTAGTTGACCAGACCTTCTGTAATAAGTAGGAGTTCAAGTAAGGATCTTAGTCTTTTAGCCTTTTTGCAAATTAATTATTTTATTTAAAACATGGGTAGTTAATTTCTAAAAGAACTGATTATCGAAAATACTAAAATTGAACTTTCTATGTTCTATTTAATGGTATTATTGCAATATAAATCATAAACAGAAGTTTTTTTTTTCTTGAAAAGACAAACCAAGTCTCTTTTCCTTGTAAGAGAGAGACTCACTCCTATCTTCTCCTTGCTTGACAAAGCTATAATAGGATAAATTTGAATTTTCTCTATTATATTTAAAATCACTTTATCTTTCACTCTTTTCATTATCCCTTTTTTGGTTTTGAAACCTTTAAAAGATAAAATACTTTTGTGTAACTAGAGAACAATGTTTCCTATAGCTACCAAAATGATAACATCTTGCACTTGTCAAGACGATCTACGAGTATTAAATGTTAATAAGAGGAAATCTCAATAAACCGCAACCCTAAAGAAAATTACTAGCATGTCTTCTAGGTATTTTTCTTGGGCTCAATTTATTCCCTAAGGTGCTACACACCCTTGTTGCTAGGCAGACCGATTGAGGATGAATTGCATGCTAATGTTCAAGTTAATGAAAGCATGGATGGCTAGTCCCTTATCTACATAAGTAGAAATTCATATACTCTATTCAATACCTAAGTACATTGCTACTTGTAGACATTCTAAGAGAGTAGGAAAGTAAATAAATCACTATTTGCTTTCTACCGGTAATGTAACACTTACAATGTTAACGAATCGAGTGGGAGCTTTGCGTTTTGCTATTGGAAAGACATTTATGTAATGTTGTCTAATTATGTGGGAGCTACAAGCTTTATTTCCTTGTTAGTTACCCATATTATTTCTAGCTTGTCTTAAAATAATTCATTACTTTCCGAATATAAACAACCATAGTTTTATGGAAGATTGCATTGTATTTTATAATATAACATGTTGTTTTCCTGATGTTGCTTCCCGAAACGTTATCTATAGAATAAGTGTGCACAATTCCTTATTAAAACAATATGGTTCTTAATCTACTTGTATTATCTATGACACTATTATATTCTTTATACAATCAAGCATTCTTTATACAATCAAGCGTGTGTCGTGTTGTTTGTGTGTGATGTTGTGCCATTGATGCGAGATTTGCAAGACCTCATAAGGAAGTTTTACAATCCTCTAGGCAGTGTACCTAACCATTTTATAAGACGTTCAAGCTAATACATATTAGTAGGGATTTGTCAGTAGCCAAGTTGAACTTGGTGAATCGGTAGCCCGAAATGACTTTAAAAACGGGACAGATTTGAGTTTTCAGGATAAAAGTATAATGTGTTAAATAATGACAAAACTAGTATTTTTTACTTATAAATATTTATCGCCGAGTCCGAGCATGTCGTTAAGAGTCTAATACGCGTCATATTACTTGTTATAGTCCGTTGATAATGACACGTGCATGTTCGTTGGGTTCCTAGGTCGTATTTTGGTCATTCTCGTTTTAGTGCTCGTAAATTACCTTGTTAAGGTGAGTTTCTCACATTCCCTCTTTTTACGATTTTTACTATATTTTTTGGGTGGAAAGCATGATCAAGTATTTTTACTTGAAATATTATGAACTTGTGATTATTTGAAGTATATGAACTATTTTGAACCCTTGAGCTTGATTTTGGACTTCTGATATATTTTGAACTCTTATGACTTGATTTGAACCTTTTGACATATTTTGAACTCTTATGACTTGTTTTGAACCTTTTGGCATATTTTGAACTCTTATGACTTGATTTGAACCTTTGGCATATTTTGAACTCTTATGACTTGCTTTTGAACTATAAATTTGACTTATGTGTTGTTTATGTTGGGATTTGACACACTACTTTTAGCTCACTATATTCCTATGTTGTGTATAGAAACATTAGTACTTATGGATAGCGCTATTAGGATATGACCATTCTTCACTCCACACATTGTGGAGTGCATAGTACTAGATCTTTTGCCTGGTGATATTTGGGGTTTTGACTTTTCTACTTCGCTAAAAGAGGGTTTTGACTTAGCGAGGTAAGGTTTCTACTTCGTTGTTCTTCTTTTTCGCTGAAATACCTTATCTCGCTAAAATCCTATCTCGTTGGAAAAACAATTTTGAAGTTGAAACACACGAAATCGATTAAAAACACTTTTCTGCGTATTTAAAACAGATTTCTTTTGCAAATACACTTGTTATATCACCTAAACCTTAGTAAAAATGAGTGCTTTTACAAGATTACACATAAAATAACAAGGGTTTGAGTTTTTGGACTAGCGAGCTACTACCAAAGTAAAAACGCACCAAAATCGTATGACTTTTTATGTTTAAAGCTATTAAAACACATAAAGCATTGTTCTAAAACACTACAAGTGACCAATAAACACGTGTGTATGGATCAAATGAAGCAAGAACACATTCAGAAGTTCTAAAAAATCATGCCGAAATAAAAAAAACTAACTAAAATGCAACCTTTTAAACACAAATCTTGAAACCAAAACAAATCTAAATCATCTTTGAGCTCTGATACCAATTATAGGTCACTACATATTGTATTAAATTACAAAAAGATAATATATATAAGTTTAGAAAGAGAGTAGCAAGGTAGAGAGATGGCAGCGAGGTAGCTAAAGAGAAAATGTAATTATATTGAGACAAAACTACCAAGCCACACCCCTACCTTGGTGTAGGGGGTATTTATATAATGTTCATAGCGAGGTAGGCACGCCTATGGGTTGGGTCATGCCACCTATTGGGCCTTTAATGGGCTATACCTATTACAAGTTCTATTACGACTTATTACATAAACCAAGAATTAAATGTTTAATACAAGACCGAATAATTGATGATTCCTAACAAAATGGTTAGTCTTCAACTACTTAGACCTGAGATACACGTTTGCACTGAAGTTTGAAACATACTACTACTTTGATTTGCTCAAAAGCATTTGTGATAGTGGTTCTAATTGATGCGTTAGGTATAGTTTGAATTGCATGAAAATGACTTATAGTCAAAATGAGATTTGTTCCTCTAAACAGTTAGAGTATGATATCGCTGGCCCATCGATGAATAGAATAGATTTGTGTGCGGCCGCACCCAAGCACCATTGATTGTAAATCAATGAGAGATTAGAGATGTTATTCTGATTCTAAATCGAGAAACAAAATGTTGATGTTTTAGAATGACTTGATCCATGTCTTATATCTAACATGGTGTCAGAAGCAAAAGGATTGAATGACAATCAACCGTTTATCATCATGACACGATGAAGAGTTTTGGAAAGCCTAAACATCGATGAAATAGTTGGGGAAATAACCCGTAGTTAAAGCTCCAATTGTCTGTATAAGTGTTTCTATAGTGCACAAGTGGGAGTTATAGGAATTTGTGTGCACAATGAAACATATTAGTTATACAGCTAGTCATCTCATAGACCTAAGGGGTCACACATTAACGCGAACTTGAAAACATGTTTACATGTATAGTATATGTATATGTCGCGACTTGTGTTTACGATACTAGTACTTAATAAACTAAATTTGAGCTAGTTTATAAATCAGGACTAAACGAAAACTGAGGCCTAGACATGCATGCATGTGGCCGATCATATAGGAAGGAAAAGGATTTCAAATTGGTTTGAATTCTTTTTTGGATTATGGAAGGTATTAAAAGTTTTAATGACCATTTACCCTTTATTGAAGGCTACATACATCACCTTAATGTACATTGATGTGCTAGGTTTTTTCTTGGTCTATCCCCTTGTTTTCTCTCTGCCAAAACACATAAATACAAACCATCATTGGTTTTGTGTGAACTTGATTATTTGGCGATCATTTCTAGTCGAGTCTTGATCAATCAAGGGTTTTGGTACGATTAGCTATCGTGTGGTTTCTCCAAAGTGTTGATGTGTATCATCCATAGAGGGTTTCTGATTTATTCCTAAGTTGGTGGTTCTCTTGTTCATTGTGGTGGTGATAATCTATTTTATGATAGTGTCCGATACAACCGATTACTAGCACGCTTCAAGGGTATGCCTTTTATTGTTTTAATACTCTTGTTATGATTATGAGATAATATATGTTTTCATTATATGTGATTGATCAACAAAGTGCATAAGATTATCCTATGGAAATCATTTATGGTTATGATAATTTAATTGCCATGAATTTGCTTTGTTGTTTATGTTTTAATTTTCGTTTTCTAATATTTGATTGCCAAGATTCCCATTAGAACAAAGCAATGAAGCACAACATGAAACTTTGTATTTTACAGCAATTTTGACACCAGTCAATGAAGCCAAAACGAGAAACAGAAGATAACACCGAAATCACTGAAGCACGACACAAAAGTAGCTGAAGTCTATGATTCTTGGATATTCGTTGTATTTTTTTATAAAAGTAATTGTTTAAAAAATCAATTTAATACAATTTGATTACGATTGTGATTGCGTATTTCAATACATACCCATTACGTTTTACATAGTTTGTACAACCTTCATTGTTACAACGACCTATATATATCATCGGGAAATTGTCACACGACATAGATTTATCATAGGGAAATGGATGAAGCAGGCCAACTATGTATAGAAACTAGGAAGATGTCAAGTCACCAACATAAGTATTCCAAATATGTAGTTCACAATTATTTTTTATTCTCAAAGTCGTGTCTTGTTTTCACTAGATGATTCATGCTAGACTTCACGCAACTTACTTTTGATTGTTGCAACGAAATCTATAGATTAACCATAGCGTATTGACGAACTCCGAGTTGTAACCTCTTGTAGTAACCAAGGCTTCCGTTTTAAAACTTTTTGAAGTAATTGACAATGTAACATTGAAACGAGTGTTTTAGTATATTTGGGTTGGGTTAATATGGAACACAGATGTTCCAGAAACTAACTACAAACACGGAAAATGTAATTGTAATACTTCGCAATTCGATCTCAAATTCGGTCACAGAGTACTGACTGTTCTATCATAGGCGTCATAGTTGATCGCATTTGTCGCTGCACTTTGAAATCTTATAGATGTAAAAAAGTTAGATTTGGTAACTTATGGCTACTGATGAAGTTACAAACGTATTTGTAGTTAGGCGGCAGACATTCCACAGACAAAACAAACGTTTTAATATATTATGGGCAATTTCATTTATATCATTGGAAAATTCAAAAATTTCATATATATTCTTTTGATGCATTAAATGCATTGTACTTTATGCATAAAAAATATATATATGAAATTTTTGAAATTTTCAAGGATATATATGAAATTTTCCCAAGTACATAATGCTAGAGGTAATCTTGACATTTAAAAATAAAAACTCTTGATTTTAAAAATATGTCAGAAAGTTGAATTAAATTAGAAATAAATATGATATTGATTCATGGTTTTGCAAATTTCCCTACACTCATACCCTACGGTGAAGCGTGATTGTGACAAATCTCGTTTAAATTTAAAACAGAGTTTTCATATGCTACGGTTAAGCGTGAATTTGACAAATCTCGTTTAAAACAAGGCCATACACAAGTCATGTCATAGTCTTTAGAATTAAGGGGAAAAGTTCAATTCGTGGTTTAAAATATGCCTGGACCCATGTTTCATTTGTCAAACCCAAATAATACTTTCGATTTCCTCCACTCATTTATAATTTGGCTAAATTGGTGCTTAGAAAATGATCACGTCGTCTAACAAGATAAATGGCTTATTTTGATGAGTTAAATTAACCCGCAAATAGTTTATATAAATAAGGTAAACCAACATCCAATTAATAAGCAAATAAATATTCATTGTCATCCAAGAATTATAAAATTTATGAAGGAAGAGGTTATTCTTAACCTCTTTTTTTACAAATGACACCCACTTTTTTTTTTTTTCTTTTTCTTTCTGTTTCTTTTTTTTCAAAAGACGATAAATTCGAAAGTATGTAACAAAAAATATAAAAGTTTAATAAGTAAAAAGCTTAAAACTGACAGAAAACACGAAACAAAAACTGATAAAAAACGATGTTGTAATGTAAATTGTGAGACAAAAAACATCTTTTATACCTTTTAACACCCCAACCCCCCAACCCATGTCGCATGACAATAGGGGTGTCATAAAAGCCGACCCGAACCTGAATATGGTTATTCGGGTCTTGTCAACCGGGTTCAAATTTATATTCGGGTTAATTGGGTCAACCCGAGTGACCCGAGTTTGAATTTTATTTTATTTTTTTCTTTCTAATTTTTATGTATTTCAAGTTAGAACACCAAAATTGTATCATTTTTAAACGGCCTAGACCCGAACCCGAATTGACCCGAGGTCTAAACAATGTCGGGTACGGGTATGTTTTTTTTAACCTTAACCCGAATTGACCCGAACCTGACCGGGTCAGCCCGAATAACACCCCCTGATGTCACATAAAAAAAGGGGGGGGGGGGGGGGGGGTGTTAAAGGTTCTTTTTGTCCCCCTCGTTTTTAGTACAATACAATTTTTTTTATCAGTTTTTGTATTGTGTTCTTGTCAGTTTTAAGTGTTTTACTTATTAAATTTTATATTTTATGTTTTGTACTTTCAGATTTATAGATATAAACAAAATTAAAAAAAAAAAATAATACTCCGGAGTAATAATTTTAAAAAAATGGGGGAGGGAGGGGTGTTTACTTTTGGAGGGCAGGAATAAGCACACCTTATTTGAATAGTGAGAAGGTAACAAGCCGGCTGGTCGGTGGCGAGTTACAAGTTTAAAACGTTTTATATGTTAAGAAGACATGCAAAATCTAAATATGACATATGTATGTCCTCGACAATTCATAGCCACACAATCAATTAAGTCAATATGACTCCAAACAGACTGATATCAAAATGAACCTCAAGTTACTAGTAGATCATATCTTTAAAAGTATCATGGGGCTTGTGGTCTAGTGGTAAAGGCTTAATAGGAGTGGGGTTCTCTCTTAAGGAGATGCTCGCGGTTGTTATCTCTGCCCGAGGATGCGACACTAACTCGAGCCAACATCTAACAACTAACCAGCCGTCAAAAAAAAAAAAAAAAAAAAAAAAAAAAAAAAATATCATATCTTTAAAAGTAGTTATGCCATGTGTCTAGACTTGATTAATGAAAGAATCCTTGTAACCAGCAACTTTCTATGATGCTATTTGGTCAATATACAAACTAAGAAATTAGATTCATAGATTGGATGAGAAATAACTTCAAGAATGGGGTGAGTTGCGGAGTATATGGCAGATCATGTCTTCTAATTTAACATATGGACTTTTAGAAAATTCATTCACTTGCAAAATTGATATTTAGGTTTTTGATTACATCAAAATTTAAAACAGAATTACTAATAATAATCAATTTAATGATATATATATATATATATATATATATATATATATATATATATATATATATATATATATATATATATATATATATATATATATATATATATATATATATATTGTTTTTGTTAAATACTCCTTTCGTCCCAAATTTATTGTCCACTGTTGACTTTTTTTTGTATTTCTTCTTCAACTTTGACCTTAATTTTTTTTTTTTTTTTTTTTTTTGTTATATAATATTTGATGCAAAATATATAAATGGATTGGGTTTTAAGTGTACTTTTCAATGGTATAATTTTTCATCAAATATTATATAATAAAAAAGATATATTTATGTAAAAAGTTGAATCAGATTAACTTTGAAAATTCAAACTAAACAATAATTTTTGGACGGAGGGAGTATTAATACTAATGATAATGATCAGAAAATTATTTTATGGAACTTGCACATTTTTATTCTAGACAAACTTAAACTCTTTTCAAGAATTAACGAAAAGAACCTTATCATTGATTAACTTCTAGCTTTTACTGACTTTATCTAAACCTTTGGACAACATTTGTTTTTATGTAAATCTTGGCACATGTAGTATCTTAACTTCTATCGAAAATCATACTGGCAATTTGCGAGCTTTCAACTTTGAATGTTTTCATTTTTTGTTTTCACTAAAAAATTCATCTTACTTGGTTAGAAACAACATGCATTCATTCTCACGAATAAATGGTAATCCACTTGGTCAAAAACTATACCTATTATTAAGACAAAAATACACCGTTGGTCTCTAAACTTTCCCAATAACATCACCTGACACCCTAAGTTTTGATTTTAGTCGTCAAGCGGTCAAAAGTCAGGTTTTTGAGGTCAAATGCGTCTCTCTGACCATTTTCCCTTAGTCAACTTCCGTTATTTTCCCCATGTGCCTTGCACATGAGGGCAAAATGGTCATTTCATCGTTTTGGTTAATTATTATGGTGGTACAATCTTAGGGACGAACGGTGTATTTAATCAAAAAGTTATACCACCACTACACCACCATCTGTTTATCTTTTTTTCATGCTTCTCTCTCTAAAATTAACACAATCATCATTCTCAAATCGCGTAAACCGCAAAAACAACTACACAATTTTCTGCGAATGGATTTTGTTGTAATAAAAGTGAGTTCCACATAACATGAATCTAACAGAATTCAGAAAGTAAACATTTCAAACTTCCAATATCACATATGAAAAATGTACATCTCTTGCTTCCATATAAAACTCATATAAACAAATAATTATCTACAACATATAAAGGATTTGTTGCACAACCTTAATACATTACATTGCATTTGCATATCCTAAAAGAATTTTGAAAAAAAAAAAAATAATAATAATAATAATAATAATAATAATAATAATAATAATAATAATAATAATAATAATAATAATAATAATAATAATAATAATAATAATAAGGATGGTGACTTTTTAGCAGCTCAACAAGCCATCAAAAAATGAGCTCTCAAAACCCTGATTCAGAAAAAATCCAGCAAAAAGGTGCCGCGAAAATATGCAGGTACCCACTGTTGTCGCATAGCATATAAAATTTGCAGCCAATCATCACTTCTAAGATAATATCTGTCAAGAATAAAATCCCATGTTGATTCGAACTCATCAATAGTTTCTATCAAATTGATACAATTATATAACTCGCCTTGAAACTTAGGATGCATGTGACAAACTTGTACCAACCTTTCGTGACCTTCTCATAGTCCATCGGAACTAAATAAATTTCTCATAGTCCAGTGGCGCTAGTGTTAGACCTGCACCACAAGGGTAAATAGATAAATACTCTCATAGACCATCAGAACTAAATGAACATAAAAGGATGTACAAATCTACATATTACAAATTCAGATAATTCGAATCATTCAAATAGGTGGAACAAATTCAGATAATTCGAATCATTCATATATAACTTAGGAACAATGCAGTATCTAAAAAGACTGGGTACGATCGTAAATTCACGTTATTACGAATAATTCAGTACGAGAAGTTGTATCCATTAAGAAGTTCACTGGTTGACATAAAGCTTTCAACTTAAAGAATTTGCAGGCACAGGACAAATAGTTAAATGTACAAAGGAAGAGACTTTTTACCTCTTATATGGTGTTCTTAGAGGGCTTGGACAGTTTGGCAGCGTCATACAGACTCATGTTTTGTTTGAAACGGCACGTATTTCTAAAAACAGGTGGTCAGAATGTCAGATACGTTTTGTAATAGTAGTCCAAATATAGAAAATGTGAGCAGGTAGAATGATACATCTCTGAATATTCAAGTGATCGATACAACAAATACCATAACCGAAAAGAGATGTCTGTGTCTTGACTAGATTTCTCCTATTATTACCCGACCTCCCTCCCCCTCCCCTCTTCCCCAAAATCTAAACACACCCCCATACACCCCACCACCACCAAATTCTCACCCAAGATGACCCAATTTGAAATTAAAACAAATTTGGAAGGCCATCACATATTAGCTCCTAAAATTAGTCTTCGCTGAGACCATTCTTATAGTTCAAATAGTGTGGAAATTAAAGATACTGGTATGCTCATAACATGTCCTACAAGGATCATAACAGATGTACTATAGGTGTATCACAATACAAGTAGCATGTGGATGATCCTTCATTGTTTTCCTTGCATAGTGTCAGATAAAATAAAAACCGACTATTAATTCAGTAATTGTTTAGCGCCAATTTAGAGAGACATTGTATGCTAACATGCAACATTGACAATAACAAGACCAAAATGCATGAAAAATGGATCTGGTGTGCAATATAAAACTTTACATAAAAAGAGTTAACGAGAAATGTTACCAATCAAGAAGGTGAAAGATAGAACATGACTCTAGGGATCAGCTATCAACTAAACTGTGTATAGATGGTAGAAGCAAAGCAACAAAAACCAAAAGGATCATCACAAAGTTGAATATCAAACCTACAAGTTTGCAGGGATCAGAATAATTCAAGCTTAAGACTATTCTGTTGTAGTCTTACATATTCTTCCAACTAAATTGATACTCTCTAACCTCTATTAGAATTTCAACCCTTAAATGCGTAGGTTCACGAATTCCTTATTGGGATAATTCGAGAGAGAACACTTAGTTTCTAGGCACAAGAGAACTAGGGTTACAAAACGGTTAATAGCAAAAGACATGACTGTTGGGAGACAGTTACCCTCGCCCGCTTGACCCACGGTTCGTTGTGGTAGTGAGAAGCATATTAGCTCAAACAAGTGTGTTCCCTAACTCTTATCCAATCCAAGGTTAATATGAAATCTCATTGGCCTCTAACCATGCCAGCGAACCAATATGTAGAATTACTAATGAGAGTCCATTGTTTCAAAAACCAACAAAACATTACTATTTTATACACAAACATGGATGACAAATATACCTAAATCATGTCTCATTATCAAATTTGTCTATTCGTGTTTATAAGTGCCATGCTCTTTTCAAAGCCAATTTTATTTTCTCATAGTATAAACACCTAAACTGCAATATACAAACCCCCCCCCCCCCCCCACATGCTCTGTTCAAAGCTAATCCTTTAAAATCAAGAAATTTCAATGCAAAGGATATATAACTAACATACCAATTTATCTTTAGCACCCTTGCAGTTCAACGAATATAAACATCACGCTACATATAAAACAAACGTACGTATCTATCGTTGATTTAGTACCCATACATTACATTACATTTACACAAATCAAAAAACTAATCAGCGTAAGGCTGCTGATTTAGGTTAAAGTGATGGTGACGTAATGATGATGTCACTGAAATTGAAAAAAAATTGAAACCCTAGATATGTAGAATTGATAATTAGAACAAAATAAGTTTATAATTTATGTTTAATTTGATCAATAATTGATTGATTTGAGTGAGAATTTGACATTTTACCTGATGAGAGAGAGAGAGAGAGATCGGACATCATTTTCGGCGACGGCGGTGTTGTGGTGATTGTCGGAGATCTGAGTAATATGGGGGGAGAGGAGGGATGTTTATCTCCATTGAGATGTAAGGGAGATGATTTTTGGTTTGGGTGAACGGAAAAAAATGGTAGATGGGTGTTATATATGGGCAAAATAGTAATTTAGCAGAAATAACGGGATTTTATGAGATATAACGGAGCGTTGACTAACGGAAAACGGGTCAAAGGATGCAATCGGCCTAAAAAACCTGACTTTTGGACGTCTGACGACTAAAATCAAAACTTAGGGTGCCAGGTGATGTTATTGGGAAAGTTTAGGGACCAGCGGTGTATTTTTGTCTATTATTAAGTATAGGGTTTTTTTAACATGGTGGCACAAACTTACGAGTATTTAATGAAGACACAATTTCTTTAAATAAATTAATTTTCATATAATACATGGCTAATTTTGGTAAACATTATAAATTTCGAAAATTATTAATTTACTAAACATGAGAATATAGTAATTTGAGTTCATTTAACGCTTTTTAACCTCTACCACCGTGACACAAGTTAGAAATTTCCATAAATATAAATATAAAGTAAAATAAAACCAAAAACGAGATAGAAACTTTAGATAGTATTCCATTCCTTTCCTTTTTGACATTATAGAAAGTTATGTAACCTAAATTCGACCATACTTGATCTTTCTATTGATATGCTCCAAGACTACCAAACGAATACTTAATTGTGATAATATCATACTTAATTTTAAGTTTATTACATTATCTTCAAAAAATGGTCCAATATCAATTACTCCATATGTCATGATCACTCCCGTGTAGTCATCTCATATACGTTCGTTTGAGGTATAACAATGTGCTTTAATAAAAATGACCATGTTTTTTAGGTGGTGAATTCGCTCTTGGATTTACTTGAGATGGCAAAATCAAAAGCAACTAGTCATTAGTGAAAGAGTCGGATCAAGGTCGAGTCATCTTTATTACAAATTAAAACTACACTAGTATGAAATATTAAGGCTATGTTTGGGGAGGGGCTTTTATGGGGCTTATGAGGCTTGAGCTTTTAAAATAAGCCGGCTAATTAAATAAGTCTCGTTTGTCATGGGGCTTATTGAAGGGCTTATAAAATAAACCGGCTAAAAACTTTAGCCCCATAAAAGAGGCTAAAATCTTAAGCCCGGGGCTTTTGAAGAATAAATTACTTATTTACACACAAAAATATCTAACATATACAAAAACTCATTTAATTATGTCCTTTTTAGTAATTTTACAATAATAAGCCTCAGCCCCAGCCCATTTGCCAAACAAGTTTATAAAAATACAAATTTTAATTTCGGCTTATAATATAAGCCACAGCCCCAGCTCCAGCTCAAGCTCTAGCTCCAGCCACAGCCACAGCCCCAGCTCCAGCCCATTTCGCCAAACATACCCTAAGTGTTTGTTCGGTAAAAGTCGAAGTTCTTAAATTTAGTTCTCTTGATTTATTATTATTATTATTATTATTATTATTATTATTATTTATTTTTTCTTTCGTTGTTTCATTGTTACTAACGAGTGTGATTAGTACCGCCGCTTTGCTGCGGACTTTAATTTTATGCATTTGTAAAATTTTGATTATAAAATGCTTTGGTTATCATTCTTTAACTTATTATTCAAATTCAAATGTTGAAAAGCTTTTTAAGTTAGATGTTCCAAATGTTACAAAAATGTTCGAAAATAATAGCAAGAATTAACTTGTAGTAGTTTACAAGACATATTTAGGATCAAATAAAAAGAAAAATTTAAATAAGAAGAATAAGAAGAAATCACAACAACGCATTCTAGATGCAGTTATAAAAATGGATGCATTTTCATTCAAATTTTCCTTATCAAATTAAAATGTATGACTAAAATTACTTCTTATCTTTCTCATTTTAATTATTATTCTAATTTGATCCATTCCTTTTTGAATTATTCATAGTTATTAAAGTATAGGAAAATGTTAATGGCAGCCCTTAGGGCTGTAGTTAAGAGTAATCTTTTTATTACAATTTTATGTAAGAAATGAAATTATCCAATCAGAATCAAATGTTTGTTGTGCTTCCAGATTTTTAGGGATTGTATTCATGTTTTTCGGGATTGACATCCAATCATAGTAATTTATAGATGACTTTGTAATAAAATTGATTCTCTTAACGACAACCCTAAGGGCTGTCATTAACAAAACCCGTAAAGTATAAAATATAAAATAGGTAGTCTTTTAAATAAAAATTAGACAAATTGAAACAATCTTAAAAGATTACTTTTAATATTAAAAGATTAGTTATCATCTAGAAAATATAGCAAAAAATAACATCAAGGTTAATCAACATTTGATAATATAATTTTTAATTTGTTTTTGGAGGTATTAGTTAGGGGTGTAATCGAGTCAAGCCGAGCTCGAGCTTGACAGGGCTTGAGCTTGGCTTGAAATGTATAAGGTGGGCTTGAGCTTGGCTTGATAGCTTGACAAGCTTTAATCAACCAGGCTTGAGCTCGGCTCGTGTAAGGCTCGAGAAGGCTTGAGCTCGGCTCGAAAAGCTTGAATTTACATATAAACATTAAATTTGATAGCCAAACTCTTCAATAAATTCAAAAAAACTATGCGATGAACTTGAGAGGAAAGAATTTTTGCAAAACATTTAGGAGAATCAGGGTTTAAATAGTCCTCCTACAAGTATTTAATTATTATACTAATGTTCACGTTAGTTTTAAGTTGTTTATTTAAATATGTATACTAAAAATATATATGTTCTTGAAAGCTTGAAAAGCTTGATAAAAGCTCGAGCTCGAGCTATTAAAAGCTTGAGCTCGGCTCGTTATGTATTTCGAGCTTGTTTATTAGGCTCGAGCTCGGGCTTGAGCTCGATAAAAGCTCGACTCGATCGAGTCAAGCTCAAGCTCGAGCTCGAGTTGCTTGATAAAAGCTTGGATTGATTGCACCCTTAGTATTAGTAAAAATATTTTTGAACAAAGAGTTATTAGTAAAATAATTAGTTACATTTCTTTATTTAGAGTGGTGGTGGGCTGGGTATGTCGTGGCCCAATTTAATAATACAATCTCTTAATTGAAGTCAGTCCAAAATAAAGAAAAAAAAATTGCAAAAATCAAATGTCCAATTGCGATCATTTTTATTTTTTGACCCACTTATTTTCTAGCGGCTTTTTCTTTGTAAATGAGTGTAAAACTAAAATACGTGATCGAGACCCACAATTACAATCTCTCCTATAAACTTGTATAAACCATGACATGCAATTGACAAGTTTATAATTTTGATGCCACCTCACATCCATGTCAAAATGGACATTCATATAAACATGTACTAGTTATAATACATGTGTATACACATACTTTTTAAAATTTCGTTTTGATTATGTATTATTATCGATTAACAAATGAATCACTTAACATGTTTCAAATTGTTTTACTTGGTGAACTAAAAATAAAAAATCATATGTATATATGTTATAATCTACCTATTATTTTAGGAGAATTCTTTTAGATTAAAAATTATACTCCGTATTTTATTATTCAAGCAAAATAACATGATAATACTTGACTTGCATGAGATATTAGTGATATATGCTTTTAGTTTTGCAAACCCGTGCTATCAATTTACGATGTGTTTTGCAATTGTGGTATTTCTTTTAGTTATATTTTCGTTAAAATATGTAGCATATTTAGATAGATTTGAAGATTGATTAATTTCTTTGATTATGAATAGCCATCATACCATGTTTACTAATGTACCTTTTCGTTTGGAAAATTGAATTTTCATAAGTTTGTGCTATTTAGTTGCACATAATAAGCGTTGATAAAGTTAAAATATACCTCATAAAGTTTTTAAAATGTTTTTATAGATATCTATATATAAATTTTAAATAACAATTTCATGAGGTCGTTGTTATAAGTAGAATCGCATATATTTATTTTCATATTACAGTAACTCGTGCTTATCATTTGATATTTATTTTCCGTTACTAATAATTTAGCCGTATTTAATATTCAAACTCGGGTACAGATAAATTAAACTTATCAATATAATAACATGAGTCATTATTTAAAAAAATATTCTAATGGATGAAAGTCTAAAACTAACATTAGTTTAAAAAATATTTAACATATATTAAAATTAATTCGCATATTTACCAAATTTTATAATTTTAATGGATGAAAGTCTAAAAACTAATACTAATACTCATGTTATTTTAAACAAACTTAATATTATAAAGTACAAGGGTTATAAAGTGTAAGGGGTTATTTATTTTTTTTGGTAAACTGCAAAAATGGTCACTAACGTATCGCGAAAGTGCAAAAAAGATACCAAGTTATAAAGGCATACAAAAATGCTACTAACGTTACGCGAAAGTGCAAAAAAGCCACCGAGAGCCAAATCCCGTTAGTTTCATCGTTAAGTGCAGTGAAATGACTAATATACTCTCGTCTTCTTCCCCATTTGAATTTCTTTTGAATTTCCAATTACTTTTATTCCTAAATCAAGAACAAACCCCAGAACATAAAACAAAACCCAGATCTTTTACAATTGAAATGAACATCAAATTATAATCACAATTTCTGCATCATTTTATCAACAAAATAATAAAATTAATACAAGAACAAAAATAGTTTAAAGTTAAATAAATGAAGACAAGAGAATTCTCATAACCAGAGGAGGCTTTTGATCTTCGCGGCATCTTCCAAATCTGCATTTTATCAACATAAACAAAATAATAAAATCAACAGAAGGGATTATATCAAACAGTTGATGGACAAAACAAACAAAGTTTCATTTTATCAAAGCAAATAATAAGAATACTAGTAGTAATTACCAACGGACTTAATTGAAATCGATACAACAGATATCACTCAATGAAAATTATACAATATGTAGGTCAACTAGCACAAATATATTGAACCCAACTATTGAAGGCATCTTTTTAAAAGTTTGATGATATATCCATAGTAACAAACATATATAGTGTAGGTTTATTAATAACAAGAGATCGATACCGTACCTAAGTTTAAACATACTCATATGTGCTTACATAAACTAAACGATTAAATGCTGTGTCACTTTCTAGCATGGCATCCTCAAAAATAAAAAATGAGCAGTTGAAATAAGAATTGCGAAAATGATATGAACCAAGAGTAACCTACTGATGCAAAGCCTCATAACCAAATTTGAAGATGCACTAATTACGAACTGTGTAATAAACTAGACAAAAGAGATAAAGTTCAAAAATTATAGAATTTTTAATTAATGGGTAATTATAGCTTATCGGGTCAACCCGATAACGGACTAATTAAGACCCTAACCCCGACCCTATTAGGCTATCGCCCGATAAACCCGATAAGTTAAGTTGGACCCGAATCAACCCGACCTTATACGGCCTTATCAGGTTCGAGTCGGGTTAGGTTGACCCATTTGACAGCCCTAGACCAACAACATAACATTATTCTACCTTTATAACAAGAAGAATTAATAAGTTTGCAATAAGCATCTCAAACTGTTTATTAGGGGTGCTTGTGTTGTGATTGATTGGTTGCTTATTTCAAAACCCTCCGCAGCTTATTTCACCTTTATATTAAAATAACCAATTTTCTTCATCCAAACACTCAAAGCCATTAACTAGTAAAAAATCTTTAACAAAAAAAAATTAAACACAATCAGACAATCTAACACCACCAAACTTCCACTAACACACAGAACATCCAGCAAAAGTTTTGGTTAATAGCATGTTTAACATGTGTAACCCATAATATTATAGTATACATAAAATGATTACAAACTAAAACCTTAAATTTAATAATCCAATAAAAATTCAACAACCGTTAGATATTTTGTTTTCATGAAAAAAAAAATATCAATCTATTGCTACATATTATAAGATCCTTTTACTGATACTCAAAGTCAAAACGCATATAATCAAATTTCCAAATATCAATCTCAACGTAAATATATTATTGTATTTGAAGTTTACACAAAATTTTGAACCACAACATTTATTCATGATTCATTTGAAAAGTAACAGGTATACAAAAATATTTGTTGTAACTGAGATTCCGGCCACGCATATATTTACAAACCCGAAACCAAGTCCAAAAATTCAAACAACAAACAAATTAAATGTTAGAAAGACCAACAATATTTAAAGAACCGAGTTCACTCAGTGGTTGACCGAGTCAACTAAAGATCCACACGAGTTTAGGGTTTTTAAACCATTTTTATTTACATTCTGGCGAAAAAAACCCTAATAAACTCTCTGGCGAAAAAAAGCGATTCACTTTCCCTGGTTCCCTAATCGATTCTAAACTCTCTAATTGTTTATTCCTATTCAGTTCGTGGGTGGGTTCCATTAAATTGTTTACTTTGTAATTGTGGGTCGGTGCTATTCTTCATTTATTTACATTCGCTTTTTTGATGGCAAAACATTGATATATTCTTTCTGTGCAATCTTTAAATGTTAAATCTTGTTTTGTCGCTAGTGCATGGTGAGTTCAATTTACATATTACTGATTGGTTGATTTTATTCCCTTGATATTGAACTCACGTGGGTCTGTGGTATTTTGAATATTACATTCGATTATCACTACTATAGATTTTGCAACCGACCTATTATCTCCTATATCATTCGGTTGTTGTGTGGATTGCTGTACTTAACGTTTCAAGATCTCTAATTATTGGATTGATCTACTATGGGTTAGCTATTGGTCTCTACGCGATAATAAACCCTAACTTCTGAGTTAGGGTTTTCTTTTTTCTTATTGGAGCTGCTTGGTTGCTAGCGATTTTCTTAGTTCGCTTGGTTTAATGTTAGGGGTGTTTATTATACGTGGGTTTGAGAGATGATACCTAAGGGTTTTCTTACTAACAAGAATGTATCTGGTGATGATAAAGGAGAGATGGAGAGTGGTGAAACGCCTTTGCGCAATGTGACAATTCAGGATATTGCCAAGACTTACAATGCTACTATTGAAAGTCTTACGAACAGTGAGCCTAATGCTAGTAAAGGTGGGGATGCTAATCACATTGTGCAAAGTCCTGTTGTTCATGATGTTAGTGCACCTTCCAAGGATGTGAATGTGAGTGTACCTGTCTCTACTACTTCTCATGGATCTACTCACTCTATACATTATTCGACGGGTCCTATTATTACTGATTGGAGTATTGATGATGGTGATATTAACTTTTCTACGCTAGTAGACAAGAATGTTGGTACAAATTCATCAAAATTAGCCCCTTTGACTTGTATTACTAGTGATGGCAAGGCTGATTTGAGTCCCTCCAATGGATTAGAACTGCCATTAACTAATAATACTAATGGAATCGGTGTGAAATTGGTCTTTTATGCGGGTGCTACTTCTTCTGATCCAAAGAAACATGTGTCTAATTTTCGTAGGTTGGAATGAGCAACAAAAAGAATGGAGTTGATCTTTCTGTCCCAATGAAAGTAGTGGAAGAAGTAAAGATCAGGTTTGAGAATACGCTTTATGGGTATTTTATTGGTCAATGCCTTGCTTTTCCTGTTGTGGATTACTATGTACGTAACATGTGGGCTAAGTATGGTTTACAGAAGGTTATGATGAATGCCAAGGGGTTCTTTTTCTTTAAGTTCAATTCGAAGAAAGGTGTTGATGATATCCTAGAAAATGGTCTGTGGCTGATTAGAAATGTCCCTATTATCCTTAAACCTTGGACTCTGAACACCAACCTACTTAAAGAGGATTTGACCAACATTCCGGTGTGGGTTAAATTCCATGATGTTCCCCTTGCTATGTTTTCTGATGACGGTCTTAGTCTTCTTGCTACATTAATTGGTATGCCAAAAATGTTAGATGCTTATACTAGCCAAATGTGCAAGGAATCTTGGGGCTGCAGTAGTTTTGCAAGGTGCTTGATTGAAGTTAAGTCGGATGTGATACTTAGGGACAACATAACAGTTGAAATTCCCCTACTTGATGGGTCAGGGTCGACTATTGAGAAGATACGGGTGGAATACAAGTGGAGGCCACCTCGATGTGATACGTGTAAGATCTTTGGTCATACTCTTGTTGAATGTCCAAAATCTGTTTTACCCCCTACTCAGCCTTCTAAGAGTGGTAATGATGGTTTTCAAACTGTCAACAACAAGAAGAAGGGTAAACAAAGTGGTTAAACTAATACGGGTCAAGGAGGGTTTACTAAACCTATTGTGGGTAAGAAGTTCATTTATCAACCCAAAAAGCCTCACCCTGAACCTAAGAAAGTGGATGTCAACAAGAAAAAGGCTGCTGATGTGCCTAGTACAAGTGGAATGAATATTGCTACATCTAATCAGTTTGATGCCTTTAATATAGCTGATACTGATGATGTTGGTATTCCTACTTAGGAAGTGACTTTGGATGTGGTGTCTGGAAGTACAGTGGAAGCTAAAGAGGATGGGTCTTTTAAGACTGCTACTACATCACAAGAACCCCTTGTGCGTGAACCGAAAGAGAAGGAACAGGTTGGGACTTGTAAACCTAGTGTTTTTTCTTCCCCGCCTACTTCTTCTACTAAGAGGGGTAACCCATTTTCTAAGGTGGGAGAGATCGTTGTGTCTGATAGTGATGATGAGGAGGTTGTTAACATGTTTGATGAGTCCGGTAACCTATTTGGTGGTGGTCACGAGCGTGAATACGACTATGATGGATATGATTACGATGACTATACGCATCAGGTTTATGATCTTCTAGGGAATTTGGATGCTTTTAATGCCATGTATGGCACCAACCTTCAAGGTCTTAGGAAGTAATTTTATTTCGTCATTGTCTTTTGTTATCATTTGAGTAGTGGTTTGTTTTCTTTTTAGAAAATAGGTAATATCTTGTTATGTAAGCTTCTTGCCTATGTAACGGGCTGAGATATGGGACTCACCCATATCCTTTGTTCTTAAACGCTTTTTTGGAGTAATATATTTACCGGGTCTTTTGACCTTTTACAAAAAAAAAAAAAAAAAAGCCATTTTTATTAATAAAATTTATTTAAAACCCGGATAAAAAGTTTATTAAATACAAAAAAGTGGTTGATTTTTACCGTGCAAAATGATGGTGGCAGCAATCTATCTTTTGGTACAAGAAAAAGAGTGGACGGAAGTTTTTCCGTAAGCCGGAATCTTTGGTGATCGTAAGATGGAGAGAGGTTGTGAGTTATAATGTTATATATAGGCGGTAAACAATGATTAAAAAGTGAGGTATATTGATTTCAAATAACTAAAAGACACATATATTAGATATTCATAACATATGTTTATTTAGACACTGCAATATTCATAAAATCAGTTTCTTGTATTTCATATATGTTCCCATATCTCATCTTTATATACATGTTATGAAATCTTATTATTTTTTGGAAACATATTAAACTTACTTTCTAGGATTTCTTGATTTAGGTTGTGGGTGTTCAAAAAATATCCGTACTCGGATATCCGAAAAATTGATTAGAATTTACAAAAAAGATTGGGTTTTATGAAATGTCAGTTTTAAAGCTCATATAAGAGTTTTAGAAAAATTACAGATATTCGGATATATAAAACCGTTATTCGAAATTTTTGATATCCGAATTGAAAAAAACTTAGCTAATTCGGATATCCGAATTGAAAAAAAACTTAGCTAAAATAATGGCTATAACATAAAACCGTCATAAAAAATTTTGGATATCCGAAAACCAAAAAATAGAAAAACCGAAAACCGAATCGCAAAAAACCAAAAACCGATAAAACCAAACTGAACTTTTGGTGCGGAGTTTGGTTTTCAAAAAAACATAAAACCGAACGTTTGGTTAGGGGTTTGGTTTTAAAAAACAAACATGTTCTGCAGAGGAAAGAAGTGAAAAGAGGCAAAAAGAGCTTATTTTGAAAAAACAAAATTTGAGTCTAGTTACCCAACTCACTTTCCAACAAATAAGTTCCCCCTTTTTACATTTCATATATTACAAATTACAGTTCACATCTTGTTCGCTGATGTGTAGCCATATAGGGAATTTGACAAGAATAACTCAGTTGCACAATACGAGAAGGTATAATAGAAAGTCTGTCCCGCTTGACATTCCATTCATATTTAATGTCAAGCTGAAACGTAGAGAACCCTATAGTTAAAGCCTCTTTAAAAAGAGGGAACTTATTAGGTGGAAAGTGAGTTGGGTAACTAGACTCAAATTTAACATGTAAAATTTCTCTCTCGTATTCCGATAACAAGGAATATGAGGTGTTAGAAAAAGCAACTATTCACCACTGTCTAGACATAGTTGTGGTTATTTTAAAATGGCCCATATCACGTTCGAAATTGCCAGATACTTTAAAAAGTATATCGAGAGTGGCATTCCCATTGAGTTTTATTGCCTCTTCATTTATAAAATCGAAGTTGACATGGAATTCATCTATGTCAACAACTTGTATTTTCATATTACCATGTTTAAATTTTAGTTCTATTAGGCACAAGCAGACTAGAACAAGAAGCAAAAAAACACAAACCCAGAATATAACTCTCTGGACGAAGCTTATTGGGTAAGGGGGCTGGTGATTGTTGTTGTCGTCGTCGTCATGGTGGAGGTGGTTATTGTTGTTGGTGGTGGTGTGTCGGCGGTGGGGATTGTTGTTGATGTGTGGAGGCACCATTTGGACATCCATTTGCACTGTTTAATAATCCAATAAAAATTCAACAACCGTTAGATATTTTGTTTTCATGAAAAAAAAAATATCAATCTATTGCTACATATTATAAGATCCTTTTACTGATACTCAAAGTCAAAACACATATCATAAAATTTCCAAATATCAATCTCAACGTAAAAATATTATTGTATTTGAAGTTTACACAAAATTTCGAACCACAACAGTTATTCATGATTCATACGAAAAATAACAGGTATACAAAAATATTTGTTGTTACTGAGATTCCGGCCACGCATATATTTACAAACCCGAAACCAAGTCCAAAAATTCAACCAACAAACAAATTAAATGTTAGAAAGACCAACAACATTTAAAGAAACAAGAAAACATCAAGAATATCAAACCGAGTTGACTCAGTGGTTGACCAGATAAAAAGTTTATTTAAACCATTTTTATAAACCATTTTAGGGTTTTTTAAAGAAACAAGAAAACATCAAGAACATCAAGAATATCCACACGAGTTTAGGGTTTTTAAACCATTTTTATTAATAAAATTTATTTAAAACCCGGATAAAAAGTTTATTAAAGATAAAAAAAAGTGGTTGATTTTTACCGTGCGAAATGGTGGTGGCAGCGATCTATCTTTTGGTACAAGAAAAAGAGTGGCCAGAAGTTTTTCCGTAAGCCGGAATCTTTGGTGATCGTAAGATGGAGAGAGGTGGTGAGTTATAATGTTATATATAGGCGGTAAAAAATGATTAAAAAGTGAGGAATATTGATTTCAAATAATTAAAAGACACATGTATTAGATATTCATAACATATGTTTATTTAGACACTGCAATAAATTCGTAAAATCAGTTTCTTGTATTTCATATATGTTCCCATATCTCATCTTTATATACATGTTATGAAATCTTTTTATTTTTTGGAAACATATTAAACTTGCTTTCTAGGATTTTTTGATTTAGGTTGTGGGTGTTCAAAAAATATCCGTATTCGGATATCCAAAAAATTGATTATGTTGATATAAATAATGTATAAAAACGTTATTAATATTTTTTGATATCCCTAAGTTTTGACGATCACAAAATATAAACTCATTAAACGCAAAGTCAATACATAAACAAGTTTTAAGTAAGTTTATATCATCTCATCCAACATAATCACTTAAGGTATGAATAAACAAGTGACTAATACATTTTATGATCAAAGGGATGTTTATTTAAATAATACAAAGTTTATAAAATTAAATTAACTTATTATATATTTTTGAAAAACATTTTTGGTAATAAAGGAAAATGTCTAATTCATAGAAAATATATGAATTCAAATTCTTAACCAAAATCAGTTAGTTTTTCACCAAATAATTTTTCCCCAGAAAAAGACAAAATTTCTGGCCGTTTTAGCTGGGCGGCCCCCTTAATTATAAGGGGCGGCCCCCTTAATTTTAAGGGGGCCGGCACACAATTAAGGGGGCCGGCCACGCTCCTCTGTCAAAAATTTTCTCCTATAAATACCACCTCAAACCTGGTATTTTTCTCACCTCTTGCACGAAAATTTTCAGATCCAAATCTCTCTAAACATCCTCCTAAAAATCCTTTGATCATATAATTGTTAATCCTTATTTCAAGTGATTCATTCCCTCACCTCTCATCTCTCAAAGTGCAAGAGAAGAATACTCCTTCAACATCAAGTTGTGAAGTATTGTAAATTTATGTATATAGTCTAGTTGTTGTGTACATTCATTGTAAAGGTGTGATAGTATTGTAACTAGATAGATCTAGGAGTAGAAGTTGTGAAATAGAAGTCGTGAGATATAAGTAGTGTTGTGAAGAAGAGAAGAGGTAGTGTTGTGAAGAAGAAGAAGTCGTGAAGCCGTGAAGGTGTGAAGTCGTGGTGTGTAGAAGTCGTGCCGTGAAGAAGTCGTGCTAAGTCGTGGTGTGCATAAGTTGTGATAAGACGTGTTGTGGTGTGAGATTGGTTCTAGCTACTATTAGGACTCGTGATGAGTGCTCAAACACTCATCATTTTTTGTCTAATCTCAACTGCAAAACATACAAAAACACTCAGAAATGCATCAAAATACTAAAAATATTTCAAAATTGTGTTTTATATGTTTTAGATGCAAAATGAGCAAAAACAAACGAAAAACGTACAAAGTTTGCAAAAGTGGCAGTTTCAGTCCCTCAACTTTCATAAAATTACAAAACTAGTCCCTGGTCATTCAAAATATGGAAAATTATCACCAAAGGTCCTTTTACAATCATAAGTTGTCATATTTTGTCCTTTGGTGAAAAATTGGAAAAAGTTTTGGAAATTTACACTTTTGGTCCCTGGAGTTTCAAATATTGGCAGAAAAGGTCCCTGGAGTTACAAATTTGGTCCTTATGTATTACTAGTTACCAAATGGACCCTTTGGTATTATTAGCCCAAAAACCATGAGTCTGATCCAACAAACACAGCCCATAAAACACTCCCCAAGCCCAATCTATAACCTGGCCTATTCCCATTTTAAATAAAACCACCCCTGCTCTTTGACCATAGTCAACACCCAGCAAACCACAACTTCGACCACTGTTCATCTCCCCCACTCCTCCATGTTTTCAGCTTCTGTGTTCCCCCCTCCTCTCCAAAGTCCTCACCAACTCCAACTATCATTAATACTATCACCTACACCCTCACCTTCCCCCCTCCTCATTTATTACCACACCAAACACCACTCTCCCCTGCCAAAATTTTCTTTCCCGCCAAAAACCATTTTAATGGTTGAGATCAAAACAAAGCCATCCAACGGCTATACTGAAGTGGGAAAAGTCAGAGATGCCTTCTGGGACCTATAAAAGTCAGAAAAAGAAGAGAAGAAATTAGTTAAGTAGTATAGAGTAGTTGTAGTTTAGCTTAAAAAAAACAAGTTATTGTAACTTACATTTCTGGTTGTTAAAATTAGTTTAGAGGGCTTGTAATCAGCTCTAGTAATGTAATTTCAACTTTATATAACCTCAATTTCAAGTTTTCAGTTATAATTAAGCTATTTACATTTTTACTTGAAATCTTGTTTTTAGCTCTAAAGTTGTTGAAATTAATGATTTGCTGCTCAAATAAGTCTCATTTAGTATTTTTAACTCACTGGAACCTTTAAATTTAAGCTTGGTTTAGGTTCTATTCAAAAACTCAAAAAAATGCTCAAAATTCCAATTTAATAGGTCAAATAATCAAAAACCAGTGAAGATGGTTGTACAATTGTTGGAACAAGGTTGATTTTGGATGTTCATGGGATTAGAGCTCAGTGGGAGCTTTAGGAATGTATCATGGTTTTTGGTTCTTGACCTTACAGGATCTCATTGTAAGCCAAACCTTATTTTTAGCTAAGTTACTGTAGCATTAGCTTTATAACTGCTTATTATTGTTTAGTTACTGCTTTTTCTTGCTTAGCTGTGTCTATTAGTTGTTTAATGTTCCATTTATGCCTAGTTGTCAGTTAGTATAAGTTTAGTTTGAAACTTTGCTTGTAAACTTTCATTTTAGCTCATAATAGCTTATTGTGATTTGCTGATCTTGATTGTTATTTGCTTGTTGCATACTGATTTACTATCCTTATTATAGCTAAGTAAGTAGTTAAACTCCATTGTTCCTAGATTAATCCACCATTCTCTTCAAAAATCTCTCAAAATTGATTTTCAAGGGGTGTTTGGCATTACACTGTTATGAGTATGCTTGTTGTTATTTTGTTGTTATTCTTGTACTAGTAGATTGCATTAACTTAGTTTAGGTCTAGTGAAGTCTAAAATCCAGGTTCTAAACATCAAAAGTCAAAAATAACAAACCACCACCCCAACACTCCACTGTTGGGACAGTGGGTTCCCAAAACGACCCATTTTGCTTATAAATAACTCCCATAGCCCACATTAGCCTTATTTTACTTTATTACAGCATATTTAGTCACTTAGGATGAGTCAAAGTTCATATTGGTCAAAGGTTTAAGTTTTTCTCAAAAGTCAAAGTTTGCACATTTCAGATTTTCTCCAAACTAACAAGATTTTAATAGAATTTTGTGTGAACTTTTAGGGCTTAAAGCTTGTTGTTACTTGTTCTCTACCAGCTCAACTTTAAGTTTCCATGGCCATTACATTTTTGTGATTTTTTTCCTGGGCCCCACAAGCCCTCAAACAGGGCCACCCAGGCCACTGAGCTGCTGAAATTCAGCAGCAACATCACCAAAGACCCACCTTCTGTGGGTCCCACAGGACACCAAAGTGGGCCCCACACTTCCCCCTTGGTTCCTTAGACTCCTTAGCTGGCCCTCTACACATTCCACCCAAGGTTGTGCCCCCAATCACCCCTGGGACCCACCTGAATCAGCTCCAAAGTTGTCCCATTTTCTAGTTTTAACTTGGGTCAAAATTGTCCATTTTGACCCATTGATGTAATCTGAGCTCCAAGCTTGGTGTTTTCAGTTCCATTTAGTCCCAAAAAGTAGTTTTCATCAAGTTTTACCTCTGTGGGTCCCACAGAGGCTCAAAAGCACCAAAAAGTCAAGAAAAGTCAACATTTGAGCCTTTTAGTGGCCGTTTTGCTTATTTTTGAGTTATAAGAAAAGTGTTTTTACAAAAGTTTCATGTTTTTAGGTATAAAATGCTGTTCCAAAAGAAAATCCAATTTATTTTTTTAGTGATAGTTTCTATTTAATGTAAATTAAATTTTATTTTTCATTTTTAGATTTTAATTAAGTACTTGTCATTTTTATATTTTTATTAATTACCTCTTATATTAAAGTATTTTTAGTAAATTTTTCAGATTTTTATTTTACCATTTGGTATTTATTAGAATTAATTTTAGTTTTATTAATTATTAATTAATATTAAGTTTAAAATAGCATATTTAGTTTTTATTAAGCAAAACCTAGTTTTTATATTTTTTATAGCTTTTATATGTTAGAAAATAATTTTAGAAATTTTATTAGAATTTTTACTGTTCATTTAGTAATTTTCTTAATTTAAAATAGTTTAATTAGATAATTAGTAATTAATTAATAGAAAATTCACAAAAAGACAAAAGTATTTATTTTTATTTTTTATACTTTCTTCAAGTTCATTTTTAAGTTTAGAAAATATTTTTGTAAGTTTTTAGTTTATTTTGTAACTTTTATCAGTTTTAGTTTATTATTAAATTAGGTTTAAAATAGTTTTAATTAATTAAATAGAATTTAAATATTAAAATAATCATTTTAATAATTTCATTTTCATTTTAAATTTTCTTTTACATTTTAGTTTGTAAAAAAGACATTTTCACCCCCTGGGTGTTTTCAGATTTCTGTTTTTACTTTTTATTTTGTACGTTCGCGTTTTATTTAAACGTAACGTACGCGTTTTTAGGTTTAAAACGTTTCTAGGTTTTCAAACTTTCCAGTCTTGTTTATATAGCTTGTTTAAGCTATTTCTTCGTATATTCCTTAGCTTAATCACACACAAAACCCTTTTCATTCAAATTCACCCGATCACGAAATCGTTTTGATTACCATCCACACCTCGTCGGGACATAACGACCCGGGGAAACCCTATATTCCGCGGAGCATTGACTCTAGGCAGTTTGACCTTGTTGACCATCACCTGGTCAATTTAGGTTGACCGTTTGGAGCCAATCAAATTTTGGCGCCGCTGCCGGGGAGGTTGTGTGCGTATCTAAACGGTTTTTCTGATTAGTGACCTTGGAATTCGTTCCATTGTACATTTATCCATCCTTTGTTCATATTTTCTTATTTTCAAAACAAAACCGTTCCCGAAAACTTTTTAAACTCAGTTTTCAACGAACACAAAAAACACAAAAACATTTTCTTTATCCTTTGTACAAAATGCATTTCCAAAAATCCAAAAAAATTCTCCTTTACCCTTTCCCATCTTTGATTCTTCATCCCTACCCCTCTATACACATTTGATTCTTTCTATGTCTCATCCACACTTTCTGGTTTGCCAATGGTATGGTAATCCTCATAATGGTGGCAATTGCCCCAGCTGTGGCATGGTAGAGTCGGGAAACAGGTCTGTCTATAACCAAAATCCTTATTCTTACCATGACACGACTGATTCATTCCATCAGTTACCACACCATGAGACTCAACAGTTTTACTGTTGTGAGTACTGTGGTGGTTCACACTACAGTTATGATTGTCAATCGGGAAACACGCTTGTCTATGAGCAGTTTCCTGGTAACAATTATAACTCTAGCACTTATCACCCACAGCCACATCAGTTTCACTGTTGTGATTACTGTGGAGGTCCACACTCTAGCTCGGATTGTCAAACAAGGAATCCATTTCCTTGTAACAATTACGACTATTCGTTTTCAGACCCACCTCCACAGTACGATATGATTCACACAACTCCTCAAGAAACCGAGCAAGACCTTTTACTAAAGGCTCTTGATATTTTAAAAGAACTTAAGGAGGAGTTGGCTACTTCATCGTTTCAAAGCTCTCGTGAGAAATCCATGGCAGAATTGCTTGCTGAAGAACGAGATGCTAGAAACGAATTAAGCAAGGAAGAATTACTTGTCTTAGAACAAGCAGCTAAAACACGTGCCATATTTCGCAATGCTGCTCTTCTCGATGATGATGATGATGATGACGTTACCCTTGATATTTCTCAATTTTGTGAGGGTTCATCAAGTTCATCTGTTGTGGTTCCTTCCTCGAAAAATCAGGGAGAAAAAACTATGATAGAATTACTAGCAGAAGAACAAATGAAATTTATAAAACCCATGTCTGCTAGTCCTTCTCAACTCCCTCAGTCTATTGATATCACACCCGAAGTTCACACTCACTCTTTGAACATGGGGGATGAGCATCTTGACACTATTCCTGCAAAGGAATCGGACGAATTCATAAAGTCTAGTGTTGAGATCCTTGTCCCAATCCCAAGAGAGTCACAGGGAACTTTGGATCATGTGTGTGATTTACCTTTCCCCATTGAGTGTCCTAAAGATCAATTTGAGACTTTCTCAGATTTTAGCGATGATTGTACATCTTATGGAGACATCAAGTATGTTGAGGCGTCAGTTCCACATTCTGATGCTGATCATCTTCTTGAGGAGTTCGCTGATGAACTTGCTCACATCGATCCACTTTCATTGGAAAGTGATGATGGTCTCCTCGACTTTGAAGCCGATCTGGGAGAAATTGAAAGTCTCCTATATCATGATCCGTCACTCACTTCTTATCCCGACGGTCCAATAGAGAATGTTAATCTCTTTGTTCCCGAAACATCCAACACGACTCTCACCAATCCTCTATTTGAATTCGAATCTGAATTCACTATGATTTCTAACAATCCAATCTTTGACGAGGATTGTGATGAGTCCACAACGGAACATGAGTCCACAAATTCACATCTTGTGAATGATTCTCTTCATGAGGAGTTCTCCGGTGAACTCACTCATCATGTCATGACTCCTCCGGAGTTTGATATCCCGGGGGGAGATGCTCTCAATTATGAGAATTTGCAAATTCCCACCCACCCTCCCGGGATGTTTACGAGCTTACCCTTTGAAATCCAAACTCAGGCTATTGAGCCTCCTCAAGAGGAAGAAGATCAACTCATGATTTTCATCATGGTTTTCTTCCATTTCTTCACCTATAAGGTGACTTCTTCCCTTCTTCACTCCTTCGAGAGTGAGGACACTATATTTGATCCCGGCATTTTCATATATCATTATCTTGAGCCGGTATTATATCTCATCGGTGTGGAACTTTCACGTGCTTCAAATGTTTGTCCAAACATTTTGAATGGAAGTCCGATTGAGATTGTTTCTTCCACATCATGCTTCCCCAAGGACAAATGAATTCGGGGTCGAGTCAAGCTAGCGACTCGGTAAACAAAAACAATAGCATGCTTATAGGGTTTTCACCCTAAGTGTGGGGGAGTCCCCCATGCTATGGTTACTTATGAAGTGAAAATACAAAATGGTGTTTTCCACGCTTAGCTTGTAATGTTGCCCTTTTACGTTCAAAATGTCGGCATAATAGCCGGGATTTTGAATATTGAGGACAATATTCATGCTAAGTGTGGGGGGTATTCGCTATTCTAGCGAATTTTATCACATTTTACCATATAATACCCCCGTTTTAGCCAAAATTTTAAAAATTTTTCACTGGTGCTTCAAAATTTTTGTGGTAATCAGTCCGCCTTGTCTAAACGACAAAAGGGATTGGCTAGTCCAGGAGCAAACGGCTCTTGGTAAAGACATCTCAAATCCGTTTACGGCTTGCAATTTGCCCAAAATTGTATGGTTCCTCAACTCCCCAAAAACAAATGAGTTGGCTAGCCCGCAAGATTATGGCTTGTGGTAAAGGCCGTGGAAAATCCATAACTGGTAATCAGCTCACCAAGATGTTGACTAGGTCCATCAAGAGTTGGCTAGTCCAGAAGCAAACGGCTTCTGGTAAAGACTACTCAAATCCGTTGACAGCTGGTGGTTTGCTCAAAATCACACGGTTATCAGGTGTGCCACAGTTCTTTCACCTGGCTACTCCAGAAGTGATGGCTTTTGGTAAAGAGTTTTTCAAATCCATCAAGTTTCAAAACAATATTGCTAGGGACTAGCAATAGTTTAGTGTGGGGGATTGATGAGTGCTCAAACACTCATCATTTTTGGTCTAATCTCAACTGTAAAACATACAAAAACACTCAGAAATGCATCAAAATACTAAAAATATTTCAAAATTGTGTTTTATATGTTTTAGATGCAAAATGAGCAAAAACAGACGAAAAACGTACAAAGTTTGCAAAATTGGCAGTTTCAGTCCCTCAACTTTCATAAAATTACAAAACTAGTCCCTGGTCATTCAAAATATGGAAAATTATCACCAAAGGTCCTTTTACAATCATAAGTTGTCATATTTTGTCCTTTGGTGAAAAATTGGAAAAAGTTTTGGAAATTTACACTTTTGGTCCCTGGAGTTTCAAATATTGGCAGAAAAGGTCCCTGGTGGGATAATTTTGAATGAAAAAATCATTTTGGGTCCTTGGGAAGTTACAAAAATCATTTTTGGTCCTTGGGATGAAAGTTTTCTGAAATTACATGTTTGGTCCCTGGACTTTGCAAAAATGACAATTTTGGTCCCCGTGAATTTCAAAATGGAAAAATATCATTTTTGGCCATATACTAATGAATTGTGGCATATTTTACCCTTGTAATAATTTTGGATGTTTGGCAAAATCAGTCCCTCATATTTTTGAAATTACAAATTTGGTCCTTATGTATTACTAGTTACCAAATGGACCCTTTGGTATTATTAGCCCAAAAACCATGAGTCTGATCCAACAAACACAGCCCATAAAACACTCCCCAAGCCCAATCTATAACCTGGCCCATTCCCATTTTAAATAAAACCACCCCTGCTCTTTGACCATAGTCAACACCCAGCAAACCACAACTTCGACCACTGTTCATCTCCCCCACTCCTCCATGTTTTCAGCTTCTGTGTTCCCCCCTCCTCTCCAAAGTCCTCACCAACTCCAACTATCATTAATACTATCACCTACACCCTCACCTTCCCCCCTCCTCATTTATTACCACACCAAACACCACTCTCCCCTGCCAAAATTTTCTTTCCCGCCAAAAACCATTTTAATGGTTGAGATCAAAACAAAGCCATCCAACGGCTATACTGAAGTGGGAAAAGTCAGAGATGCCTTCTGGGACCTATAAAAGTCAGAAAAAGAAGAGAAGAAATTAGTTAAGTAGTATAGAGTAGTTGTAGTTTAGCTTAAAAAAAACAAGTTATTGTAACTTACATTTCTGGTTGTTAAAATTAGTTTAGAGGGCTTGTAATCAGCTCTAGTAATGTAATTTCAACTTTATATAACCTCAATTTCAAGTTTTCAGTTATAATTAAGCTATTTACATTTTTACTTGAAATCTTGTTTTTAGCTCTAAAGTTGTTGAAATTAATGATTTGCTGCTCAAATAAGTCTCATTTAGTATTTTTAACTCACTGGAACCTTTAAATTTAAGCTTGGTTTAGGTTCTATTCAAAAACTCAAAAAAATGCTCAAAATTCCAATTTAATAGGTCAAATAATCAAAAACCAGTGAAGATGGTTGTACAATTGTTGGAACAAGGTTGATTTTGGATGTTCATGGGATTAGAGCTCAGTGGGAGCTTTAGGAATGTATCATGGTTTTTGGTTCTCGACCTTACAGGATCTCATTGTAAGCCAAACCTTATTTTTAGCTAAGTTACTGTAGCATTAGCTTTATAACTGCTTATTATTGTTTAGTTACTGCTTTTTCTTGCTTAGCTGTGTCTATTAGTTGTTTAATGTTCCATTTATGCCTAGTTGTCAGTTAGTATAAGTTTAGTTTGAAACTTTGCTTGTAAACTTTCATTTTAGCTCATAATAGCTTATTGTGATTTGCTGATCTTGATTGTTATTTGCTTGTTGCATACTGATTTACTATCCTTATTATAGCTAAGTAAGTAGTTAAACTCCATTGTTCCTAGATTAATCCACCATTCTCTTCAAAAATCTCTCAAAATTGATTTTCAAGGGGTGTTTGGCATTACATTGTTATGAGTATGCTTGTTGTTATTTTGTTGTTATTCTTGTACTAGTAGATTGCATTAACTTAGTTTAGGTCTAGTGAAGTCTAAAATCCAGGTTCTAAACATCAAAAGTCAAAAATAACAAACCACCACCCCAACAGTCCACTGTTGGGACAGTGGGTTCCCAAAACGACCCATTTTGCTTATAAATAACTCCCATAGCCCACATTAGCCTTATTTTACTTTATTACAGCATATTTAGTCACTTAGGATGAATCAAAGTTCATATTGGTCAAAGGTTTAAGTTTTTCTCAAAAGTCAAAGTTTGCACATTTCAGATTTTCTCCAAACTAACAAGATTTTAATAGAATTTTGTGTGAACTTTTAGGGCTTAAAGCTTGTTGTTACTTGTTCTCTACCAGCTCAACTTTAAGTTTCCATGGCCATTACATTTTTGTGATTTTTTTCCTGGGCCCCACAAGCCCTCAAACAGGGCCACCCAGGCCACTAAGCTGCTGAAATTCAGCAGCAACATCACCAAAGACCCACCTTCTGTGGGTCCCACAGGACACCAAAGTGGGCCCCACACTTCCCCCTTGGTTCCTTAGACTCCTTAGCTGGCCCTCTACACATTCCACCCAAGGTTGTGCCCCCAATCACCCCTGGGACCCACCTGAATCAGCTCCAAAGTTGTCCCATTTTCTAGTTTTAACTTGGGTCAAAATTGTCCATTTTGACCCATTGGTGTAATCTGAGCTCCAAGCTTGGTGTTTTCAGTTCCATTTAGTCCCAAAAAGTAGTTTTCATCAAGTTTTACCTCTGTGGGTCCCACAGAGGCTCAAAAGCACCAAAAAGTCAAGAAAAGTCAACATTTGAGCCTTTTAGTGGCCGTTTTGCTTATTTTTGAGTTATAAGAAAAGTGTTTTTACAAAAGTTTCATGTTTTTAGGTATAAAATGTTCCAAAAGAAAATCCAATTTATTTTTTTAGTGATAGTTTCTATTTAATGTAAATTAAATTTTATTTTTCATTTTTAGATTTTAATTAAGTACTTGTCATTTTTATATTTTTATTAATTACCTCTTATATTAAAGTATTTTTAGTAAATTTTTCAGATTTTTATTTTACCATTTGGTATTTATTAGAATTAATTTTAGTTTTATTAATTATTAATTAATATTAAGTTTAAAATAGCATATTTAGTTTTTATTAAGCAAAACCTAGTTTTTATATTTTTTATAGCTTTTATATGTTAGAAAATAATTTTAGAAATTTTATTAGAATTTTTACTGTTCATTTAGTAATTTTCTTAATTTAAAATAGTTTAATTAGATAATTAGTAATTAATTAATAGAAAATTCACAAAAAGACAAAAGTATTTATTTTTATTTTTTATACTTTCTTCAAGTTCATTTTTAAGTTTAGAAAATATTTTTGTAAGTTTTTAGTTTATTTTGTAACTTTTATCAGTTTTAGTTTATTATTAAATTAGGTTTAAAATAGTTTTAATTAATTAAATAGAATTTAAATATTAAAATAATCATTTTAATAATTTCATTTTCATTTTAAATTTTCTTTTACATTTTAGTTTGTAAAAAAGACATTTTCACCCCCTGGGTGTTTTCAGATTTCTGTTTTTACTTTTTATTTTGTACGTTCGCGTTTTATTTAAACGTAACGTACGCGTTTTTAGGTTTAAAACGTTTCTAGGTTTTCAAACTTTCCAGTCTTGTTTATATAGCTTGTTTAAGCTATTTCTTCGTATATTCCTTAGCTTAATCACACACAAAACCCTTTTCATTCAAATTCACCCGATCACGAAACCGTTTTGATTACCATCCACACCTCGTCGGGACATAACGACCCGGGGAAACCCTATATTCCGCGGAGCATTGACTCTAGGCAGTTTGACCTTGTTGACCATCACCTGGTCAATTTAGGTTGACCGTTTGGAGCCAATCAACTCGACATCTAGCTTAGTGTCGTTAAAGGTGTAAGCAACGTTGTGTAAGGTTTTCTCCGCCATAAGGGAGCTTGTTGACATAGTGAAGAAAAACTCTCGAGTAGGTGACTCGGGGAGTGGAGTAGGGCAAGAAAGGTGTCCTTGTAGCCGAACCACTAAAAATCCTTTGTCTTGCGGTGCGATCTTTCCATCTCTATCTTTTTACTTACGTACTTATTTATATCGTACTAGTTTGCATGAGTAGATATAAATACTTATAAGTCATACACATCTATATAGTCTAAGCTTACTTGAAGAAATCTAATTGCTTATAAGTATACAAACATATATATCTCACCTAAACTAGATATAAACACTTTTAAGTCATATACAACTATATAGTCGTAGCTTACTTGAATAGATAGAATTGCTTAGAAGTATATAAGTGTTGATCTCACCCAAACTAAAATTGAAGTCATATAACTAAGTTTTCATAAAACTAAAAAGACGGAAAACTATTCAACCCCCCCCCCTTCTAGTTTTCCACAATTGGTATCAAGAGCCACGTCAATCAAGATTTTTAAAATATACTATATTTTAAAACTTGAAATCGATCTATGGAATCAGGAAAATATTTAGAAGGGAACATGATAGTTAAACCACCATACTTTGAAAATATAAGTTTTCTTGAATGGAAAATTAAATTTGAAAACTATGTAAAGTCAATAGATATTGATCTTTGGTATATCATTTCATTTGGTGATTTTCAACCAACAAAAACTATTTTTGACAAAGAAGATAAAAACCATAAAAGAATGTTAGATAAAAATAATAAGGCTAAAATAATCATATATAAAGCTTTACCTAGATGTGAATATGAAAGAATATTTTTTTGTCAAACGGCAAATGATATATGGAAATGTCTTTCAAATCTTCATTATGAGAAGTCTAAATTTGAAGAAATGCTTGAACACAAAATAGTAGTAAATGAAAGTATAGTAGATAAATATTTAGTTGAAATGAGTACATGTACTACTAGTTCAAATTCTTTGTATGAAGGTAATGATGCTGAAAATTCCACGAGTCATTTCGAAAGTAAACAAGAAGATTGTATGGAGACAAAGATCGAGAAGGAAATTAGTGACGATGACGAATCTAGTTCCGAAAGTGAAGACGAAAAATATGCAAAAGTTGTCAAAGAATTCAAAAAGCTTCTCAAAAGGCGACCAAGGGCACATGGGAAAAGAAAAACAACCCTAAGGAAAAGATTCGATGATGAAGATGAAAAGGGTAGATGTTTCGTTGCTCAAGCGTCAAATGAGATATGTCTAGGAATAGATTTGGAGCCCGATGAGTGGATAAAGGATAGCGGATGCTCAAGACACATGACGGGGAACTGTGAGCTATTCTCCACCTACAAGGCATATAACGGAGGTAACGTTATTTTTGGTAGTGATCGTCGTGGAAAAGTCATAGGCAAAGGTAATAATGGCGAAAACCCCACGAGTCATACCAAGAGCAAACAAAAAGGGTGTACAAAGTCAACGATCGAACATAATAATGATGAAAAAGAGACAACAAGAGAAGAAAAGTGTCTCATGGCAAAGGCATCCGATGAGGTACGTTCCGAAACCAAATACTATAGTGATAAAAACCTATCTTTAGATGAAAAAGACCTAGATAATAAATATAGTAGGTTATACAAAGTCATGGCTAAGAATAAATCACTAAAACATATTAATAATCAATTAGAAAATGAGATACTTGAATTAAAAATTAAACTACAACATTTAGAAAAAGGAAAAGAAGTTTTTATAGAATGTGAAACATGTCTAGAGGTCATAAATGAAAACAAAAAACTTAAAGATAAAATTTTCAAACTTGACAAAGTTGAAAATAGTAGTAACTCACTTAAGAAAATAATAAGTGTTCAAGGAACTTCGGTAAATAAAACCGGCGTAGGATTCAACTCAACTAGTGAAAATAAAGATGTAAAGTTTGAATGTAAACTTAGTAAACAAAAACCCTTAGATTCAAAACCTAAGTATATACTTGTAAAAGATAGAAAAATACCTATTGCGAGTGATGAGGAAGTAAAAAGTTTTTATAAACCATCACTAAAAGCCAAAACCGAATTTTCTAAACCAAAATTAAGATATAAAACTCCACCTCCAAATAGACCAAATAATCCTCATCCTCGGTATAAAACACCTCAACCTAGAAGAAATCAAGGTAGGCAAAACCTTTCAAATAACAGTCACCCAATGTGGATTTATCCACATCAACTAAGCTTTAGCCCATAGGGAATATTTTCACCATACATGTATCCTAGTCAATTGCAAACCATGTTTGGTTCAAACAACTTTGGACCAATGAGACCATGGGAACCAAGTGGTTAAGATGTCACTTTTCAAAACTATTGGAATCTCATCTACAAATGGCTTCTATAAGTCAACATGGCAACTTGAAGTTTTTTGAAGAAAATTTATTGAAGACTAAAAGGTACGCATTTCTTTTAAGTTTATCGTTAAAATTTATATTCTTAGATTAACAACTAGTTAGAATAATGTCTAGTTATATAGCTAGTAATACTTACTTGCTCACATATTATGAACCCCTCTTAGTTGGCTTTCCTAGGATTTGAATTAAAATTGTTCGTTGTCAAACAACATAGAAAATGGAAATCTCTTTCCTTTCATTTCATACCCTTATAATATATTGTTTCGATACACCTATTCGCCTTAGCCTACCATGTAGTCTTGGTTTATGATTGAGAAGTCACTGTTTGCCCAAGTTCAAGGTCCAAGTAGAGAAATTCGGGAATCACGCCTATGTCAAAGACATACGAAGATCATTTGAAGACCCCTAAATTCTCATATATGATTCATCTCAAGTGGAGGGATGATAGTATTTTTGTATTTAGTTATGATTAAAAAAAATATGAATTTCTGTTTGTAAATTGTAGTATTGATGGTGCACCATTGTATAGCACCAAGTTTATGAGCTTATCAGATTTAGTATCGAGGAGGCCACTTCGATCACATTTGAAGAATTGATTTGGTGAAGTTTATACACCAACATGAAGACCGAGTAATGTGTCCATCATGACGTCCACTAATGGCACACTAACCCATGATCCGGTTTTTGGGTTTTGAAGCTTTGACTTTGAATGAACGGTAAACGGTGACAACTTGGTTGTAGGCTTAGACTATTTGCTTCTTTATTTTTATTTTTCACCCATTATGTGCATTCCCATTTTTTTTTTTTTTTTTTTTTTTTTTGGTACAAATGGTGAATGATCATATTAATATCAACATGTTACAAATTACAAGAACAATTCTCTCATAACTGGAGTGAAATAGGCTTCACCCAGTGAGATACAAATGCAACATACAATACAAGCTAGTCATATCTAATATCTGATAAAACTAATCAATATCACACATACTCGTCCATACATCAGACAACTCATTCTTATTCCAATATAATCAAGGCTGCATTTTAACATAAACCATGTCAGCTTTGATTATTCATTCACCAATTAGAGCACCTACCATCTGGCTACATTTTCACATCATCTCCCTATTAAAGCCATTCAACTGGCTCCCATAATAGCTAAAACATGGCAGATGTGCGGCTTCACTAAGAACCCTTACCCATCCATGGAGGGGCTCTATCAAACAGCCTACATTTCCCTCTCTAGAAGGGCTTCAGCTGTTTAGGAATCATGCCTAGGTGATTTTTGAGCAGTCATTGGTGTCTTGGCCAGCGTTCTGGTCATGTATCGATGGTATTTGTCACTTTTGCCATGGTATGTTAGTAACGACACTACACCCTTAGCCTTATATTTGTTCACCTAATATTGCCTTCAAAAATTGTTTTGACCTTAGCTCTAGTGGTGGAGATTTGTGTAACCGCCAAGCCTATGATATAATACATACTATGACATTGCTTTGAGTGATCACCCTGAAATTACTCGGGGATATCTTTTTAGAAATGATTCTAATAAGGTCTACTTGAGGGTAAGTAGAGTTCAAGTTGGGGGATATTTGATGACATCAAATAATCCTGATATTTAAATGTCAATTTCCCCCTAATATGCTCATTATTTGTATTGATTATAAGGATATATTCTTTGATTTCTTTATATTTCATTTCCAGGTTACAAATGAGCATAGGAGCTGAAGAAACACGGAAATTGGAAAGAACTTGCAAAAGATACACATCTTAGTATATTGAAGAGAGCAACGGCGTAACTCATACTCTCAACTACGCTGTAGATAGGAATTCAAACATAATGACAAGTCAACGCTTATCATGACTTACGGCGTAACCAACTCACGAGGTTACGCCGTAATCATTTGAAGACTTAGATGAATTTGTGAGCCATGAAGGCTACGTCGTAACCATACTATGGAGATACGACGTAGTTAACGAACAGTACGTGATCCAAGATTTTGTCTTGATTACAACGTAACCACACATGAAGATTACGGCGTAAGTGAAAACCCTAAGGAGCTACGGCATAACCAATATCACAACTAAACCGTAGCCAATATTAATGGATAAGATCGTTTCACAATAACACTAGTTACGGCATAACCAACTCTTAGGGTTACGCCATAGCTGTGTCGGGCTTATAAATACCAAGGTTGCAAAAATTGTGAATCGGTAGTTGGGCGATTGACCACCTTGTAGCTTGTAATCGGTCTAGGCAGGATTAATCGGTGATTAATCAGATTGGCAAAACTGACAAATTTTGGTTATTTTCGGCAAGTTTTGTGTATTTCTGGTGAGTTTTAGGTATTTTCAGCAAGGTATTTTTTTAAAAAACAACTTGTAATAGACTTAAACAGTTACTATAAATGATCAAAATAAATTTACAGTGAGTTTTGGGTGCTTCCAACAAGATTTATAGGTTTCCGGAAAAGTTTGACCACCATTGACCACTGCTGATCGCCGTTGACCATGGTTAACCTATGTTTTTAACCCAGTTACATAAATTGGCAAGGTCAGTGGCCTTGTAGCACCTAATCGATGATTAATCGGTTTTGTAGACCTTTTTTTGCAACACTGATAAATACCAGCCCTAAATTCTGCATTTGACACAACTTTCTCACCACCAAAAGTGAGAGAAAGAAAGGAGGTTTTATAGAGGCATTCTACAGCAGGATACGGAGCATTTTAAAGGGAGAGGTCGCGCCTATAACACCATAAGTTTTAGTTTTTCATTGTTTAAATTACATTTCCGAATTCATGTCTTCATTCAACATTGATTTGGGTTTACTTTATATTATGATCAGCTAAATACATTTGGTGCTAGCCTAGTCATGATTTCTGTATTGTTGTAATTATGTTTTCGTACTTTTTATAATACTTCTAGTGTGTGCATGCTTAGTTTATCATAGATCCTTTAGTTGTGGTAGTTTTGAAGAACCGGTTATACTTGGTACGCTAGGCGAATTGACCAAAGGACCCTAGTGTTGTTAGTTTGCAAGGGAAATGGGTAGGATGACAACTAGCCATTTGCCCTATGTGCAAATCGACCAAAGGACCAATTTTTGGGTTTGATAAACTTAAGTAATTAGAGGTGTGGTCTTAGATCCGAGAGGTCGTGCCACACCAAGATAAATCTAGCATGTAGTGGTACTTATTGACTCAAACTAGTCTACCGTACGTCGGTTTACTTACAGAGGGTAGTGCCTTTGGTTAGTGACATGATTCTAGGGAGATAGGTTAGGGAAATCGACCAAATGAACCTAGTGATATATGTCCGCCCCAGTTGAAGCATTGGAATAGTTTTATATAAAACATAGTCATAGCAATATAGGATGACCAACTAGGCTAGTACACTTTCTCTCACTGCTCACAACTCAACTTACTTTATGTTTTTATTTCATTTCTGTTTTATTTAGTTAATTAATCATTTCAACTCTAAACCAACTTAAAACGTGACAATAGACTTAAATAGGATCCGCACGACATAGCTCTTAGGACGACCTCGGGTTTTACCAGTTACTAATCTACACACGAGCGGATACACTGTCCGTTAGTGCATTTAGGTAGACCTTAGGTAATCGAGACATAATATAAATTTAAGAACTGGTCAGTAAAACCTGCATCACATATGCAGAAAAACTTGTACACCAACAAAAAAGAAACACAGGCCCGTCAACAAATGGAGGAGCGGTGATGTTGACAGCATGAAGACGGTGACGGTGGTTCTTCCATTTGACGAATCGAATATTGTTTAACAGTGCTCTCTATAAAATGATACATGATCGAAGATTCTTTGTGGTGGTTCTTCCATTTGACGGATCGGATTGATGATGATGACAAATCATTTTTGGATTTGAGATTAGGGATCTGATGAGAAATAAAGAGGAGAGAAGATATGGGAAATAAAGAAGTGTTGATTGAGTATAGCAGGGATAAAGATATTTTATTAGCAAATGACTAAGATGTCCCTAATTAAAAAACACGCATCCCTTTATTGATCTAACGGTTCCTTTGATCCAACGGTCAATAACACCTTTTAGGCTTTTAAAATATTCTGGCGTTTTAAATGATCCCCCACCATTACAAGTGTGCCGATTGTTGTCTTGTTGTAAAATTGAGTCACGTGTTATTAATGTAAATAATGCAAGAGAATAAGAAACTCATTTTCAATTGAATCAAAAGATAGAACAAGGAACAAAGTTGTTGTTTAAATGCCACTTAGACCAATCCTTTTGAAAAGGAAGATGATTTGCATAAATGCCTTTTTGATTTGCACATTTTTATGTACAATTAGTTAGAATATATATACAATACAACAGTTTAACGCACAGATTAGAGTGTCTCCAACTTTTGTACTTTTTTTTATTAGTGGTTTGTTAAATATCTTCCTTAGATAGTTTCTTGCCTAAACATTCTCAAATACTTAGATATTTTCCAGCGTACTTAAGTTTAAAATGTTCTTGATGTTTAAGAGGTCAAGGGGAGTCAGTGAGACATTGTCAGATCTCAATGACTTCAACATCTTCTTTTTTTTTTATGAGGCTCGGAACTTATTTTACATTTAGGTTATTTTATATTCAAATCATAATTAGAAACAATTAGGCACTATATTGGTCAAAACACCTATTCTAATAAATCATATAGTGTTGTAATACCCCCCACCACCACCTTTTTTTTTTTTTTTTTTTTTTTTATTATTATTATTATTATTTTAACAATAATGTTGGAATAACTCAATCTGTGAAAGTTGAAACTAATATTCTAAAACCCGGACCGGGTCATATATGCATTTCGGACCAGAACATATGACTTACAGTGGCCCAAGTTTAATATCCATAATATATATACGCCACACATAAACACGTTCAAGGAACACAAGAAGCATTTTTACTATCAGATCATAAACCCTAAACACCATCTTCAAAATCATTATGTCAGACCAGATACCTTTCGAAATCCAATTAGAAATCATGAAAAAACTTCCTGTCAACTCACTGATTCAATTCCGATCCGTTTCTAAGCAATGGAAGTCTCAAATAACTTCATCAACAATTACCACATCAATCACACACACTCTCATAAGATACACATCCCACACTGAACAGGACCGAAGATTTGTTTCAGTTGGAGATAATGATACTTTCCCTCAACACAAGTCTCTCGAAACTGCCCCATGGCCTGTTAACACACTTAAACAAATAGGAACACATGGTTCCTCGAGCGGCATTATATTCTTTTACAGTGCTTATCGAGAGATGGTTGTTCTTTGGAATCCTTCAGTTAGAAAATCTGCAGGTATTGTTATCCCTAATGTATTTATATTCAACGGATGGACGTACTATGATTGGTTTTGGGGTTTGTCCCGACACTAGTGACCCTAAGCTTGTTAATATTAATTTTCTTAATAACCCAAACTCCCATTTAGAGGTCGACGTTTTTACCTTAAGTACACGTGCTTGGAAAAGTGTGTCAATTAATCTACCATACAAATTACGTAATTTGATGTTGAATTATCATGTCTCTGTAAAGGGTTGTATATACTGGCATGCTTATGAAAATACTGATCCGTATGAAGGGATTAGGTCTAATATGATTATTTCGTTTGATTTGAGGAATGAAGAATTTAGAGAGGTGACATGTCTTCCGGATAGTTTACTACTCTCTAGGAACTTGAAGTTATCTAAGCAAAATGCGTGTCTTACTGTGCTTGAATACTTTAAAGATGGTAAGATCACAGTTTCTGGTGTACGGATGATGAAGGATGATGGTGTTACTAAATCTTTTTATAAGATGTACACTCTTAAGGTACCAGGTAGGTCGGTGTGTGATGGAGTATTGGGGTTTAGGAAGAATGGTGAAGCAATAATAGACTCAAAAGCTGATACAGAAGGATCATCCATACTTAAGGTTTATGATCCGTGTTCAGGACACATTGATGATGTTGGGATTGATGGTGATTATGGTTCGTTCTCTGTGAACTCCTACATGGAAACGTTACTTCTGATTGGTGAGTCTAATTCCATCATTCGTTGATAACTTCTAGGTTATTAAATATCCATGTTTCTAATTTTAATGATGATGCTTCTCTATGTGACATATGTGTTCTTGATCTGTCACCGGCCGGTTTGAATGTTTGTACTAACGGTGTTCGAGTTCTTCTTGGACTCAGAAAATTCAGTACTCGTACAAGAGTAACTTATTTGGTAGTAACTGTACATGTTTATGTATTAACTGGGAATTTTGAATTATATGACAATGAACTATTTACTTGTTATAGTGAACCTAATCAAATGGTTCATGCTTTAAAGGATTGTTATATATGACTATGAACTATTTACATGTTATAGTGAACCTAATCAAATGGTTTATGCTTTAAAGGATTGTTAAAGATGTTCATTGTTGAATAAGAGACCAAAATGGTTAACCATGAAGGCACACTTAAAACTGGTCAAGTTGATTGGGAAGGCATTAAAGTACTAGACATATACTGTGAAAGTTTTTTACAACTCTTCTCATCATTAGAATACTTTTTACTTACTTAAATTTTCAACCAATTTGCAAAAAGCTGGTGGGCTAACAGATGACTATCATGGACCATGCATAGCATAGTAAAACCCAATGGCCCAATCAATAACACACACAAGTACATAAATGTTCCATTTCACTTTACTTTTTTTAACCCTAAACAAACATTATGTCAGACAACATTCCTTCGAAATCCAAACACAAATCATCCAAAATCTCCCGATTAAATCCCTTCTTCGATTCCGGTCCGTATCAAAACAATGGAAATCTCTTATTGATAGCTCTAAATTTATTAATAATTACCATATTTTTCAGCCTCAACATAATCTACTCGTGCAGTACATGGTAGGTGTTACCCAAAACTATGTTTCGATTTCGGACGATGATACTTTCCCCTTTCATAAGATTTCCTTAACTCTGCCCACTTCTCTTAAGGATGCATCAATAGTTTCTTTGTCACATGTGTTGTTATGTTTGTACGGATATTACAAAAATAGATGCGATGGAAATGAAATGGTTGTTCTTTTGAATCTTTCGGCTAGAAGAGGTATTGGTTTTGTTATCCCTAATGTAATTTCACCGGACTGTTTTACTAGGATTCGTTTTGGTGTTTGTCCCAACACTAATGACCCTTAATGTTTTTACTTGTCCAGAACGCCACTTTGATGCCGAGGTTTTTACATTAAGTACACGTGTTTGGAAACATGTATCTAATATTCCACCATTCCGGTTTTATAGTTTAATGTATGATCATCAAGTCTCTATAGAACGTTTCATTTATTGGCTTGCTACTGATCCAAATGAAAGAACTAGGTCTAATTTGATTATTTATTTTGATCTGAGGACTGAAGAATTTGGTAAAGTGTATCTTCCGGATAGTTTAGTGCACTCTAGGAAATTGAAGTTATCTAAGCGAGAAGAGTGTCTTACTGTGCTTGAATACTATGAAGAGGGTGAGATCACAGTTTGCGGTGTATGGATGATGAAGGATGATGGTGTTACAAAAGCTTTTACTAAGATGTTCACTGTTAAGGTGCCGGGTAAATCGGTGTGTGTATTGGGGTTTCGGAAGAATGGTGAAGCTATAATAGAAATCAAAGGTCACGGTATATTTGAAGTTTATGAACCCTCCTCAGGAAGCATCAATGATATTGGGATTGATGGAGATTATGATTCGTTCTTTGTGAGCGCTTACATGGAAACACTACTTCTACTTGATCAGTCTGATTCCATCATTCAGTGATGACGGTGATGATGGCAACATTGCAAGGTATGGAGATTAGTTCTGGTTATTAAATAGTACCTACAACGTATTGTTTAGTTTGTCATGTTTTGAATTTAAAATGATGATGATTTTCTATGCAAAGTATGTGTTCTTGATCTCATGGATATGAAATTTGGGCCAACGGTTTGAATGTTTAGAATATAACAGTGTTGAGTTTTTAAACTGAGTCAATTCAATCCTCGTACAAGAGTAACTTATTTATTAATTGTACATATCTATGTCTTAACTTGGTAATTTAAGTTATGACAATTTGACTATCTAACTTATTTTGGTGGTAGAGATTTTCGACCAATTTATATTAGTCTTACATATTATATTTATAACACCCTAAAAATCTAATAATCATATTAGTAAGTGTAGGAATACTATCACAAGTACGAATAAATAAATAAATAAAAACCCCTATGTTAAATACTAGTTCCAAACATATCCTAACACATGTTATATATATTAAAACTTAATAGACACAAAATTTGATTGTCTTGAAAACAAAACCCACGTATTACTTGGTCACCATAATACCCGGCCAACTATTTCCTCCAAATCCCTTTTTGACGACTAATTAGTTTAAGATTCATGGATATAACCACATGCTCATTATACGCTCCTTTCATAAATCGCAAAAGCAAAACCTAAACAAGTTCCAAATCATAAATCTGTCTGCAAATAAACGAGGGTTAGAGAGTAGCAGAACCCAATTAGTTTGGGTTGTGATCGTGCTTTGGGTTGGTGTTTGTGTGGACCAGGTTTCGGTTTGGGCAAATACTATATTAAAGCACTATACTTGCCAAGAAAGTCACTTTTTGATATCGAACAAATTTTTTTCCTCTTATGAGTACTGAACCTTCATTTTTTGGCCTCTTTGAGGCACTTTGTGACATTTTTGCCCCTGGATTTTTAATAATTTGAGGGGCAAAAACGTCACAAAGTGCCTCAAAGAGGCCAAAAAATGAAAGTGAGGAAAAAAAAATTGTTCAATACCCAAAAGTGTATTTTATGACAAGTATGATGTTTTTTTTTATGGTATTTGCCCTTTCGGTTTCGTTGCTCTAGTTCAAGTTCGGGTTAGGGTTGCAGAGTTTAGTTTCAGTTCGTGGGTTGGATTAAGGTTTTGGTTTTGCTACCAGGAGGTTAGATCGAGTTCATGATTGGGTTTGAGTCTTGGTGAAAATTTCATTAGGTGTTCGTATTTGATTTCGAGTTCGGTGTTCGTTCTAAAAAATTATTTGTCCATGTTTGGCCTGAGGTACATCTCAATTATAATTTTAGTACAATGATCATGCACTACACATAAGTGTTGTATTGAGTAATCTTAGTTAGTCATATTGTAACATGGTAGTAGAATCATAATTAGAAGTCACCAATAATGATGAACTGGTAATCTACACAGAATTAGAAGATGGGATTTAATGTGAAATTAAAAACTATAAGTAACATGAGTATGCATGATTTATAATGTGAGGGCTAAACATGGATTTAGTGAAGAACTATAAATCAGTTTGTAACCTTCATGACTTTAGTAATAATCAGTTCGTAACCTTCAATAGTTAAAACAGGCTCCTAGTTTTTCAGTATATTGCAGTAAGAAGTATTAAATGTTATGATGTATATTGCTATATGAACATAAACTAAATTGAGTTGGAAATCTATTACGTTTTGATAAGAAGAATATATAGCTTTCTAAAATGACTTTTGTAATATGTCTAAAGAGTCCTTTTGTATGTAAATCAAGACCTGTTTAAATATAATGTTTTGTGAACATCACAGTAGTAGACATATGTAGCTTAATACTTTTGAAAACTAGTACTAAGATAATTGTGTATTCATTCTAAAGATATGAGATCATAATAAAACTCGCCATTGTTTGAGTCAAGTCTGACAGTTGGTCATCCATCTTATTACTATTATGTTTAAACCATAATCTTGGAATCCATATAAACCTGAATAATAGTGTTTAAGGTGCTAGTTTACATAACTAATATAAGCGAAATAAAACGGGTCAAAAGTGTGAAAGTGCAGCAATCTACCAGGTTTTAACGCTCAACTTTGAAGGGACATAACTCTCTCAATATGTAACAAAATGAAGTGAATTTTGTTCTGGAATTTAGATCTAGGTGTTAGCTTTCAAACCCTTGTGGTATCACCTAAAAACTCCAAGTTTTCGACCTTCAAACAGTTGCCAAAAGATAAGTGTGCAAGCAGCTAAACATGCTGTATAGTTGATTGTATAAATTCTTTTTGAAGGACTTAACATCCAAAATTATTATTTTTATGTCAAAAGCTTTATAAGTCAGTAAAGTAACTTATGTATCAAGATCTTAACTAAAAGAGCTGAATAAGACATGTAAAAGTCGCTCGAAAGTGATAACAAGAGTTGGACAGCAAGAACTTCAAAGTAAATAATTGAACATTCTATACCAAGGATATAGATAATGGTTAATAGATAAATAAGCATATAACAAATAAACGTAAAGTGTGAAGCATAGTACTTAGTTATGTCACCAAATAATAAGTGTCCTAATTATTGTAGATAAACCGAAGAAGGAGTAAGTTGTGTTTTCGGGTACGCATTGAATTGCTTTTAAGGTATAGATACCTATCCTTTGGTTCAATATTCATTTGCTACCCTATATGATAACTTCAAACCCTTTGAATTCATTTGATATATCATCATATGAACTTATTCGTATGTTTGAACATGACCTTCTTTGGACATATTATGTTGCTTCGATATGCTATATGTACCGCTTTGATTTTTTTCCAATGCCTGAGCTATTAACTATCCATTGAGGTACCATGGCCGCATCATTGAGGCACCAATGGCGTGACACTATCTGTGGCGGTGTGATCTGTCCACGGCGTTTCCATATTTGTGTGCTCTATTATGCACTAGGCCATATTTGTTTTAATTTGCACAGGCCGTATGGATGCATTCTAGGCCAATTTGATTTGGATTTGGATATGATTTGGTGGATGGTTGTGTGGTGCCAACACCCCCATCGCACATTTGTTTCGGTACATTTGGAGTCTACAGCTCCCATGTACAATTTGATACGATAGTTTGATTATTTGGTCTAAGCATGTTGCATGCATTCGACATATGTTTCGAGCTTGTGTGGCATTTCTGTATGATTCATTTGACTACCCTTTTCGTTAAACCCTTATGAAATTTGATATCTTTGCTAATTAGGTTATTATGATTCCATTTTGTTTACTTATGCATATCTTATCTATATGTTTGTTTATATTTGTTGACTAAGCCTTTAGCTCAACCGCATTTCTTTTCTCATTGGCAGGAATAAAGGGAAGTTGGGTTATGAGTGAAGAGTGCTCAGGAGCTATTAGTGGACCGACTTGATGATAGCTTTCCCCATCTCAATTGTAGTTGATTAGACTTTGGATTTTGGATTTACCTTTCGTTTAGACTTTGGATTTGGTTTTATTTTTGCTTGGAAGTCATTATGTTCTAGACTTGTTATTTCCTAGTTTTCTTGGTGAACTTTGTTGAAAGATTATGTTAATAAAGTCTTCCGCTTGCTTTCGTTTGGTGCCACGGCATTTGACCCGTTAGGGTGGAGTGTTACAATATTGAACATAATCAAATGGTTTGAGCTATTGTTGATCATGAATGAATTGGGAAGGCATCAAAGTACCAAAATAAGTATTGTGAAAGTCCAAGATATTGATATGGTATAAGGATTGTTAAAATTCTTGAAAGATAGATCAAAATGGTTAACTTTGAAAGTGTTGCAGTAAACAGGTCAAGTTGGTTTTGATTGACCTTCCAACAAGATTATTCCCATTAGGATTAAAATGGTTAACTGTGAAAGTGTTACAGTAAACATGTGCAGCCACATTTAGGAGCCTTGATACTTGATTTCACAGTTTTGCCTCGACTATCTCACAATTCAATGAATCTGCCAAAAAATTAACAGATTTAACAAAAGCTGTGGCTAAATGAGCTTGGACTTTTGAATACCTTACCTTATTGTCAGACTCATTTACCCATACTTGAGTCAAAGTTGCTACCAGTACTCCACTTTGACTCACTACTCAATCCCATGATCCGTTCGTTTTGCCATCTCTAATAAGATACATTGATATATAGATATGTCATGCATGAAAGTTAATTTAGGTGTTTTCTTTGGAGTATTTTGTGGCGCTATATGTGGAGGGTACCGGAGATACCCAATTATAAAGAAGAAAAATCCCTTTTATTGTGTAAATGGGGAATCATCATCGTAGACTATATATAACTGAATATTGTTAAAAGTATACTTTGCTAACAACCAGAATTGTGTTCTCAGAATTTACTCTCGGTCTGTACTCTGTAGTCATATATATACATGTGAAGAAGATACATAAGAAAACTAGCTATTACTACAGTAATGTTTACTGGTTAATTGTGGTTGTAAATACATTTCCCTTATTGATGACGATAATTTCCCCAACCACAAGTTTTCAGTGACTGATCTCAACGGACTTTGGTTCCCAACAATAGTTGGTTCCTCACACGGAATTATATGTTTAGGCGGATCTTATTATGATCCTGGAAAAAGAACTCATGAGGTTGTTCTTTGGAATCCCACCGTTAGGAAATATGTTAGAATTTACATAAGCAATTAAATTTTAAATGTTACAATTTACATAGGATAAATGATGTTAATAATATGACCTTATTTGATGTCATCAATCATCATTAAACTTTAAATGTTTTATGAGTTGTGTTTGATGATTTAGGATTTGGGTTTGATTTTCTTTTTAAGAATGGATCGCTGCATATGTGTGTGTGTTTTTTAATCGGGTTTGTTTGTTAAATGTGTTTGTATATTAAGAGAAAAAGAAAGGGCATTTTAGTAACTTCACAAGGCACTTAAGTAGACCATTTAGCTGGTGTTAGCTGTAACGGGCCTCTAGGGACCAAACGGGTTACGTTTCGCAACATCGGGGACGATGTACACCAAAAAAACGAAACGGGGGACCAATCATGAGAACGGGGTAGACTTCAGGGACAAACAGTGTAATTTACCCTTTTTATTTTCAAAACACATTACTTCCAATATCATGACACACAAACTATAACCAAAAAAGGTCTCACAACAATCATAAGTTAAGAGAAGATACTGACAGTGTAAACTATTTACATCAACTTTTTCACACCCATTATATCATTCTTGTTTTTTGCCGTTCAATTAAGTGATTAGAAACAAAAATTAAGTTACCAGTAAGTTCGAAAAAGAAAAATACGAGTTCCAGGGATAGTCTGATAGACCGGGAGACAAGTTACATTCGGTTGCAAAACAAGAATCCACATAAGCAATTCAACCAGAATAACATAAAATAGCAACTTCAAACTTCAAATGACAACATCGTCTAACAATGCCTTCAGTCATTAATAGCATAACGCTTTTCTTCTTCATAATAGGTGTTGAAACCTACGACTTCTTTGAGTTCATCAAATGATGGCATGCTTCCAAGTGGAGGCACACCTCCCCCCTTAATTGCAACCAGTGCATCCTGCAAATGCCATATAAAACTTTTAAGCAACTTAGGATAACATTTTGTGCAGTTTACATATGCTAAACGAGTGATAACTTTTTAGATGATCTAACACGGATTTTTTTGCAGCAAGCAGATCAGAGTTCATACAAAAAATGCAAAAACAGCGCTTTGCAAGATTGAGAGATTATGGACAACAGATAACTAATATGAAGAATAACTGACCTCCATTGCACGGATAGATACCCCGATTAAGGAAAGAGGATAGGCTACAATTTTATATCCAATATCCTCAAGTTCTAAAGGAGTGAGTATTGGTGTTTTTCCTCCACCTTCAAGCAGGTTGGCCTACATAGGAACCAAAAACCATATGAACTATCTAAACCAATTGTCATGAGAAAAATATTACATTTTTTTTCTTTTCTTCTGGTAACGTAAAACAGACTTGCTAACCATTTTAGGAACTGAAGTAGCAACTTCACAGAATGCTTTCATCTCTTCTTTTGAAGCAAGTGCATCAATTAAAAGGACATCAGCCCCAGCCTCAGCAAACGCCTGTGATCTCCAAAGAGCTTCTTCTATGGACAATGCCTGGCGAGAATCTGTTCTTGCTATAATGACAATATCAGAACCACTTTCTTTTCGAGCATCAACAGCAGCTTTTATCTTCATCACAGCTTCCTCTCTTGATACAACTTTCCTGCCTTGTGTATGACCACAAGCTTTTGGAGACACCTTTCAGTTTTGAGCATTTGTCAGCAACAAATCTATATACTGATAGAAATGTGAATAAGGCTTTGCAGGTTTTTGGATGTGTGTTTACACTAGCATTGAGGAAAATTCTATTATGCTTAATGATTCTGACTTTCTTATAGTTTAGGGTCAATTTTATTAGGTAAGAAGTTGGCGAAAAAAGTAATTCAGCGTCTGATTCTGATTACAACTATTTGAATAACAATGCTCACCCCCCCTCCCCCCTCTCTTCCCCTTTGTTCATGGATAGTAAAAGTTACAAAAACTCGATAGTAGTGCTAGACTCGTGACTTAAGTATATATACAACTAATGAGCTTTATTCCATTATGATTAGCACGATTCGCAGCTATTCTCACCACATAAGTTATAATCTAATCATATTACACAAGGAGCAACTATTTTAGTAACATAAGTAATTAGCTTAATATATGAAAGATTAATAGAGAATAGATGGTATATTTTCGGCAGATGGCTATTCTGGTGTTAGTTTTAATATAGGAGCAATATTTGTTGGTTCCTATCAAGTAGATATTGAGAAATAAACCTGATCTTCGATAAACATTCCGGCAAAGCCCGCTTTAATAAACCCCTTAACGGTTCTCTTAACATTCATGGCATTTCCGTACCCATCATCCGCATCACCTATCACCGGAATAGACACCGCTTCAGTAATAAGTCTCCCTTGGTCTAACATTTCTCCATAAGATATTAATCCAGCGTCTGGCAGGGCTAGCCGAGCAGCCGATATTCCAAAACCTGGCAAGAGATAACTGACACATTAATCAAACACAAAAACATTTAGCAATAGTTTTTACATATGAATAAGCGGATACAATCATTTAAGCATTAGTTGATGATATGATGATGCACACTGAATTGAGCTAGTTTATTTTAACTGCGCAAAATAACATTCAAGTTATGCAATACAAGCGATAGAAACCTATAGATCTGTTTACTTAGACTTTTTAAGGTCAAAGTTTCACTTTCCAAATTCAAAATAGATACTGATTTGGTAACATATTTTACATGGACATTGTCTTGAGTTCTAAAAACTTATATCATAAAATGAATTTTTATGACTCGTAAAGTTTAAATTTCAAAAAATTGACCATAAAAGTCAAAGTGTACGCCTACCCACTTGAGTATCTCAGTAAATTCTACAAAATATCAAGTTATCAACTTACTTGGTAAAACCAAAAGTGCCCAATTTGTTAACTAACTTTTTTATGTGTTGGTTTAGTAATCAAGGTTTTTCATTCCTCCTGTAAGGCTGTAACTATATTGTAGTAATACGTGTTTGTGTTTTATCTTCATTAGCAATTAGTTTACAGCCTTACACAATAATATTATCTATGTACATTTTGCCAACTGAGGCGGTGGAACTACGGAGTCCAACGAGTTATGAACAGTAATGTTACCACGAATGTAGTTTTCAAAAGAGTTAGCTTTGCACTATGTAAATTCTATTTTGATGATATCTATGAAAAAAACAAAACCAAGAAAGTTACCAGTAGTAAAACAATACTGAAACCCGGCTCGTTCAATAAGCTTAGCACTAAGAGCATTAAAAGCAGAAGGACCCTGATGAACACCAGGTGTCTCAAGCAGCTCCCTCAGCTTCTTTGCCGGAGAGAAACCCTCCAACCCACCACCACTGCCCATTTTGAAAGTTGGTTCGTGTAAACCAAAGAAGCCAAGATCAAGATGATCTCTAAACTATCCGGATGAGGAGGTTATATAGCCTCTACTTGCAATCTGGTCCGTGTACAACCAATAATAACAAAACTAACACCAAAGTGAGATTAGTGAAAAGCTAGTTATAAAATATATGCATTTAACCCCCCTTAAGTTACATAAGCTTGCAAAAGAGACTTTCTAATTTGAGTAAATTACACCGTTCGTCCTTGCTGTTTGCGTTGACCATAGCCTATCATCTTTTGACCCAAAAAAATGCACCGTGGCAAACGTTATGCGCCGTTCGTCCTTCTCTCCAACGGCACTAACTAACGCCTCGTTAAGTCACCTAACTTGAGGGTATTTTTGTTTTTTTCCTTTATTTTTAACTTCATCTATTTTCATTATCTATCTTTTCACTCTAACAATAACCACCCACCATCTCCGTTATTCATCTTCATCACCATCCATCACCGCCACTTTATTTTTAAAACACATAAAAAATCAAATCAAAACACCCAATTCAAAACCATATATCACATTCAAACCCATAATAATTCAAAGCACCCATCACCACCATCTCTTTTTAACAACAAAATTCAAACCCATAATTTATCATCTTTTTTAACTCATCATCATCATCATCATCATCATGTACTAGAACAACAAAATCAACTACTTTTAATCTCCTAAAAGATAACCGTATCAATATCATCTTCTTTTTCTACCCATCATAAACCCACAACCACCATCATCTTCAACAACAAAAATTTCTACCCATCACACACTTGCAAATAACATCACCACCCAATCTACTATTTCTCTCGCTGCCAGAAAAATCTTCACTGAGTGATTCGTGCTCCGTCCCAACAACGACAGAAAACGCCCAGATCTACGAGTGTGAGCGCGATTGTGTATGTGTTTTCCCCAATTTCCAGATCTATACTTAAGTGTTGCATAAAAATTATGAAATAAAAGAGGTGAACAAAAGATGAAAAGGGCGTATAACCTGTGCTTTCGGTTCAAAACTTATGTTGGTGAAGATTTTTGTTAGGGAGGCCAACTAATTATTATTATTATTATTATTATTATTATTATTATTATTATTATTATTATTATTATTATTATTATTATTATTATTATTATTATGGATGTGTGTAAGGGTGTGTTTGGTGTAGATGTTTTAATAGTCAAAATTTTAGGTGTATATTTACGTTATTGAAAAATCAACAAAATTTTATTTTTTATTTTATTTTTAAGGAATCAAAATATATAGTTTAATTAAGAGCATATAGTTTTAAGTCAAGATCATGGGACAGCAGTGATGTTTAGGGTCTTTTGTAAGATGAGTATAAGAAAATGTGGTCGAAAAAATATTATAGATGTTTTGATATTTTTGGATAAATCTGGAAACAACTGGAAAAAGCTCGAAGATCTTCAAGTGTTCTTCAATTTGTATGTAAAGAAAAACATAAATTATAAGAAAAATTATAGGAGGAAAAGAGTGTTGTGATGGAATCAGAACATGTGTGTGTGATGGCTTGTGTGAAAAGATAGATGATGAAAGAAGATGAAGTTAAAAATATAAGGAAAGGACCAAAATACCCTCAAGTTAGGTGACTTAACGAGGCGTTAGTTACTACCGTTAGAGGGAAGGACGAACGACGCATAACGTTTGCCACTTAAGGACAGACGGAGCATTTTTTTGGGTCAAAGGATGATAGGCTACAGTCAACGCAAACCACAAGGACGAACGATGTAATTTACTCCTTATAAATTTTAACACCCTCCCTCAACCTTGTGCAGATCCTAAAACTCTTGTAAGAATATCTGCAACTTGGTTTTTAGCAGCGTTGCAAAAATCGGCCAAGGCGACCGATAATCCGCGCCTGGGCGCTAAGTGGGGATTAGCCTCCCGGATTTTCACTAATCGGTTTGGTCAAAAATTGGTCAACATAACGATTAATCGGATAAAAATTGGGCATAAATTGTAATACCTAAAATTTTAAAAGCATGTAAAATGACCAAAATACCCCTAAGATTAGAATTTTGCATTAACACATAAATAATACCAAATAAACCTTAAAAATTGGAAATTTGGCAACATATGATCAAATAAATTGTGGATGACTAAAATTTGTCAATTGGTAAAAGTACAAATATATTTCTTGCATAAAAATTAATTAAAGGTCCAAATATATATTTATGTATATATATTATAATAAATTAAAAGAGATAAAATACAAATATAATTAGGAAACTTGTAAATTATCTTGATTAGGCCTTATATCATAATATCTCAGCCCAATATAAGTACCCCACCCCTGCATATAAGGCTCCTACACGTTTTCTTTTCCCTAAAACCCTAAATCGACCCAAAGAAACTCAAACCGAACCCTAAATTTATCTAAAATCGATCCAAAGTATTCTGGTACTCCCAAGTATTTTTCTTGGATGTGTTTCAAGCTTAAGAAGGTGAGGAAAATCGTAGCAAGGGCTGTGGTACCTTGATTCGATCGCTAGGCGTTTTTGGGTTTAATTTATTCAAACCAAGAAGAAGGAATTGTTCTGCTCAATCCATTCGTCCAATAATCTTTCTGGTATTTTTCTAGCATCCTATATATCATATATAATCAGTATAAAATGTTATAATCGAACCATGCATGCAAATATGATCATACGAATTTATATAAGCTAAAAACCCTAAAGTCGACTAAAAACCTGTAATCAGTTCATGCAATTTTTTGAGCTTTGTATATATTTTATTCTGGTCCTTTATACATCATATAACATTAGAAAAATAGTTCTCATAATTTTCGACACCTGGAAACTTAGTTTGGATTTTATTTGTAATCGGTTTAATTAAGAAAAAGAAAATAAAAGAAAAAGAAATCGAAAAAAGGTTAGGGTTAGGGTTTGATGAGTTTTGTTTAAAACCGATTGTATATAAAAAGTGAAAAGGTGTGTTTTGTAATTTTATAAGCTTAAGGATTATTTTTGTAAAGTATATTGGACCAGGGGTGAACTGAATAAAATATAACATGAGGGTGTTAGGTGTTAATTTTGTAACTAAAAGGGGTTAAATTGTAATTATATATATTTAATTAATCCGATTTGTATTTTGATTAAAATAGAGGGTCTATTTCAAAAATTATGAAAACCTAAGGGTTAATTCGTATATAATTTATTTGAGGGGCTAAAGGAGTAAGTTTGGTAATTAAAAGGATTTATTTGTAATTTCTATAATTAAAAGGTATAAATTGTATTTATTTTTAATTAAGGGGTTAAACTTGGAAATTATGAAAGGGCCGAATTGAATAGTCTTGAACTTAAAGGGTATAAATTATAATTTACTAAAGTATATTGTTTAATTCCTAAAATATGAAAATAAATGGACTAATTTAGACAATATGTAAAACTTATGATATTTACATGTAAAACCATATAATTTAATATAAGTATACTTTAAACCCTAAACTATAGTAATTAGTTATAATAAACCCTAATTCCATAATAACGATTTATTTAAAGACTTAACCTAATTTTAATGTGAAAACTTACTAATTTGAGAAACTTACTAAATATAGAAATTTACTAAAAATGGAAAGTTGACTAAAAGGAGGAATTTAATTTAAGATAAAGTTATTAATAATAAGATGATCCTAATTTAGGTAAATATATTGAAGAAGAAGTGAACTCTTCCCTTTCTGTGAATCTTTTCTTTGATCTCATTGCTTTGCTAAGGTACGGATATTCTGACCTTATTCTTAAGGTTTCCTTTGTAATATGAACCTTTGATATGAATCTTTGCTATGAACCTTCTGTTTTGAACCTCTGATATGATAAACTTTGCTATTTGAACTTTCTGATATGACAAATATGTTTTGAACCTTTATTATGAACCTTATGTTACCTGAGCTTCACTAGGCATGGGGGTTCCCTGTCTGTGTCTGAGATGTACCTCTGACATGACTCTAGGGCAGTAGAGTGATGTTCTTCCATGTCCCTTTAATTGGTCTGCATGTGAATGGGTAGGGGCGTATGGATGCATCCTAGATCTGTTTCTGTTTCTGATATGATATGATATGATATTGTCTGGTGAATGTGGCTGTGTGTGCAATACACGTCCTTCACAATTCTGGGAGCTAGCAACTCCACTTATGTGATTATGATATGATTATGATATGTTCTGTCTGAGCTCATGGTATTATTTTGGTTCTAATTCTGTTTATACAGGTGACTGTATAAATTCCTTACCTAACCTATACACCACATTTACAAAATATTCGTTATGCCTAAATTATGTTTCCCAAATTATAACACTTGTACTTCAGCATTTATATTTCGTTTCATTTTGTTTTATATCTGTTCACTAGGCTTTTTTAAGCTCAGCCGCATTTCTTTTCACCGCGGCAGGTATTCAAGATAGCTTTTGGGATAGCTTTTTGAGATTGAGAGTAGAGCTGAGTTGAAATTTTTGACCATAGTCATTTATGTAAGACTTCTGCTTTTGGTCTATTCTGTTTGTTCTGATGTAACACAATATTATTGTGACATATTTACCCTTATTGGGTTGGGGTGTTACATAAATTGGCTAGATCAGACAAAAAATGGGATAAATCGACCAACTCGGTTACGGATTGAAATTGGCCAAGTCAGGCATACATCGGCTAAATAAAAAAAAAATTGGTTAAATCGGCCAAATCGGGCATATAGTTTAAAAATTTTATAATTATATATATACAAATTTTTATCCAATTAATCCCCGTCTAACCGATTAATCACTAGGCGGTACTCGGCTGCCCGGCTAACACCTAGCGATTTTTGCAACCTTAGTTTTTAGACTCCACTTTTTCAGTTTTTATCAACCTTAGTTTTTAGACTCCCTTATTAAATGCACATCAATGTCAAAATGTTTAGGGCCCGTTTGGTTTGTAGATATGTTTAGGGTTAGGATTTGGATTTAGCTTTGAATTTGATTTGTGATTTGTATTTAGATTTGAGGTAGGAGAGAGAAAATATAATTTAAAACTATTTTATATATTAAAATGTAAATAAAAAATTATTTATATTAATAATGAAGGATAAAAAAAAAGTAGTAAAGAAGAAAGCATTTGGGCTCATTCTTGCCATAAAACCCTTATTTTTTGTAGATGGATAAATATTTTGGTTATGTGTATAAACCAAAATACGAAAAATACAACCAAACAATTGATTAAAAGTTTCAAACCTAAAACCCAAGCAAACCCCTTAAACCAAACGGACCCTTAGTTTTTTCATGCAGGACTGGGTAGGCTGCAATTTGTATTGTGGACTTGTTCACACAAAACAAACTAATAAGAACCATATTATCAACATTTAGATCCTTTAAAAATTTTAAAATCCACATTATCTCACAAGTAGCAGATGCCATTGCCCTATACTCAGCTTCTGATGAGGATTTAGACAATGTAGCCTACTTCTAACTCTTCCAAGATACCAAACACCCATTAACAAAACACAATACCCAGATACATACCTTCTAGTCATGGGACACATTGCTCGGTCTGAATCGGAATAAGAAGTGACTATAAAATCAGTTTTACATTTTGAAAAATCAATACCATTTCCAGGTGCAAGTTTCAAGTACTTAAGCACTCTTAAACCAATATCAAAGTGTGACTGCAAAGGTTCATGCATATGTTGGATTAAGCAATGAACTGCATAAGATATATTTGGCCTTGTCATGGTCAAATATATCAATTTTCCCACAAGTTTTTGATAACTAGTAACATTTAACAAAAACTTATCACCATCATACTCCTTATATGCCAAAATAATGTTTTCTGGCAAAGGAATCATAACTTGTCTGCAAGCCAGTAACCAAACTTCATGAAGTAATTCTAAACAATACTTTCTCTGGTTTAGACACAAACCAATTTGGTTTTCAAAACCTCAATTCCAAGAAAATATTTAACTCACCCAAATCTTTGATCTTAAATTTGTTTCTTAAGAATTTCTTAAAATTTTCAATCTCAGTTTCACTATTACCAGTTATAATTAAATAATCAACGTATACAAGAAAAAAATAAAGAAATATAAATAAGACTTGTTAAAAAAACCCTAATTCTCTCTCTCTCTACTATGGGTGATTTTGGCGACTACCCTATCCCTTCATATCTGATCGTTTAACCCATCCTCTTTGATTCTATAAACCTTATAACGTTCTTGTTTCTGTATGTTAATCATTTGATTTTATTTTGTTAACAAGTCCTTTATTTGGTGGCTGATCATTTAGGATTAAGGTTCTTGTTTTTTTTTTCTATGGTCTCATCTTAATTGCTGCAATGGTTCATTACTACTCATAATTTAATATTCTTGGATAATCATTATGATGGGTGCTGGTTAAGGATTGGTTCTTCTCGCTGGCTAAACCCTAATTTATTTGGGATTTGTTATTTTTTGAGTCGTCCGTTTGTTTTTGTATCCGTTGTTAATTGATTGCGGGTTGGAGAGTATGGAGGCTACTGGTTCAATGTCTAGTAACTTGGTTGCTAAGGATAAGAATGTTGATTATGCTACGTCTAATGGTAATGGCAGTAAGTCTTCATTTCCTTCCATATTTAAGGATAGTGTTCCAAAGAAATCGATTCAAGTTACGGAGTTGAGGAATGATGAGCGTGTGGATGGTGTTGATGTTTCTATCCCATGGCAAGCTGTAGAGGAGGTTAGTACACGTTTTGCTAATCCACTATATGGGTCCTTTATTGGTAAACGTCTTGTGTTTCCCATTATCGAAAATTATGTTAAAAATACTTGGGCTAATTTTGGTTTGGAACGCGTTATGCTTAGAAATGGTTTTTTCTTTTTCTAATTTGCTAATAAGACAGTGTAAAAACTAGAAGGGAGGGGGGAGGGGGTTGAATAGTTTCACCGTTATTACTTACGTTTTAGAAAATTTACTTTACAAGTTGTGTTTATGAAAATGATTCGATTCGATCTTTAAGTGAAATCAACTCAACAATAAATACAAGCAATAACAAGTAAATAAGTAAAGATAAAGAAAGGAAAGATCAAACCGGCACACGGAGATTTATAGTGGTTCGGCCACGAAGCTAACTCCTTTGCCCCTACTCCACTCCTCGAGTCTTGTAACAACCGTGATTTTAGCAGGTCTGTCTGACTGATAGTCTTGACTCGGTTGACGTTTGTTTGGTGTGTCGTAGGTGTTTGAAGTGATATAGGTGAGTTTTAGCACTAAATCCCTTTGCGTAAACGGTTGTTATTGTGATTTGGAAAGTATGGAATTTGGGAAAGTTAATTTTGATCGCCTTTGTGGTGTAGAAATGACTTGTGAAGTTTTGGTATTTTTGTGTTTTTGCGTAACGAGTCTTCGTTCATGTATTTGAGCGTTAGCAAGTTACAAGGGGTTTGCTTTTGTGTGTTATACATTTATAAAGAGTGAAAATCTATTTTTGAAAACTTTATTTTGAAAATGATAATTTTCCGAATCATCGCAAAAACTAAGGTTTATCGCGTAAGATGTTAGGATTAACTATAGGTACTTATAAAATATCAAAAGTATGAGGTTTTGAGTGTAATAAATTAATTTAACAAAAAAAATATAAAAAAATTATATAATTAAGGGGGCGGCCGGTTATGGGTCAAATGGGGGAAAGGAAAACCCAATTTGAGTCCAAATATTACTCTTAGGCCCAAGGATTATCTATAATTAATATAAATACAAAACCAAAGTTCCCAAAGCTTCTTTTCCTGCAATTTTCGTCGAACACAAGGAGAAGATGTAACACCCCCAAAATTCGTACAGCGGAAGACTTACAAGCTTTCGAGGTGCTACTTGGATTGGTATACACAACACAAGTATAGCTAACTTGAAAGGAAATTTTTATTAAATAAACATTTCAAATTTTAGTTTGAAAGTTTACAAATAGTTAAAAATATAATAGATAAGGCCCAAAAGGTTTATAAGATTGGTCCCCAAAACAGTATCAGAGTATTTGTCGATCCATCGTCCATGCCAGTATGCCAAGCCTTCAATAGTGATCATCCACATGCATTATCCTATTCGCCTGAGAAAAACATGCTTAAAAGGTTAGCTTTCGCTGGTGAGTTCATAGGTTTAAAATGAAAATAATAGTGGACCTGAAGAGTAAGCGCTATGTGAGTCTAGAAGGCATAGATAAGCATTCCAATCATCAACACAAATCACAATCATAATAGCTTTCTTATCTTAGAAAAGATAAGTGGTCAAACTGAGCGGGCCCCTCTGGCGGTCACTAGACAGGTCCAAGAAACAGTAAGGAACCACCACATACTACCCTGATCTAGGCCGTTCGTAGTAATCTACGCATAGCTAGGTTCGGTAGCCCTAGCTTAAGGCAGACACTACTTCAAATCTACCATAACTAGTCCTCACATGCTAACAAAACCAAAAACAGTAGCAGGTCCAAGAAATCACTTTGCATGTTTTCTCCCCCAAGTTTAGAAAGCAGTAAAATACGCATAAAAGTGGGCCATGAACTCACCTCGATTCCAGCGAAGCACAATCTCAAATATATTAGAACAGGGAATAATCAAATTAGAAATATACTCTAAGCAGCTAGAGAGCCTCAACACTTAAGTTATCTCGGCACAGCAGTCATCAGCAGCAAAGAGAGTATCATTTATCTGGCAACGGTGACTACTGAGTCGGCACTACCTAATAATATCAATACGCTTCAGAATAAATCTCAAATAAACATTTTCCAAATCCCGAACGTATTTCATTTTCATTTCCAAAAACTCTTTTTCATATCCGTTTTAATGTTTGGTATCGTCGTGTGTGTGTGTAGTGTCGACTCAACAAGACTCGAGTGAACTCACGCTTCCCAAGCATTCCACCAAGTAAAACCACAACAATCTACATGAAAAGCTCTTATGGTCTAATAAGTCCTCAAATTAAATTGTCAAAGCTTATTGAACTAGTCACCCCAATAAACTTTACAATGCATTCATCTCACTTATTCCTCCAAAACCACGTCACAACCTAAGGCGTCGTAGGATATGTCACCCATTATTAAACCTTTCCGACGTATTTAACGAGGTTTTATGCGGGTCGTAACCAAATGGCTCATTAGTTACGTAGGTAAGGTGTATTAATGTCGAATATCCGTGACTCGCAACTATATACATAATGTTTAGCATTAGAGAAAATCCTAGTTTTGTGTGCACTCGAAACATTTAATAACTTGTGTCTAATAAGCTTTCATTCGTAAAAACATTTAGGTTTTACTTTACGAAACATTCCCTTCTTGTCGAAAAATATTTCCCATTGTTAATATAATAAAGTTGCCGTCAAATATTAATTCACGTTTATTAGTCAATTAATATTTAACGTTAACGTTATTATTATTTAACTTAACACTATATATATATATATATATATATATATATATATATATATATATATATATATATATATATATATATATATATATATATATATGCTCATATATATACACATATTTCAGCGCGCGCGCACACACACACACACACACACACACATATATATATATATATATATATATATATATATATATATATATATATATATATATATATATATATATATATATATATATAAAAGTATTGTATCGTCTTATTTCATTTTACAAGTTATTATTCATTTCGAGTTCACGAGTTCCGGTTATCACTTCCGAACTTTGTAATAAATAAATGTCCATCTATGATTTACTAATCCATGTCATGGCGTTGTCAGAGTCAACTATGGACTAGAGAGTCAAAGTAATTCCGACTTTGCGCAAAGTTCACAAGCATAAACAAACTATGCTATTAGAATAATCCAACGTCAAACTCACAACTCCACAATCACAACTTCAATCCCTCGTGACCGACTACGGTTCACGTCTAACCTAGTCCCCGTCAACTACTAATCATCACAATTAACCACTTCATCTAAAATAAATCAATCTAACCCAAAAATTGGCCGAGACTCGTGGTCTCGGCTACCCATTCCCCCGGCCACAACTACAACAATGATACAATAACAACAATAATAATGGCAACTCAACAACTTCAAACCATTTGCCGAGACCTTGAGGGTCTCGGTTTGTTTTTCCCGTCACCACTCCAAACCAAACGGACACTAAAATATTCCCAAAATCAAAAACCGAGTCCACAATCCAAATCCTAACTCACTGCATACATCCTTTTGTTACCAAAATTATAAATCCGAAACGCAAACAAGAATAGCAACAACAATATCAAGAACAACATCAATATCGTGAGCTCATGCTCACGGTTTACTCGACTAGACATAGACAGACACAACACAACTCGGATACCATTTCATATTATTTTCATTTTTGTAAATCCAAAACCTTAAACCCACTAGTTTCTAGCCCGAAAATTCAAAAATAATCCGAGTTGACTTGGTGGTGAGTCAACCCACGCGTAAAACGCGTTTTCTTACCGCTTCTTCACACGATCTACAAGCTTAAGGTGTCTTAATGGTGGTGGTGATGGTTTTCAGTAGCGGTGGAGCGCAGAACGAAATGGTGAGTTTGTTAATCATGGTGGTGTTGATGAGTGTTTTCATGGTGGCGGTGTTGTGAGGTGACCAGCGGTGATGGTGGTAGCAGGGTGGCAGCCGGTGGTTGCTAGAGAGAGGAGAGAAAGAAAGATATGAGGTGAAAATGAGAAGAAGAAACATGTGAAGTGGGAGGGTTAGGGTTTGGGTATATAACCCGGAAATTACAAAATAGTCCCTGTCTCTTCTATTTTTTCACAAAGGGTGCCAAAACAAGGACTTACGGTGTAATTTTTAATGAACTATCCCAAAAATATTAATCACGAACATTGTTAAACATCGTCAACAAAATCTTTAATCGCCACCCTTCACTTTAAATATATTTTTCCATTAAATTTGATAATTAACACGTTTATAAAGACAAAACGTAACCATATCTCATTAAATCCTGACTCTTACTTCCCGAGCCCATATTTGTTATAAAAAATCCTCAACACGCGTCTATTTATACGCCATCATTTTTAAATAGTTTTTTCATAAATACGCCTCTATTTATTTCGCGTAGCAAAGCTTTATATACTTCATATTATTAGGTTTCATAGTGCTAGAGTCGAAGTAGTGCCTACTTAACGCACAGAAAAGGTCTAACGACATACCATTCCATACAAATAATCAATGATATGCAACACATCCGACAAAATAAATCACCAATTCTTATATCTCCGAAAACCGATTAAATAAAATTAACGATCCATTTTAATTTCGGTTCTAAAATTTACCAGTTGTTACAGCCTCCCAGCCTCAGAAGAAACCCGTCCCGGGTTTCACATAGAATTACCCATCAAGATCGAATAAAGATAAAATAGATTCACTGAATTTCATCCTCAAACTCACCACGTGAGTGAAGGGCTATCTCGGAATTTCCAACAAGCTCAATGACAACAATATGACTTGGCTTAGATTGCCATATTTTTCACGAATAAGATTTCGACGAGCTCCTCAAAGGAGTTTGACGTTCATCCTCATGGGATAGAAAATTTTCAGCGATAACTTCTCCCGAAAGTGTGCTTCCAGATTACCCGTCAAGAGTCTCGTGGACTTTGCTAAGTCCCGATGCAAGTACAAGTATTGTGAGTCTAATTCTAACAAGAATTCTTAAACGAAACAGAGTAGCAAGGATTAAATTTCTCATGTTTACGAAACGTATTTCACCATCTCTAGGTGATACCTTAATCACCCTCTTGCTCTACCTCTCAGATCTTACTATTCATTTCAGTGGTCTCACGAATGTCAATCAATATAGCGAACTTGCTGTTTCCAATTCCAGCTCAGCAAGAGTTAGGTCGGCGCATACGACCATAAAGAGTTTTGAACGACATGATCTTAATGTCGGTCGGTTTTCATTAACTTAGGAACATTTGGGGAGAGGCGGATGTTTCTCCCAGCCTCCTTTCAAAGTTACTAATGATAGCTCAAAGCTTTATTCTCGACGTACTAACGATTCTCTTACTTTGACCCTCTGATTGGGGAGGTTACGTAATACTCATATTACCACTCGTCCCCGAGGTCATCTGCAGAGATTTCCAGAAATTCAGCATAAAATGATAGTTTTAGCAAGACGTGATAGAAGTCGGCACTCTATGCCCGAAGTCAACTTCTCTCAAGAACAATGATTAATCTCGTCCATACTATTACTTTGTCGATAACATGAATATAACTAGATTAGATAAGGCAATCAAAATTTCCCAAATGGTATTACAACCACTATCTGTTCTTGGAAGTTTGATGACAATTCCCTAGTGGTTCTCTTCCACTTATAGACCAAATTATGAATTGACCCAAGATGTAACAGTTTCTTACCTGACGTCTGTCTCTTGACGCACTTAGCACTCATTGACATGTATTGCCATGTCAACTTCTATGCTCGGTCATCTACATTACTACTTTTGATCTTAATATATCTTATCCAATCCGAAATGACTAGATTATCCTGACTCGTGCTCTCGTGCACTATCTAATCTTTGGATACTTCATGGGAAGGCATCCAGCTTCTATCCTTAAAGGATAAGATTACATTTGAACATTCCACGTATTCGTTCCTATTTTCTAACCTAACGTAAAGGTTCCAATAGTTGTCGATTCTTCTCTTTTGAAAATCTCAACATGTGCCTCAATCATCTGGGCTGGTAAGGGTAAACCGACAGTCATCCCTAAGGCTCTGACTGATAATGGTTGTGCTCCTTTTTGCTCATCTAGGAACGTTGGCAACAACATTCTCCTTACACCTAAAATAGCACAATTTAATTGTTATCACCATGTAGTTCTATCTAAATACTTGTCTACTCTTTCTCGACGGTTCGTTCTTTCCTATCTAGGTTATGTCGTACCCTTATGTCGGGTGTATACTATACACCTTGTATGCTACAAGCATTGTCTCCCAGATTTTAGGTGTAAGTACAACCGCACCCAAAGTTCACTCTGGAATGACATGGCTTTTCTCGCACATCTCAATTTAGCGAGGGACGTAACCTACTCCTCCTCCATTCACATTATACATTTCGAAAATCTTTATACAGAACATCAAAATCTGTAACAATGTCTACGCTTTTCTCTAAAAAGTTAGGGTAGGTGTACTTCACCGTTCCCTCCTTAGAAGTTATCCTGCTTCCTTTCCCTTCACATCGAAATGTTTCTCAATTCTTATATGAAACTTCAAGACTTTTCAAACACCTCTACATTTTCCTTCGAATAGTAAGAATAAGTGTACTACACCGTTCTCTCTCTATGGAAGTTATCATGCTTCCTCTCCGCTTTCCACTTATTTACCATTCACCTCTTCTAAGTTCATTTTACTAGGGTTTTGCTATCTCGGGAGACTTCTGCTAGCTCTCCCAAAATCTCCCAGCAATTCCCAATTTTTAGACGTTTCTCATTCAGACTGGCAGGGAAATTCTCCACCCTTGATCGACTAACTCTTGATTAGATCCACGGAATTACAGTTCACATGATCAAGAGTTCTCACAGTCGCAGTCGAGTTCCTACTCACGGAGTTCCGTATTAGAGCTATTTCCTTCTCCGGCTGCTACGGTGCCACACTTTGGTATCCTCCGTGTTTTCCCTATACGCTTTCCTCAATGGTGTTAGGATATCTGGGGTTGGATAGTATCACAACCTATCCCATCAGGTTTCACATTTGCGTAGCTCGAAGATGGCTGACCAACATACACACTTTAGGGCTACATTAGCCGCAACAAGTATGAATGTAGTCTTCGGGATTTCTCTCTTCCCGATCCATCGCTGTTGGCGGTACATGAATCGCAGATTGTTCCTTTGTTATTTCGCTCAAACCTTGGATTCGATCAAACTAAGTATCGATCTTCAATAATGGACATCGAATTATTCATCGGCAGCTTATTCGGCTCTTGATAGATTGCGCATATGTAGAAACATCTATTCTCTTTCCTTATAGGTCTCAACAGAGCTCCCTATGATGACAGACTTTAGCCATATGAATCCCTTCTTTGACAACTCTGTCAATCGTTTCGAAAATTCTTCTAGCTCAGTAGGGCGGGTTGACAAGGTATTCGGGCTACAAATGCAGCGCTATATCTCATCTCGATCTGAAATTTCACTTGTCTAACAAGTGGGATTTCGGTAAGTCGTCTGGGACTATATCTAAGGAATCTCGAACAATTCGCACGTATTCTATGCATTTTCCATTCTTCTCCTTCTCCTTCGGCAACAAGACAATTGCTCACTTGTTCCTAAAATCAGACGTCTGCTTCCTGAATTTAATCGTCGTAGTGCATGACATGATTGCCTCAAGCAGCATGCATCTCTGCCACTTACAAGATCATGAGTCATCAGGAAGTCGTCCAACTCGAAATCTTCGTCGATTTATTGCTCAGGATTCTAGAATTATCAGAAAGGTAGGGTTGCATAGGATGCTATGCGGAAGAGTCTCTTACTCCATGACGATAATTGGCGTAGCGAAATCTTCAGGCTCCAAGTACGGCGTCGCTTAATATTGGATTTTATAGAACGGTAAAAGAATAGAATTGATCCTAATCGGAAGCTTTACGAACATAGAATGTGAAACTCATTTCTCAATGAAGGTTTAAGCAACCAGTCCTAGCATAACATGATTCCTACCCGAATTATACATAGGTGGCCAGTCTTTGTATAATTGAGGTCTAATGATGTCATCCTAAGTTTAGTTACAAGGACAAGTGATCAACTCTTTCAGGTTTGAGAACCCTATTCAAGTGAATAATAGCAACCGTTAGAAGTTAATGATGTGAATAGTCATCGATGCGCGAAGTAAGGTAGTAGACGTAAGCGACGATAAACAAGAAGCGAACATAGAAAAGACAAATGGATAGGTAAGAGATCTCGAACTTGCGAGGTTCAACTAAGCTTATATCTCATACGATTATGAACTAAGGTCTCCGTATCTCGTCGCGATTCTTACAGACGTATGACGAAGGTCTCTCAATATCGAAACTTAGGAAATTCTACTTGCCGCCATTCCTAGGACAAATTTTCCTTGACGTCGCATTTTACTCCGGGTATCCTCTTACTTCTCAATTTTCCTTTAGTTCTACTACTCCCTCGTTTCTACAGCTTCCAATACTCATACATGCAATGTTCCTTCTTTCTCCATTTAACACCTGCGACACTAGCCTTCTGATCCAACCCAGAGGTTGTCCGAACCAATGCATGGGTCTTAGATCTACGGTCTCTGGCTAAGTGTCCAACCTACATGTAACACCCTCAAAATATCGCAGCGGAAGCTAATGTCACTGGGTGTTACTTCATAGCACAAAGTACAAGTTATAGAAAACGTACTCTAAATGAGACGTTTTGAAAAATTTCCATTCGATAAGTAATATCAGAGTTATAACACGAGGTCCCAAAATATAATATTACATAATTGTTTTACAAAAGTTTTATCGAATGGTGAATACAATGCATCCCAGTCTTCAAAACAAGCCATGCGACTCTAATGCTCCAATCCAAAGTTATGTCTTACGAAACCTGAGAATAAACATGCTAAAAGTGTCAACACAAAGGTTGAGTGAGTTCATAGGTTTTAGTAAAAGTAACAACAGTGTGGACCACAAGATTTCAACAACAACTGTAATTCAAATATGTTCATGTATTCCCATTGCACTAAGCTCATGAAACCGAAGCTTGACAGTTAGTTATGTATCACCCCAACCAGGTGCTTTGCCCTACACCTGTACAACATCAAATGAAATGCGTCCGTTTTCTTGTTGGAGCGACCAACACGGACGGGGGAGTTTACCCCCAATAGATCTATTTACAGCATTCGCACTTACTCTCATAAGAGTAACTAACGGTTCATGATTGTGGGGATTTTATGGCAAATAAGGCAACTTAGGCAATCAACAAATGTTTAATGTACTTGTGTCCATATGTAAAACAACAATGAGTTTAAGTATAAATGAGCATGTATTCTCCCCCAAAGAAATTCAAAATAAGTAAAACTGGGGCCATGAACTCACCTTAGACTGTGGTGACGTAAGTAACACAACGGTGCCAGGAAGTATGGCTGAACAGTTACACAACGATAAGGAATCGATACGACCTAAGAAAATATAATAGTCGCGTCTTAGATATTTAACGAGAAAGTACAAAATAACTTTTATAGAAGTATTTATATACTTTTGACATTGTACATATTTTTGTAAGTTTACAAAAATATGAAAGTTTAGTTTTTATTAAAAGTAGTAACAAGCCCTATTGATTGGTCGAGTTTACGTCCTTTTTATTAATTCCACCATTCCGTAAATATTATGTTTAAAGACTCATCTAGTCTACTCTTCAAATAGTGGGTCTTCCACTTTGGTTTATGTCTATTTGGTCAAATGGTTCCAATTAATACTTATTGGTCATGTTTCGGCTTTTAGATATATACTTGTCCTGAATTGGTCGATACATCATTTCAATCCCGAAAACTATTTTGACTTGTTTCTTATGTCCTTATAGCCTAGGAAATGTATTTATATGTTTGTATAAGGTCTCATTGTCTCAAAAGTGTCGTGACTTCAGTCAAACTACTAGTAAATACTTATAAGTCATTGCAGAAACGTTGGACAGCTCACTACAGTCCCACAGAAATGACCATAAGTAGAGTTCTACAACCCCGATTGAGGTGAGGTTTTCGGCTACGTTTAAGTTTATGCGTTAGCTAAATTTCATATAACTGGGCCGAGTTCCAGAAATGACCTTAACAGTAGGTTTTTTCCAATTCAAATCCGGTGTGCAGATTTTGACACCTACCATTTTAGCTCCAGTTTACTCATCGGGATGAGTTATGAGGTGCGCCACCCGGCGAAACGACCACAAGACATATATCGACAGGATCATCTTATTTCCTTAACCTCAAAGTTTACTGAGATGATCAGTTTAATCAATCTTTGGGGCTGTTGTAAATTTCCAGGTTTCTAATTCACATAGGGCTTGTTTAGACTTGTTTTCATGATTAGAACTTTATGTACAATGCCAAATACTTACAAAATCACAATTACATCATAGAAATACATAGAAGTCCAGTAGTCTATTACAACCAAATTGAATGAAAATAATGAAAATAGATATATCTTACAAGGTGATGATGAAAAACAGCAACAACTACAAATCAACACCTAAGCCCTTCTTGAACATTTTCCTCTAATCTTTTGGCCATGTCTTGTACACCCTTCTTAATCTTGATATCAACCTTATATAACCCTTGTAAGATCTTTATAACCTCAGCCCCTAAGTACCTTGATAATCTTCTAATTTAACCAAGGAATCTCCAAAACAACACAAGAACTCTTATGTACCAACTAAGCCTTCTAGTCTTTAGACTTCAACCCAACTTGCTATAGCCTTGGAGAACTCTTGTACTTAGTCTTCTACTTCAGCCTTTGATCTTGTGTAGGTATTGTTGAAATCTTGGAATCAATAAATCACCACTTGTACTAGGTAGAATACATCATGACAATCATCTTCCTAGTATGTCTAGCTTGTTTCTTGATTCAAAAACTAAGTGGTGATGGTGATATATTGGTGTACGGATGAGGATGGAAAACCAAAGAGAATTACTAACTTTTGTGTGTTTATTTTAGATTAAGGTTTTGGTAGGAGCTTATATATGTAGGCAACAAATAGGTGTCATGTTAAGAGACGTGAAGTACTAAGCCAAGGCCATGTGGTCCTTATGAATTAGCATGTACACGCCACCTCATGCTTGAGGTGGTGTAGCTTCATGGTGAAGCTAGGTTCTTACGGGGTATAGTTTGGTCCCGATAATTACTAATGTTAAGCCGTTAAGTCCTAAAACTTAAAGCCGAGCAACATAAAAATGAAATACTTACAAAAAAAAGTCTAAACTTATCAATATACTCCAACTAAGTATATTAGATGTGTGATAAATTTAACGGAGAGCGTAGACGTTATTAAAACCTAAGGTTCAAATATTACGTAAAGGGTATAGAGTTTATGTCAAAATGACAAAATGATAATAGTCCATATAAAATGTGACTATTGGTAAGAATAGAGTATATTGAACACATAGACTTATCCTAGTCTTGTGTTATCGCAGGAAAAGTTAACACGATTAAACTTGCGTGATTACTTATAAAAGTAATTTAAATATTAAAAGTAATACTATATGACAAAAAAAAATATAGTAATCAATTAAATTTGCTTGTTGAGTTTATTGTTGTGTCGATACGCGTTGTGTGCGATTTTTACGTTTTGTGAGATATAGTCTAGTTAAATAGACATAGGTGAACGAAAATGTTCAGAGAGAAATAATTCAAAGTAGAGTGAATTATTTAACTTGGAAATATTTACCGATAAACTGTCAGTTACAATAATTGCTTTTGTATTACGGTAAAAGTCAAATAGTCAAAAGTCAAGGTCAAAGGGCAAAATAGTTATTTTGCCTTAAAAAAAATTTATGGGTTACTACACTACAACACTCACGACACGTCTCAGTACACCATCAAGAGTGGTGAAACTTATAACGGTCGCACATAGGTTGATTCTCAGTGTATTTCTACTTTCCTCCTGCTTGACGGCGTAAGCCTCAACGACCTATTGTCATCTGTCTAGTTTTCTCTCACCTCTTACAAAATCTCTTCAATTCCTTTTGTTTTTCACTATCTCAGCGACAACATACCTAATTTCTGGGTTCGTGCAAGCCTGTGCTCAGTTTATGGTGTCGTGCAGGCCAGTTGTCTCAGCCGAGATTACGTTGGCTTGGATTGATTTAGACAATCCTTCAATTTAAACTCTCATCGACCCGAATCTCTTTCACGGGGATGATCGGAGTTTCATCAGAAAGACACTTCTTAGCTCACTCACACGAAGACATTGTGCACATTACTCAACTCTGTGGTAGCTCAAGTCTATATGCTAGTGGTCCGACTCTGTCCAAGATTGGAAATGGGCCAATGTAGCGGGGGTTAAGCTTACCACTTGTAACGCTCGATCTCACAAGTCTCACTCCTTACCACTTCAGGTCGCTACCTGAATATCTCAAAGAAGTGATGAGTGTAGGTCTGCAGGTCAGTACCTCTCAACTTGCGATTCCAGAACCCGACTTCCCGTTCATTGAGTGGTTTTCCCACTACCTCTTGTTGTCAACCGCTTCCTCAGTCCTAACTCGTACCGCTAGACATTCAACAGTATTACGAAGTGTAGCTAGTTGTAGCTAGTCACGAAGTAGTCACATCATCCTTGCTAGATGAAGGCAATCCATCCACATAGAGCTCTATCTTGAGCGCGTCGATATGAGCTATCTCAAGTCACCGTAGTGACAGCTCCCGAAAATTACAGGCCCGTTTCGGCATGTCGATGCCTTTCGCCTCACGATTTCATACTTCAACCTCTCATCGTTCTCACTTTACCCCGAAGGTAGTAGCTTCTAATCATTATCATCTTACATTCTCCTCAAGGAATAGAGTAAGTTGCATCGATACTGGTAGATCGGTATATTCTACGTCAAAGTTTTATCCCATCAAGTGGACAAAGCATCCTTCACCTTAGATTTACTTCCTTTTCAGCGTATCAGGACAACCACCTCCTTGATCCTTCCATCTCAATTGCCATGCGACTCCATAACCCCTCATACGCTCCCTTACGGGCGTCGTTTGCGGGTACTGAAGTTCTGGCAGAAGGGTTTGAGTGACTTGACTTACTTAGTATCTCTTACCACTCGTTGGGTCACTAACTGATCCAAAGTACTCGAGTCACTGCAACATGTCTTGGTGGGGCCGGGTTGTTCGTAGTTTAGCTCAGAATGACTAGGGGTGGTCCACGACATCCTGAGTCATTAGCCGCAGTAGGTTGTGTCCGCGTAGTCTCATTAAATTTTGTTTCAGGGGCCCTAATATGTCTCAATGGACATCAATGAGCTTTACGATGCGGATTTCGGGATAACATCGCACAAGAACATTGATCCTCATCGTTAGAGTAATGGATTGAATTTCAATCACGTTATAGGAATACTATCTATCACATCCCGTGATTTTTCCTAAAATAAAAAATGTTTAATTATATATTAATCTTTGTCATCATTTTTAATCACCATTTTTACGAGAAAATTTAAAATTTTCTTTATTATAATAATTTAACGCGAAGACGTTATCATATGAATCACCAAATGATGGAACCAATTCTCGACACGTTTAACGAAACTTAAGTAATTCACTAATCCTAATTTATCTTTAACTATAATAAACGGGCCCTTAATTAATTTTCAGCCCAAATCCAATCTATAGTTACTATTCATCAGCCCAAACTTTAAAGCCCAAAATTCTATTTCTAATTAAATTAAAATCGCTAGCACCCATGTCCAAAACGCCCATCGTTCTCTCAAATCTTAAACACGACATGTATATATTTTTGTACCTCCTATGCGTCCTTCCACCAAAGTATTCGGATGCAAGGTTTTAGCTTCTAAGAAGAACGTTTGATACGTTTAATAGAGGCAAAGTGATTGGCCTTTGAGCACCTAGTCGACATATATATATATAAATCCAAAACTTAACCATTTTAACTCCGGTTTGTTTATACGTGATTATAATATTATTTCTATCCTATTTACATGTTAACCAACATGTTTCATCATGACAAATCGTGTGTAATACGAATTGTATAAATCGTGTACAACATGAAATGTTAGTCGACATATAAAAATATTCACAAAGGTCAATTCTAACTTTGCTACTCACAAACACACTCAAGCTCTGACACCTCCAGCCCATGTTTTCTTCTTCTTGCTTGGGTCGACATTCCAAAAACAAGGACAAGAACTATGCACTCTTACACACTATGACAACTTACTTACACACTCAATTTTTTTTCTTCCTTGTTGACTTGTACGCCATCCTCCCACCAATCAATCTCCTCAAATGATTAAGTACCAACTAGTGTAAAAACTATTATAAATCCCTACTCTCCTACGTATTCATTTCCTACAAAACTTCTCCACTTCAAATGTTTCTGTCAAATGAGAAAGGAGAAGCAACACAACCCTTTCTAATGATAAACACTCTATTATCATGCAACTCCAATTGTATGTACACCTCTCAACAATATTCACCACTAAAAACACAAGCTCGGAGTCTTTCCTTTTACTGTGGTGCATACGAGAGGTTGACCAGAAATTCCCTAGGTTCCAAGCATCATTCAAGTCGACTATGAGATGGACTCGCTTCGTGGTTGAACACTTAAACGAGCCACACTTTTCTACTTTCGATCTCTAGCCCCTAACGTGAGTTTACCTACACCATGCTAGGTGATGAAGTAGTTGGCTTCGCCTCTCGTTCGTCCCTCGTTCACAATTCCACTACGTCTCCTCACCACCAAGCTTTGGTGAAGTAAGTTTTTCCAAAACTCCATTTCCTTCTCTCTATATACGTACACATACAAACTTTCATGTCGCATGCATGCATACTTCAAGGTGGCTTGTTATGTTTAAAAACTTGTGTGTCTAACTAATAAGAATCTATGCCGAACTATTCTCATTACTGCCTCGTACTACTCACGTTAAAACAAACAAATAAACACTTTGAGCATATTCAACTTTTAAATGGATTTTTAAAAGCTTTTGAACGTACAAAAATCATATGGAAGTGAACATATGAAATTCATTAAGTATTTGGCTTATTCTTGGAATATACACATTTCGGTTTAGGTGACTTAGGTCCTTGTTTACTCGAGCCAAATCTTGCTCATCAAACCCATTTGTCATCCAAAAAACCCACGACCCACTAGACTTCTTCGAGTGCTTATTTGAATAAACATTCGATATAGACAAGCCAGGAGGTCGAAACTCATCTCACTTGCCTCACAAATATACAAACCCAACGGGTTAAACAAAGTGTTTGACATTTATTCGTTCCACGTTTGGCACTGCATAAAATTACAACCAATTGTATATTATTTGTTGCCCGATTCAATATGCAACCCGTATGTTTGTTTTTTAGGCTAAACTTATATTTGGGACATCTAATGTTGTCTTCTTTTATGTTAGCATTAATCACGTTACTTGTTTCTTGCAGGGGCTACATGTTATTTTCACGGGTGAGGATGATACATGGGATGCCTGGCTAAAAATTCCCTCAGATGGATTTTCTGGCACACTTCATTTTCGAGGCGTGGGTATGCTCCATCTCTGTCACCAAATCCAACCAATGTATTTTTTTACGGTTTCATGGTTAGCAGATCTTATATTATGCAGCGTTATTAGTGCCTTAGTTTCTTACATTTCCCATATTTTTTTTGCAGAAAGAAACTGGCATTAGACTCAGATGTAAGCCACTTTTTATGTTGTTAACAATTTCATTTTCTAATGATAACACCATTGTATTTTTTAATTTATATTGCAGGTGACCACTCCAATGGCCATTGAAACTTTGGAAAACGTACCAGTAATGAAAACAGTGGTAAGTAATGAAACATCCACCTTTGATTTTTTTTAGTTTTACGTACATGACTAATGTAGCGTGTTTTATATATACATATAGGAACCTGTTAAAACTATCGGACATACGAAAACGCTTGAGCCACGACAAACCGGTTCTACAGGTTACACCACCAACTATGATACCAAATATTAGTGAACAAAATACATGACTAATATTAGTACCAACGAAGCGAAAACATTTGGTCTCTAGTGAAACCTTGCAAAAGCAAGCTAAGGCGGCGAAGAGTCAACAGGTTTTAACTTATGATAGTTGAGAATTTGATTATATACGACATTACAATTATATATATATATATATATTTGCTTCAATTATATACATTCAATTTTTATGGAATTTGAAATACAATTGTATATATATTTGCCTCATTTATACACATTCTGTTATATATATATATACTAGCAGTAGTAACTCTGCTCCAGCAGTACTAACGTGGTACTAGTATTAACTCTCCTATCATGTTTGTGCAGATAGTTGAACCAGTGGCTCATCTAGTTCTGTTATGTTGTGAGCTTGACATGTTCTAGTCCTGATCTCATCCTGATGTGTTGATATGCAGCATACTACATTTTCAAGGCTTTTATATCCAGATGATGAGATTAGATCAATGGGAGAAAAACTTGTAAGTTTAACTGCAAGTTTTATTAGTATGTTCATTGTTTTGGATTAAAAGTCTTCATGATGTTGTTTGAATTACTGCTGATCATGTTTATGTTAATATTGCATAGATGGATTTAGTGCAGCTCATGAACTTCAAAGAAAATGTGGCCAAGTATTTACTACTGCTAGTTAAAGTTGGTACTGCTCAGAGATTAATACCGCTCGAAGTTGCAACTTGCTTATGGAAAAGATTATAGATACTTATAAAGAAACTATTATAAGCTGACTAGGACTCCTTGATGTATAAAAGGATGTCCAATTTTATATTTTGTTCAGTTATATACATTCCAATTTTATTGTATTTGAATTTGTTTTGATATATATTTGAATTGTTTTGATATATATTGATTTTTTAAATGTAACTAAAAGATGCATATAGTCACACTTATTAACACTTTTGGTCACTGTTTGCTTTAGTCGTTGTGTGACTAAATATTACCGAAGGCCACACAAACATAAAATTCACGTCGCCATTGGATGATCTATAGTCACACAAAATACACATTTCTTCACTTTAAACAGCATATGGTCACACTTATTTACACTTTTGGCCACTGTTTGATTAATGGTATGTGAGTAAATACCCAAAACAAACATGCTTTGTGTTACTAAATATTACAAAAGGCCACACAAACATAAAATTCACGTGGCCATTGGATGATCAATAGTCACACAAAATACACATTTCTTCACTTTAAACAGCATATGGTCACACTTATTAACACTTTTGGCCACTGTATGCTTAATGGTATGTGACTAAATACCCGAAACAAACATGCTTTGTGTGACTAAATATTACAAAAGGCCACACAAACATAAAATTCATGTGGCCATAGGATGATCAATAGTCACACAAAATACACATTTCTTCACTTTAAACAGCATATGGTCACACTTATTAACACTTTTGGCCACTGTATGCTTAATGGTATGTGACTAAATACCCAAAACAAACATGCTTTGTGTGACTAAATATTACAAAAGGCCACGCAAACATAAACTTCATGTGGCCATTGGATGATCAATAATCATACAAAATACACATTTCTTCACTTTAAACAGCATATGGTCACACTTATTCACACTTTTTGGCCACTTTGTGTTAAATTGTATGTGACTAACTCCAAAAAAATAACACCCATTGTGTGACTAAATCATCACAAATGTCACATTTATTGTATATTCATGTGGCCACAGGACGGGAAATAGTCACACAAAATACACATTTACTTGAATATATCATCTCAAATGTCACATACATTATATATTTATGTGGCCAAATGCTGAAAAATAGTTACTCTCAAAAACATTCGCGTGACTATAAAGTGTTTACGGTCACTGATAATGACTAATCCAACAAAACTTGTGTCTAATTTGTCACACATATTCGGGGTTTTGGTCACTCTTTTTCGATGGAAAAGGCCACGAACTCAACAATGTGACCATATGCCACCTACGGTGGCGGGACCTTTTGTCACACATGACAAAAAACGTGCGTGACTATATGCATATCGTCACTCATTTTTGGCGTGACCAATAGCACTTTTTGTACCAGTGTTGGTAAGGATGAGCAAGAAGGACTTATACTAGCTTGTTATAAAACAAGCTAGAGCTTGTTGCAGCTCAAGGCACCGTAGTTTAGCTAGTGGTTGAGGTTTCTTATCCTGTTTCATAAGTTTCAGATTTTAGTGTAAAAGTGCATATCTTGTATTTGTTAGTATTAGTTGAGTAAGATAGTTTAATTCTGTTTATTTAGGTTGTATTTAAGTTATTATCAGTGAATATCTTAGTTTCATTTATTAAATCCATCATTTGCTTCTTAAAATTGTTGAAACCTGTTGGTAAGGGAGTGATTGGATTTAACTGTTACACTAGGTTCCTGAGCTATTTAGTGGTTAAAAACAGTTTAGGTTTCATTCTTAGGTGCACATTAAAGTATTGGAAGTCTTACATTGGTAGTTCTTAAAGAAAAAGTCAAAATTGCTTTCAATCTTCAATGCATGTTTAACTGTTAAGAGATTTGGAACCCAAACCATCAAAACAGTCACAAAAGTGGATAAGCTCAGCTAACCTAACCTTGTTTTAACCTAAAACAACAATTTAAGTAGCCTAGATCCATTAGAAATTCATCAAAGTCAACTTAGCTCGAAAGATCATAAGGTCAAATTGCATACTGTCAGTTTTTTACAAAAATGGTAGGATTTTTCTAGGACTCATTTTTCACTTTTGGACAGCTATATTATATATATACTAATAGTCATTTTTTAACGGGGAGCAAGACAATTTTATTACGGGATGCTTATAAGCCAAATCTGTTTTCTTATTGGATGTTTGAGTGTCATTTACTTTTAATGTGCCACTTATGAGACCTAAAGCTGAACCGCTGAAGGCCTACGAATGTGGTTTCGATCCTTTCGGTGATGCCAGAAGTCGTTTTGATATACGATTTTATCTTGTTTCTATTTTATTTATTATCCCTGATCCGGAAGTCACCTTTTCCTTTCCTTGGGCAGTACCTCCCAACAAGATTGATCCCTTTGGATCTTGGTCCATGATGGCCTTTTTATTGATTTTGACGATTGGATCTCTCTATTAATGGAAAAGGGGTGCTTCGGATCGGGAGTAACCACTAGTGATAGGGCTCAAATCCTTCGGGGGGAAGGACAAAAGTAAAGAGTGATGCCTACATTAAATCAATTGATTCGTCATGGTAGAGAAGAAAAACGGCGCACAGACCGTACTCGAGCTTCGGAACCGAGAGCCGCCCAGGGACTGGACTCCACTAAGAGGTTCTTTATCTCACGTCATTTCGCCCGCCCGTTTCATTTCCTTTTGCCGAAGTGGGTAGTGGCACTGGGTGGACGGTCTATCCGCCCTTAAGTGGTATTACCAGCCATTCTGGAGGAGCAGTTGATTCAGCAATTTCTAGTCCTCATCTATCTGGTATTTCTTCCATTTTAGGTTCTATCAATTTTATAACAACTATCTCCAATATTCGTGGACCTGGAATGACTATGCATAGATCACCCCTTTTGGGGTGCATTATAGCACAGTCCGTGACTACGTTTTTCCGTTGGTTGATGCTGCGTATTGCACACTTGTTATATTTGTTTATATAGTGTTAGTTCTATAACGAATTTCAGGGTGCTACAGTACCTTAGTAACAGTGCACCCCGTTTCCGTTTGTTCCAAAGTAAAAACACACACCACACACTCCTCTCTCTCACATATTCCAGAAACTACCATCTCCCTCTCTCTCTCTCTCTAAAAACACACCAACAGACTCGCTGATTATTCATAGATCTGTTTACCATTTTTTTCTTCGTGTCACAAATCGACTTAGCGGTCTATTGATCAAGATCTAGGTATAATTTGGTTTGCTGATAGCAGCGACTGATTTGGTTTGTGGGTTTTGATTGCACAGTTTCAGGTATAAAACTATAAGGTAAGCATTATCCTAATTTTTACATCAATCAAACATTAAAATTAGTCCCTCTTTTTCACAGGTTTAGGGTTCTTAAAATTTTAATATAACTGATTTTGTGTTTGGGTTTAGTTGTGGTAGGACAGGAGTTGCTGGTCCATCAGGTGGCAACGATAGTGGTGGTAGTACAGGGGTTGTGGTGTTCCTGATTCAGGAGATAGCCAGAATATAAGTTGATGTTAGGCAAGCTTAGATAGCTGAAAGAGATGCAACACGCGTAGCACTCCAACTAACTATGAAGGTTAATCATTCTACTTAAAGAGTTCTTATTAGAAATTAACAATTAATAAGCAAATCATACTATATACTAAAAACCATTTTTAACAGGGTTCAAAACATTTGTATTACGGAATAGGTATCACCTTAATTCATCTTCCTATTGGTCCAACAGTGGTCGTTTTAAATATGCTACATGGAACAATGAACTCTTTCTCAATTACATGGAAGATGACAACTTTTTAGAGTGCTGATAAAAATATAAGTGATGTCCTTATTTGTATATTTTTCATTGTTTATGTATAAAGCTCAGATGATACCTATTCCGGAATAAGCACTCTAAAAAGTTGAAAGGTGAGATGGTAGGCGGTTTCAAGAACAGTCACCTTAATTCATCTGAGCTTTCTAGAGTATGCATTGAAATGAAAGCTCAGATGGTTAAGGTAAATGACAGCGGTTAGATCACTTTTCTAAACAAAATTGTAATAAGCAGAATCTCTTGAGATTAATGATTTCTGATAACATCTAAGCTTATCCCAAACACCTCCTTGATATATATACAGATATACATGGGCTAAAGAGAAGGCGAAAAAAAAGGGTACAAAGCAGTTGAGGCAAAAGTAATGGTTGAGTTTAACGGATGGCAAAAACGTAGTTACAATTAATATTTACTAGAACACGTACTCCAGAAAATGTTTCGAGCCTAACCTATGTATAATCAAGTTGAGGGCGTATTTTGTGTATTAGGAAGTACGAGCTGGCATTTACTAAAAGATCTTAATTTTGGTTTTTGCAAAAAACTTGGAATTGCTTATTTGCTTTTCAAAAACACAATATCAGTATAAACAAATCCAAACACCCCTTCAGAGATTCTTTAAGATGCTCGGTAGAAGCTATTTGTTAAAAGGGTTCTATTGTTATTTTATACCGGGATTAACAATGCATCAGTCACAACTTAGCTTATACTGACATAATAATGGTTGATGTTTTTTTAGGTAATAACAAATATCTAGCAACAACCTGTAGTGATATATATGAAATTGATAGATGCAATCATTTGATGGCCCAATGTAATTCGGTTACTTATTTTTTATGTTTTTTTCTGGGAACCACGTTGCATGTTTATATATATACATTACCATTACCATTTTTTCTTTTTTTTGGGGAAGTTGGGGGGGGGGGGTTATCAACTTTTCAGCTCTATTGAAAGAACACAGCCGTAGTTAGGCGACACAACATGGGAATACTAGCCACCCACATTCCCGTATTAGTGCCATGTGGTGGTGTATTCACTGTTCATTACTGTATTAGTGGATTAAGCCGTTGAACCGGTCACAGCAAAGTAATCACACGCGACAATCCGGTTCATCAGGTTGATCCGAATAACCCGTTGAACTGGTCACATCAGACCCTTCTTCTTTTCCGTCTGTTGAGTGTTTTTGTTGGACTTAGCTTTTCGGTTTTTCTTTATGGTATATGAGCTTTTTTATGGAGTAGATTGTTTGATTAGGTGATAAACTGATTTTTTTGTTGGTGGTACATCAATTTTTTTTCTCTCTTTGCAACCTTTAAAGTATTGTCAATGTTTTAAGTGTTTTGTTGCTATAGTCCGTTTAAGTGGGTTAAACGGGTTAGATGTAGTTTGTCTTTTGTTGATTTAAAACACAACCTTATTAAAGTAAATGACTAATATTAGTTTCTATTTTTTGCATATTGATTACCAATTCAACGAGCTTGAAGACGATCAAAGGGAGTCCGTTTTTCTTACTGACTACGAAGATTGCGAAGATGATAGCCACAACAAGACTGGATTACCAGGTTAGCGTTTACCTGTAACTGCAATACCTTCGGTTAGAGCAAAGCCCAAAATGGCATTTTCTTCTGTTTGGTTCTGCAGTTGCAGATACAGAGAAAATGACTATGACGTCAGTTATGCAGCAATTCAACTCCCAGTCTTATACTCTTATGGTAAGCTTTCATTAGTCTTCTTACCACTCATCAAAGATGTACACTTAGTTAGTAAATGTACTTTTTAAAAAGGAGGTGGATGGGAAAACGGTAGGCACGGGCGGGAGTTTTTTAATACCAGTAGCTCTTTTTGTATGTTTAAGCCCACTTTGTATCACCTTTTTACTCTACAGTTTTTAGGCCCCAAAACTCCTCACTGGGACATTGCTTCTACTTAATCCTAAAGACTCTATTCAATTTAAATATAAAATGCTTCTTGCTGAGATTGGAAAGCATAAACCACTACTTTCATTTCATATGTCCAAAAGTTGCTTTCAAAGCTTCTAAAGTGTCAAACTTGCATTGCAATTGGAGTTAGTTTTTAGTTTTTGGGTTTGATGTTGTTGAAACAGGATGCTTCATCAGTTTATGGTAATAAATGGGAGGTATTCGTGGACGCTCAGATATGCACTTTCCTTTAGTCAAGGTCAACCAAGGAATCTGGCAATAGTCTAACTATAAGTTCAAATTCGGTACAGAAATCTGTAAGTTCACAAAACTCTTTTTGGGAATATGATATGTCATCTTGAAAAAAGAGAGATCAAGCTCCCCTGAGTTTTAATCAGTTTCTCAAACTTTTTGTGTTTCTTCTACAACAGGAGCAATGTGTTATTGAAAAGAAAGAAGAACATTCAACAGCCATGAATGCTTTTGAGCTTATTTCAATGTCCTTTCCTAAAAAGTGAATGTCAAAGTCAGCTACTCTCAGCCATTGGAAGAGGAACCTATGGGGAGATGGAAACACAGGTTTGATTTCATTATATCGCTTTGAATGATCCTTGATTCGGTGGACTTTAGGGTGATGGTGAAAAACCTTATCGACAAAAGATTGAGAAGTTTTAGAAGCTTAAGTCCCAAGTATAGAAAATATTGCTTAGAATTCAGTTGAATTTTTTTTTACCCTTTTCATAGAGCTGTTAAAAACCTAACAAACTGTAGCTAAGATATACGTTTATTGTGCAATGTATCTAGCACTACGTATTGTATGGTTCAATGTAAAAGGTGCTAATAAGATAGACGAGATTGTATATAATTCTGATGGTTATAAATGGTTGATTATTAGTCTGATTATTTCAGGCATAAACTGTTACTTAAAGAGTGCTCATTTTTATTGTACGCATAACATAATCTTAGGTACATTAACGATGACATAAAAGTTATCAACACGCCATTCCCGCAACGAGTGCGCTCTTGACACTATCAACAACGCAATCCCGCGGCAACGCGCGGGCTACCATGCTCGTTTGGTAGCTAATCTTGGTTGTGCTTATTTTTGCACATTTTTGTGATTTTTTCTAATTGCTTATTTGAGGGCGTATTTGAGGGCTTATTTGAGGCTACAGGGCAAGTTTATGCCCTGTGTTAGGAAGTGAGTCCCAACAAACCACTTTCACAAACCCCTCCAAGGCTCACCTGTAGGCCCCACCCTTTGTAACTTGGCTTTTTAAGAAGCTTATTAGTTGGGCTTATCATTTTAGGTCTTATTTTGGATCTCAGCTCCTTAGCTTATAGCTTATTGTGGCCTTCTAAGTGACCTGACCAAACAAACACCCTGTGTATTCAGTTGATCCACAAAACTTCACAAACCAACCCTTGGCTTATTAGTGAACCCCAGGGACTATTTATTGGCTTTTTGGAAATCCATTCAGTCCATCTTCTTGGATCAACTTTTGTCTTGGACTTCCAAACCCTCTTGTGGGCCCCACATAGGGCTGCACTTTGCCTTTTTTTGCCTGCTTGAACCTAAGCGGAATTTAGAATTGCTTATTCCCATTTTGAGCTTATTTGTTTGTATCAAAGTTGGCCTTTGGTTCTTGCTTACTAGCTTATTGTGAGCTTATTGGCCTTGAATTCTCCATTTTAGCCAAAAGCTTAAGCTGTTAAGCACTTAAGCTCACCTAGTGCTTATTTTTGAGTTTCAATAAGTTCACTTTCACAAAAGTTCATTATTTCCAGTTATTAAATAGTTTTGTAAAGGAAAAACAAGAAAAATCAATTTTAAAAATAATGATAGCTTCTATTTAAATCATTTGGCTTATTTTTTAGCTTTCTCAAAAAGCAATTCTCATTTTTATATTTTTCCTAGGTTCCTGCACTTATATAGTATTTTTAGAAAAAGTTTCATATTTTTCATTGTTAATTTAGTATTTATTATAATTTAATTTAGTTTAAATTAATTAATAATTAGTTTTTAATTAATAATAATTATATAAAAAATTCTAAAAAATTTATTTTCAGTTTTAAAATTTGTTTTAGGTTATTTTAGAATTTTCAAAATTTAATTTTCATTTTTCTAGCTTAAAATCATAATTAGTTGTATTTTTAGTCTAATTTAAATATTTAAAAGTACTTAATAATTAGTAATTAATAAATAATAAATAATTAAATAGTTTAAAAATTATTTTTCTTTCTCTTAAAATTTTCTTTTGTTATTAGGATTATAAAAATCTAATTTTCACATCCGTAGGATTTTTATTTTCTATGTTACGTTTGTTTTTAATTTAAACTTACGTTTTTAGGTTTTTAAACGTTTCTAGGTAATTTGGTTTTACGTAGTTGATAATATTATTCATTTGAATCATTTCCTTTACATTTCCTTAGTTTATTCACTAATACTCCTTTTCCCGTTGAAAATCACCCTATCACAAGCCGTCTAAAATACAATTCTACGCCTCGTCGGGACATAACAACCCGAGGAAACTCTGTACTCCTTGGTTAGTTGGCCTAAGCAGTTTGACCATATTGACCATTTAACTTGGTTGATTTGGACTGACTGTTTGTAGACAATCAATATGCATATAATTTTTAGCTAGAAAATATATTATGATACATCTAAAAGATTAGGGATGCATCTTATTCAAATTGATGCATCTCTAATGTGTAGTTATAATTATTTTTCATCTTTTTTATTTTAAGGATTCTTCTCATTTGATCCTTAGTCCATTTCTCATATATTTCTTCTTAGGCCGATCCTCCAACCTTCTTCCACATTTAATTAAAAACATTTTATATGCTTTTTTTATCGAGGTCATATGCTTCAGTGTTGTTTATCAAAATTATTTTAATTTTTGATTTGTGATTTCAACCGATCCTTTCTTTAACAGCCTTGTCTGTGATTTGATTTTTGGTTGAGACCTTTTTGTTCGCGTCTTTTGCAATCGCCTAGTTTACCGGCGATACCACAACACGTCTTTATCCGATTTTTGGATCATAACTTTACGGTGAGATTTCGGGTTCACATGACAGATCTTGGGTTTTGAATTTTTTGGGCTTATTTGTTTTTATAATATTTGAATTTTTTCGTATTTTCACTTTAGTTTAATGTATCAGTTCCTGTATGAGATGGTTTTGTATCACTTTATTTCTTTAATGAAAATTTGTTATATTGTTTACCGTAATGGCGTAATGTATCAATTATTTAATTTCTTGTTATGTTCCAGTGATGTGTTGACTAATTTTTAGTTATTAAATTGATACGCATTGTACATTGTGCTTAAATGGTTGTAATTTTTTGTGAATAAGTGTTTTTAATAGCATTAATGTTGTTTGATAGAATTTTGATCTGAAAATAATATTATGCTTATTTTTATTGTACAATATGCTTACTTTGTTGTAATTATGAAAATTGGGTGCATTAAATTGTTGTAAATCATGCATTATTTCTTGTAAATCTGAAAATTTTAGAGAGAAAGTGATTTGTGTATTATATGTAGTATATATATCTCTATTCATAATTATTATAAAATATTTTTTTTTATAAAATCTTTTACATATAATAAACCTTTATCTATCTATATATATATATATATATAAAGATTGAGTTCCTCATATTGAATGTGAGTATTTATGTCACAAGCCAAGAAACTCAAATATGTGGTTTAAGCAAAGATAAGTTGAAGTTGAGCATTAATTATGATGATTAAGCTCACAAAGTTCTGTAATCTGGAGCTTCTTTTGAAAGCTTTTCAGAGTTTTTAAAGTCTAAAATAAAACACTAATAAAGTTGGACTGTGTAAAGCCTTTAGAAACCGGAATGTGTTAAGCCTCGTGACAGTAAACAATCACCAACACCCTTTCAAGTTTCCAAGTGACATAAAAAGCTCCTTTCATATCCCCACCGTTAAATGTCTCAAGTCATCTACCATGTCAATTACGTCTTATAAATAACATATTTGGCAGGCTCAAAACTTCAACCACAGTCTAACCAAATCACAGTACAGATCATCTTCTAGACACAACCAATGACCCTTACATCACTCCCCCACCACTCACATGAATCGGAACTACAAACACATAAACAAACAATCTAACATTCATTTCAACTTTGTGTTTAATCTTTTGAAGACTTTTTTTAGTTGAACTCTCATCATCATAGATAAAAAAACTTAAATAAAATAGGATCTCAGTTTCTTTCTTCGTGTGCTACAATAGCCCATCAATCTCAAAGATGATACACAAAAAAACGAATCATCATTGATCTCTAACTTTGATATTATCCGAATATAAAGAAAGAAGTATAACAGTTATGTTACTTTCTTTCTTTAATTCGTTTAATTAAAACACAAGAACGTAAACACATACTCGAGACCTTATTTCAAAGATCTTGAAGTCGTGGTTGTTGAGGTTCATGGTTTGTGATTCATCTGGATAAGCTTAAGACATATTGTGTTTGTGTTTATCTAATCGGTTATGATTAATGAAGGAGATGAAACTAAATGATAAGATGAAGATAAGATTTAGATGATGTGAAGAGGGGGCGGAGATAACAAACCCTGTGTGTTTAGGTTAAAAGATAGAATGAATGTATTAGGGTAACCGTATATGTGTGATTGGATTGCTTAATGGATCGGGTAATTGTCACTTTGCCTGGCCCGGGTATAATTTTAGATTAGGCTTTTCTAACTAGCAGTTCCACATTGTAAAGATGTTTTTGCAAATGAATACTGAAATTGAGGAAATTAATTGTAGTCCAAATAATGTTACGTTAACAACTTAAACACGGCTAGCTATGACTGTACTGGGGTAAAGTGATGAAAGATGAAAAAATGAAATTAGTATATAGGCCTATAAAACAAATGTATACCTGATGTAATAAAAGTATACGTATGCTACTCTATATACATTTGGAATTTAGACAAGTATATCTTTGTTACGATGTATTATAGTTGAAGGTTCTTCGAAACATTTAACACAGACCTAAATTTCCTCACAATATTCATGAAGGATAAATTAATTCAAATATGTTTGTCTTTCATTTTAGATGATCGTACATGTTTCATAACTACGCTATGTATATATCAATTTGATATTTTAATATATTATATATGAACCCATTGTTTGAAATCAACCTCTTCACCTATTGACTCTAGGATGCCTCACCGAATAAGCTATATATGATAGTTCGATGCTACTAATTAGTAAGTAGTTCGTATTGACTTCTATAAACACGAACAAATGTTTTACTAGTGAGATATCATTCATCTTATAAAATGAACATGTAAACAAAGCCCGTGCATCTCACGGGCCATGCTGTATCGTAACATTTAATTTTTCTCTTTCAATCATTAATTTTAATCTAAGACCAAATTCAAATCCAAATCCTATACACTCAAAAAACCAAACGCACCCTTAAAAACGTAAACAGAAGAAAGAAAATAAAATGAAAAACTATATGTCCATAAATATGTACGAAGATCATACATGATCACGCAAAATCAAGGCCATAACTGAGTTAACAAAAACCATGTGCAAAAATATTTGATAACTACACACAATGTTCAAAGATACATAAAAAAGCAAATTTTGAAAGAAAATTTACTTTTACATGCGTGTACTTGCACGATTTTTTTTATCAATCATATTGAAAGCTCTTTTTATAATTTTTACCACCAAAGAAAACTTTTCTTGCATGCTCTAATCCAGATTTACTGATCCGCCACACTTTTGATATTGAATGATATAACAATTTAAATTTTTTGTAACAACATAATTTTATTAAAAACTAGGGAGAAGCTAAGAAAAACAAAAAGGAAAATTACAAAACAAAAGGTGCGAATGATATAAAACGAATAAGGTATAAGCTAGCGTATGAAGCGGAAAGAAAAAATGTAAAACAAAAGTTTGTGTGCTAAAGAAAAAGTGGGTTGTTATAAAAACTCACGCATGACTGATGTCTCGTAAGAAAATAATGTATATGATGTACACATGCATCATATTACATAATAGGATTATAGAAGACAATGGGAAGGCAAAGTCTCCAGAACTTTATCTAGAGAAGCAACACCGTGATGATGATCTCTCATGAACACAAGACCAATCAAAAGGACCTACTCTCTTTAAAAGGACCTACTCTCCACCATTATTAACCGACAATGGTGTGTGTGGCCATGTGGCATTAATCACAAGGACCAATCAAAAGGACCTACTCTCCACCATTATTAACCGACAATTGATTTAATTTCATCATGTAGGTACAATCTTTCCGCGTCTAATTTATGGCATTGAATGAATGATTTATTAGGCTACCTACAGTAAGGAGATTCAATCCCCTTACTTTTCCCTGTCACGTCAGCTTTCTCTCTTCAGCGACCTGCAGACGATTCAGTGCCCCAGTAAGGGCGACCTAATTCAGTTTTTTTTTTTTTTTTTTTTTTTTTTTTTTTTAACACAAACTCAAATTTCATTAATAATTAAAACGTTACATATTAATTAAAATAAAATAAAAAATATTACAACACTTATTCAAATTAAATTAAAACGACCAAACTAGTTTGGATTATGATGATGCCAAATGTCTTCCACCAAATCGGCTTTGAGGTTAAGATGAGTTGTTTTGTTGCATATCTCCCTGGTAATTTCCAGCGATTCCTCATGCGTTCTTAAAGGGTCATAAGAACGATGCTGCTCCGCTGGAAAGAATTCGGGAGATATCGTCCGCCCTTTTAATGAGGTTTGAAATGAGGTTTGTGAATTGGAGTGTGTTTTATGTTGTGTATTTATAATAAAGTATTTAAAAGAATTTTATTTATTTATTTTTGCCTAACGGATAAATTAATCAAAAGGGACACAAATAAAAGTTTTGAAAATGTCGATCCACCAGGCGATTCATTTGAGGTTTTGTCTTGCCTCGATCGAGTAGCCACAAAAGCAACGACCGATTGGGATCGATCGACTAAGTCGATCCTCAACCATTACTGTCGCTAGCCTTATATTGAATGAATGATTTATCACATGGACCTACACTCCACCATTATTAACCTACAAGGCCTCTACTTATACAAGAGGTAGTAGATGTAGTAGGCCACCCAACTATAGCAATAATGTAAATATAGGTAAGCAATAATGTAGGCTGTAGCTACTACACCTACTACCTCTTGTATAAATAGAGGGGTGGTGACGCTGCATGGAATGAGTGATTTATTATATTGAATGAATGTTTTATCATTGCATTGAATCAATGATTTATTATATTGAATTGTGATACCGATAATTGATTGTATACAAATTGATAGTGGAACTTTAAATTCACGATGGAATTCAAACTGAAAATTCGCAGCGTCACCACGGCCTCTGCTTGCGAGGGGTGGTGACGCGGTCACCCATTCAATTGAGTTGGGGGGGGGGGGGGGTTGGCAACCGAGCCATTAGCATTGGTCTTATAAGATAACCATTAGACCAAGCACAACGGTCATCTCCCTTATCGTCTTTCACCTCAGCATTACATCACTATTTAATACGTTACCATTCCTCTTACCTCTCACTTAAATTGTCACTGCTCCCCTTAATTTTTTTAAAAATACTAACTTTATACAAACATATCTCACATACACACACTTATAAATCAAATAAATAATAATAATAATAATAATAATAATAATAATAATAATAATAATAATAATAATAATAATAATAATAATAATTGGGTGGGCCTGCTAGTATAGACTTTGAGTTTAGCAGTAGACTTGTTATGAAAATGGTTGCTAAAACTATTGAGCTCATTGATGCTGTTGCTAAGCTTAAGGACCCCCAATGTGAGTTGTTGCTTCTTCGAGCTTGTGCCGGCATCTCAAAGTTACATTTCTCCATGCGCACATGTCCCCCCCCCCCCCAACCCGGGTTTTTGAGCGTGCTCACATTACATTTGATGCGGCACTCCGTTCTTCCCTTGAACGTATTGTCACTGCTTCTGGGCCTGGGTTTTTTGATTGGCAATAGAGGCTAGGCACACTGCCATTTGTATTTGGGGGACTTGGCGTATATTCTGCAGGGGATGCCTTGAACTATGCCTTCCTTGCTTCTAGACTCTAATATGCCAATTTACAGACTAAGCTCCTCAGATATTCTGATATTGGAACCCTTGGACCTTCTTTCGAAGAGGCTTTATGCGCGTTTAATGCAAAAATGGATTTTGACCTTCTGAGTAATCCGGATGAGATCGCTGCCCCCAAAATCATGAAGCAATTGGCTGAATCCACATTTTGCCTAACTTCACGACAAATGGCACTTTGGAGGTCCCTAAGGGAGGACTACACTTCAGACTGACTAAGAGTGGGACTGGGACAGACTATGAATGCTAGAACTTACAGGTGTGTATTATGTTATCGGCTTGGCATTCCTCTTTTTTCTGTTCAGATGCCGTGCTCTGCTTGCTCCAAGGTTTTCATGGGGGATATTTACGGAGACCATGCTGTATCGTGTACCGACACCATTGGTATTAAACATCGGCACAACATGGTGCGTGATACTTTGTTTGACATATGTTCTCGCTCCAGGGTCTTGGCTCATAAAGAGGTTAACATCGGGTTGGGTGGAGATAGAGAGCAAGCCTTACGGCCAGCAGATATACTACTCTATTCTTGGGACGGAGGGCAAGACGTATGTGTCGATTTGACCGGGTCGTCTCCCCTGACGCAAACTGGTATTTGTGCCAGGTCGTGTGGTGATTGATGCCGCAAAACGTACGCATGTCAAGTATGGAGCTAAATGTGCTGATATTGGATATGGGTTCCTCCCATTCTCATTCTCCTCTTTTGGGGAACTTGAGGCGGATGCGGTGACCTTACTTAAGCGGATCCGAAAATACTCTATAACTTAAGATATTGGTGCGCGTGCTGCTATTCATATCTTCAGTCGAATTAGTTTTGCTATTGCTAAAGGTGTGGGGGCCCAGATAGTTTCGAGGCTCCCCACCAATTTTTTGTAATTTTATGAGTTTGTTTCTAATAAAAAGTGATGTTATAATAAATAATAATAATAATAATAATAATAATAATAATAATAATAATAATAATAATAATAATAATAATAATAATAATAATAATAATAAAGTGATGGTTTAAAAAAAAAAAAAAAAAAAAAAAAAAAAAAAAAAAAAAAAACTATGGGGGCCTACATATTGCACAAATGTTGATTGGTGAAGAGTCTCACCTTCACTATTCTTTTTCTTTTTGCTTGTAGGCGCGTGATGGAGGACACTCACATTGGGGGTGGCACATGACGTGGGTGGCGAAGGGTAAGGGGTTACATACATTGCATGTAGCCTTATATCAATATTAACATACCCGTTAATTTGTGATGTAAATGAGTATGTGACTATGGTGGACTATTGACGTCCATGACGACAACTAACCTTGAGCAACAAATCAAAGACTGACACGCGTATGTATGTCGATGACATGTGCCATATTACCGCGGTCACTATTGCTACATTTGCGCCAACTTAGCACAACAATCTTCGTGACTAAGTTAGTGTAATAAGGTGACCGCGGTCACCACAAAAAACTTACTTGACTTAAACATAAGTATACCAGATAAAAATAATTTAATAAACATACACTCAATCACAAACTCACACACAACAAAGGGGAGAACTCGGTCGTCTAAACGACTGAGTTATGCCTTTTGATACATAACCACGGCCATGACCGAGTGAGCGTAATGGCGGACTCGTCCATGTGGTTGGTTGACTGAGTGCATGATCTTGACATTACGGTTGGTCTAAGAAAGCTCCAAGACCGCAGTCAATATTGCCACATCAATGCTAACTCAACTTTCTCCATCTAAAACCAATTTCACAATCAAATTAGTGTAATAAGACAATCGCGCGAACCACTTTTATTTAATTTTTAATTTTCATTTTTTAAACACTTAAACTAAAATTTCATTTATAGTTAAAAAATATTAAATTAATAATTCAACTAAAATTAAAAAGCATTGCAAAATGAAATTACAAATTAGTGTTCATTTGTTCGACGCCAAATGTCTCGTACTAAATTGGCTTTAAGGCTTAGATGAATTTCATCGTAGACTAAATCTCTAACAACTTGTAACATTTCTTCTTGTGTTCGTGAGAGATCATCATCACGGTGTTGCTTCTCTAGATAAAGTTCTGGAGACTTTACCCCCCCCCCCCCCCCCATTGTCTTCTATAATCCTATTATGTAATATGATGTATGTGTACATCATATACATTATTTTCTTACGAGACATCAGTCATGCGTGAGTTTTTATTACAACCCACTTTTTCTTTAGCACGCAAACTTTTGTTTTACATTTTTTCTTTCTGCTTCATACGCTAGCTTATATCTTATTCGTTTTATATCTTTCGCACCTTTTGTTTTGTAATTTTCCTTTTTGTTTTTCTTAGCGTCTCCCTAGTTTTTAATAAAATTATGTTGTTACAAAAAATTTAAATTGTTATATCATTCAATATCAAAAGTGTGGCGGATCAGTAAATCTGGATTAGAGCGTGTAAGAAAAGTTTTCTTTGGTGGTAAAAATTATAAAAAGAGCTTTCAATATGATTGATAAAAAAAAATCTTGCAAGTACACGCATGTAAAAGTAATTTTTCTTTCAAAATTTTCTTTTTTATGTATCTTTGAACATTGTGTGTAGTTATCAAATATTTTTGCACACGGTTTTTGTTAACTCAGTTATGGCCTTGATTTTGCCTGATCATGTATGATCTTCATACATATTTATGGACATACAGTTTTTCATTTTATTTTCTTTCTTCTGTTTACGTTTTTAAGGGTGCGTTTGGTTTTTTGAGTGTATAGGATTTGGATATGAATTTGGTCTTAGATTAAAATTAATGATTGAAGAGAAAAAATAAATATTACGAGACAACATGGCCCGTGAGATGCACGGGCTTTGTTTACATGTTCATTTCATAAGATGAATGATATCTCACTGAAGTAAAACATTTGTTCGTGGTTATAGAAATCAATACGAACTACTTACTAATTAGTAGCATCGAACTATCATATATAGCTTATTCGGTGAGGCACCCTAGAGTCAATAGTTGGGGTACTATATGAGGTTGATTTCAAACAATTGGTTCATATCTAATATATTAAAATATCAAATTGATATCTATATAGCGTAGTTACGAAACATGTACGATCATCTAAAATGAAAGACAAACACATGATTTGTTGCCATTTAATCAAAAACGTATTACGCAGACGATATCTGTTTTCCATCACGTTTTTCTGACAGTCTTGTTTATGTGCCATGTATTTATCTTTACACCACTCATATATTTTTGAAGTTTTTTTTAACGAAAAAGTTTTTAAATCTAGCATGGAGATAGAATTTAAATGGTACGATAACATAGTAAACGAGTAATAGGAGGCCTACATTTTATTAGGTTTGTAAAAGACTTCTTGTATACTTTTAATTCATTTGTTAATGTATTTACAATATCTAGTAAGAGGGAAGATCTCAGTGAGCCAATCATTTTCTCTTGAGTGAAAATTGGTAGAGTAATTAATATTTAAATTAAAAGTTCAATTACATCCATCTTTTTATATTTTAAATATTTCATGAACCATCAACTGTTAGACTAAATAAATTATAATGCCACAACGAGTATTTAAGTATCTTTCAATTGAAGGACACTTTTATATAATTTTGACAAATTATTATCGGTTTTTTTCATGTTTTTTTTGTTCTATTGAAATTCGAAAGACAAATCAAACGTGATTTAACATTAATATTGAAGTTCAAACACTAAATATCTCTACTAAAATTGACATAAGTATTTGTCAATCAATCAAAGTCTTTTCTGGTTTTTCTCAGTGGAAAAAACACATTCATAGCTTTCGAACCATGTATCACACACCGTATTTAAATTATAAATTATAATACTTCATTTATAAAACTTCTATAATTACATGTGAAAAAACCACGTTTGTAAAAATCACATGTGATTGAGATCACGTATGGGAAAAATCACATGTGATTTTGTGTGTTTTATACAACTTTAACAAATTAACTACACTAATCTACATTTTGAGATATAATGTTTTATATATGATTGGAACGCAAAGAATGTCTAATTTTCTTGGGAAAAAAATAGTGAAAATCTTAAAATACTGTAAAAAAAGTTAGGTTCATTTTATTAATTCTTTTGATATTCGAATATTAAAATTTGTGTTTAATCACATGTGGTTTTTCATGCGAATTTCACCACCGAAAAAAACCTGTAAAAAATAGAAAAAAAAAAAGTTTGTCAAAAATATATCAAGGTAGCCATCTATAAAAAGGTAATTAAATTATTTTCGTGATTGTGTATTTTTTTCACTTAATGATGAACGGTTTAATTGATATTTTTTAGCTATTCGAATATTAAAATTAGTTTTAATCACATGTGTTTTTTCATGCAAATTTCGCCAACGAAAAAAAAAAACATGAAAAAAAAGAAAAAAAAAAGTTTGTCGAAAAAATATCAAAGTAGCCATCTATAAAAAGATAATTAAATTATTTTCGTGATTGTGTATTTTTTTTCGTTTAATAATTAACGTTTTAATAAATATTAAGTTTTGATAACAAGTGGTGAAAGTTGGTTTGTTATCTTAAATAAAAAATGAGTGGCTACTAAAAAACATATTTTTATCACACAACTACGGTACTTTTGAAACATTTTATATGAATATAAATATGTTCAAAAACTTAAGGTCGCATATTTCAAGCTTGGGCAATAAACGATTGGACGAACGCGAAGTGAGCCTTGTTCATGTTTGTTCGTTTAAATTTTACCAGACAAATAAATGGACACGAGAGCTTAAACGAATGAATTTTCGTGTTCATGTTCATTTATTAAGAAAATGAGTTGATAATGTTTGTTTATGTTCGTTCATTAAGACATTAAATGAACATTGATTATAAATTAAAGTCGAAAAGCAAACATAATTTTTATTAAATCATGCATCATATTTTTGTTTCATAAGTGTTGTTTTATTTTAACAAACCAATTTGAAAGCATATATTAACATAAATAAATAAATGAACATAAACGAAATTTAATAAACGCATACTCGGACATTTACGAACATAAATGAACGGAGGTGACTTTCGTTCATTTAACTAAACGAGCCTAAAATATTGTTAATCTTCATTCATTTAATAAATAAATAAACATAAGCGAACTTTTTACCAAACGGTTCATGAAATGTGTTGGGAACATTTTTATATTTATTCAAGTCTCGGTCATAACATTTTGTAATAGGTTGTTTTAGTATTATTATTGTTATGTTTTAAGTTTATGGGCAACATGTAAAAGCCCAAAAGGCTTAGTAAGCCCACATTGGAAAGCATGGAAGGATCTAGGTGTGTTGTCCTAGTTCCCTTCCTATAAATACCTATGTATGGTTACATTTATTTTTGTTGGTTCTTTAATTATCTTAAAGAAACTCTTGCACTTTTACCTTTCTTGTATCATATAATCATCAAATCCTTATATCTATTTCATTCTTATCATTCCAATACTTGTGTAATAATAATTTGGTGACCTAACAAGTGGTATCATTCGCCAAATAGAAGATTGAAGTGAAGTTTCTTGGTTAACGTGGGGTTTAGGGAGATTTTTCTTCATTTTATGCTTGTTTCTTTGTTTCTTTCACTCAAATCTTGAAGCTTGGATAAGTTTCAAGGTTGATATAGTGTTTTGAAGCTTAGATTTAGAATAAAGTTTAGTACTTTTAAGGTTTTTCTACTTTTTCTACTTGTTTCTTGATTTTTGTAGCTTCTTTAGTGTTAGAAAACTTGTTTTTCAAAGCTCAATCTTTCCTATTTAGTGTTTTTTAAGTATTTTTGAAGTTACTTGATCAAAAGAATCATTTTCCAATCATTTTTTAATCAAAAAGTAGGGAATTTTACAAGTTTCTGACCTATTTACGCGTAATAGTACACCACTACCCAAAAATTTTGCTAAAAAAGGACATTTTGGTACTATTTACACATAAACTTCAGCAAAAAACCCTAGGTTTGCGCCTAAGTTACATTTCCTACGCATAACTTTCAGATTTTAAGCAAAAAACCCTAGTATTATGCCTAAGTTTGAAGTTTTACGCTTAACATTGGAATCTTACGCCTAAGGTGCTATTCTTACGCATAACATAGAAGTTATGCGTAAGATTTCGGGTTTCTACGCATAAGGTTGATCTTCAGACTATTCTTCTTGCAACGGTGACTTAGTACTTCCCTAGCTTGGACAAGTTAGTGGAATACTTCTACACGGGATATCTTTCAAGCTTGGACAAGTTTGAGAGAGTTGTTTGGTTCTTTAACCTTACGCATAAACAATTGCTTATGCCTAAGCCAAAACTTAGACCTAAAGTAAAACTTTACGCCTAAACTATTAGTTTACTCATAACCTTCTCTTTACGCCTAACTTTTAGTTTACGCATAAGTTATAAGTTATGCGTAAGTTTCAAAGTTATCCATAAGATTAAGGTTTTACTTCAAAGGAACTCACATTTCAATCATCTACAAAGATCCATCATCTACACAAGTGTTCAACATGTCTCAACCACCGTACTACAACTTCTCTCATCAACAATATCCTCAGCAACAGCAGTATCATCAACATCAGCAGTATCATCAACAACAGTATCAACAACCTCAAAAGTATCATCAACAACCGCAATTTCCACAACAACATCTCTTAATGCAACAACATCAACTCGTTCCTCTACAACAACCATATCAAATGTTACAACAAACAAACCAGCTTCCACCCAAACAACCTCACTGGTTTGATTAGATGTGTGAAGTGATAACAACTCAACAATCCAGACATGAGGCAGGATCAATTGACACACCCCCAATGCTTACACTTGGTAACTACGTTCAGTGGGCAAGTCGATTCTTGAGGTTTATTGAACTCAAGAAACCCCATGGAAAATTCATGAAACAAGTGATCCTTGAAGGACCATTTCAGTGGCCCACTACCATAGTTGAAGGCGATCCTACCGCTGATCCTCCAAGGCCTCCTTCTGCTAAATCTGTTCCTGAGTGTCAACTTACTACTGAACAACTACTTCATCATAAAGCAGATGAGTATGCTATGATTTACATATTTCAGGGAATCCCAAATGCAATCTTTCGAAGTGTTGAATCTCGGAAAACAGCTAAAGCAATGTGGGAACACGTTCATCTCCTAACAGAAGGCACTGAATTGAACAAAGAAGATATGGAATCGAAACTTTACATGGAATACACTAACTTCATGATTGAACCAGGGGAGACTCTTGAATCTTACTTTCACCGATTCACCAATATTTCTAATGATTTGGAAAGACATGCAGTAAACCTACCAAGGATTGCAGTCAATACTAAGTTTATCCGTAGTCTTGGTCCAGATTGGCAAAAGTATGTGACATTTGTTCGTCAAGCAAAAAATCTTCACGATGCACCATATGGTTTCTTGTACGATTATCTGAAGCACCATGAATCTAAAGTGGATAAAAATTGAGCTCTCCGAGGAGGTTACACACCACCACTAACACCAAACTCGTTGGCACTTGTTGCTCAATCTCATACTGCTCAACCTCCAATGTCAAATCATGCCTACATTCAAGAACAAAATTACTTCGGTTACCCACAACAAACAACCTCAAACCAAATGATCTCATATGATTCGTCACAGCAATTGGCTTCAAATCAACTTGCTCCATATGACACCAGTGACACAATGTACTACTCAAATTCTAATGAAGAAGAAGATGAGGACTTCAACACTCTGAATCAAGGTCTGGCTCTTATTGCTCGTGCCTTCAGCAAATTCTCAAACAAAACAAACAATCGTCTTCGTTCTTTGTCTAACACAAGGAATCAAGCTGTCATTCAAGATGGTCGGGTTGAAATACAGAATCGTAACTTTGGAAGATTAGGTTTAGGTTCAGGAGGTTTTACGGGAAATTCTGGAAATGGACAGAGGTTTAACAACAATGGGGGGTTTAGAAACAATGTAGGTGCTCCTAAGAAAAGGTTTGAAATTGTTGATACAGGGAACTCAGACTCGGGGAGTGTAGTGTGGTGCTACAACTGTAATGCGAAAGGTCATACAGCTACTGCTTGTCCTAAACCAAGAACTCGGGGAAACAAGTTTCATAAGCAAGCATTACTCTTAGCTCTCAAAGATGAAGGAGGCGGAACTTTCACTGAGCAAGAAAACAGCTTCATTGCCAATGCATACAATGATGATGACATGGAAGATCTGGTGGCTAATGCTGCTGTGATGCTAATGGCAAATATGCAGGAACTTCATATGAGTGATTCCGGCCCAGTGTATGACACTGACGGTCTGTCTCAGGTACGTGACCCCAACAAATGCCTAATACATGAAATAGCATCTCCATCTACTTCTGCATCAGATAAGGCGCAAGTTGTTCAAACTGACTCATGTTTATCTCCTCAAGAAGATGAACAAATGAACACAGTTGTTATATTTGATAAGAGCATGAGCGACATTTTCTACATATGTGTAGTCAGACATGCTTCCGTCACTTCCTAAAATAAACTGGAATGAGAGACTTTATTACTTATATAAAAATATCCGAGAAGATTGCTTTGCACAAACAAAAACAAAAACAATTATACATAAAGTGGATAGCTACTGATCCTATGAACTATACATGGTCCAAAAAAGAGAATATAAACCCCACATCTTTTTCTCCCTAATATTTGCATAGCCAATAAGACCTTCAATCAAAATCATAACATTGATAAATAGTAGCAAAGAACATTAGCAAGTTAAAAAAAGACCACTAACCTAACCATAAGGAAAAGCGAAATTAACAAAACTCCCAAATTAGAACGAAACCCAAATTAAAAGATTTAACAAAGCAAAATAACCCTAAATCGATATTTGAAATCCAAAAAATTAAAAACAAACCTATGCGCTATATCCACCATGGGGCTCTAACCAACTGAATCTTCTAGAAATATAACTAAAACTTCAGCAAAACACATCAACTGATCAGGATCTAATCCAGAAGTTTGTGAAAACCACTGGGTCGAAGTGATTTTTTATCACGGTATAACCTCCGCACCTTCATAAGTCGGTGAACACCACTGATAGGAAGATGAAGAAGCTTCAGGAAATATGTGAGTGAGATTGTTCTAGCTTCTTCGTCATCTGAGTTTCATTGTATGTGTGTGTGAGAGAGGCGGTTGATGCATCTGCAGAGAGATGGTACATATGTATAACGTTTTTTTTTTCTTTCTTTCTTTTTGGATTGGGTTCACGTAGCAGGGGAATGAAACGGGCACAACAGGCCAAAATATTAGTTACACTGTAGATGGCATAAATGACACGACACCGTTTCAAACCACAATTAATATATATAGTAATTTCATATTAGAATCAGCAAATTTCATTTTATTTACGTTGAAACAGTCACAAACAAGAAATATCATTTTTCTGGTAGACCTCTAAAAAAGGCCTTGCAGTCACACATGATAATGGGCTAAGTAAGAAAAGAGGCCCAATGAACATCTCTCGGGCCCTTTATAAACCATTCGATGAATCAGCTAAGTAGCTAACCATGTGTTTGACATTTGTATCTATTTATGTTATCTTATCGTGTCAAGACTTGAAAAGTATCATCATGTTGAACATTTGATGAATGTTTGTCTTAATGTAGTATATTCTAAAACACATAATCAAAATTATTAGCTGGTCTAACTCAAGCTTGTAAATGATTATCCATCATACATAAATGATGACGTATAGTCCATATTCGTGTCACGAACCCGATTAATGAACATTACTAGCACCCAAGCCCACCACGAGTGGGCTATCATAACAATGAATTGGGCCACCATGCTAGCGGTTTGGGCTCATGAAAGCCCAAACCCAAATACATTATTTATGGTCTAGATAAGGATCTCTTATTTATGGGATAAAGATCCATAGACCGGATAGGCATTATACGCCGAAGAGTGAGGAACACGAAATCTACAAGGATTTCGTGCCTATATAAAGAATATCATAATTCTCATTAAAGGTACGATTTACAACCCTAACTCTTCTATACAAACCTAAAACTGATTACTTACTCTCACGCCGGAGGATAATCGTGGGAGACAATCCCACGATAAGCCTAACGGTGTTTTTTTGCTTTTTTAGTGCGTAGGTCTCAAGCATTAAGATCTGATTCGTACGAGAACAGGAACCCAAATAAGGAACGCCCAACTTTTGTATCAACAAGTGGCGCCATCCGTGGGACCCTACACTAAGAACTAGAATGATGAAACACAAAAACTCAAGCCAGCAGACTCCGCAGTTGGAAAAATCACATGGTGACCCCCAGAGTAGGAAACATCAAGATTCGACCTCTAGGCAAGCCTCTGGGACAACTAGGGCGCCTGGTCACTAAGAATCAGGCCCGACTCTAATCCTCCCAACAGTGGAATTGCCCACAGGGACTACCCAGGCCAGTACGGTGCCCCCAAGCGCTGAAGATCTTCAGCGCACTCTCTTCACTACTCCCCATCAAACGGCACCCACTGTGGACAACACTGTGCCGCCATGCGCGCCTAATCGAGATAGGGGACCTAATGTGGAGACGAATATCCTTGCACTGGAAGAGGACGCGCCTGAATTAACACTAAGTAATTTTGTGTCTCCAAATTATGAAACTTTAACTAACCTCATGCAAGAGGAAGTAAGAAGAAGGTCAAGTCAGAGCCTGTAAGCCCGGCTTAACTTTGACCCAGAATACGAAACATCCCCATCGCGCTACTGGAAGTAAGGGCGCGAAAAGGATAGCCGCAGACTTCCAGTATTTGCTAGAATTGGAAGGACAGCTACAGATGGTACAACATCTGATTCACAATACTCGGAGGAGTATGAAGACAATGGAAGGCGCACCAATGTCCACGCTAGACTTGGTAACCGCAGGATGCAAGATAGACTTGGACGACAACGCTCTCTAAGCGAGAGCTCTTCAAGGTCTGGAAGTAGAAGAATTCATTATAGACTTAGGAGACGAACTCCCCCAAGTGAAAGCCTCCCAAGCTCGGACTCCGAGGAAAAATGGCGCAAGCGCCGCAAAAGGGGCAACTCCTCCTCAAGCGACTCCTCGGACAACGAGGACAAAGTGACAGGATACTGGAAGTCCAGGGGAAGACATCGCGAGGAAGAAGATGAAGATATATCTCTTCCTTGGCGCTGCCAAAAGGTCGATGCATTCACGCGGCGCATCAGCGATTATTCGGATGACAAGAGAAGGCGCATGCCTGCCAATGTTAAAACATATAATGGAACGGGTGATACTGATGACCACCTAAAGATTTTCGAATCAGCTGCTACTATTGAAAATTGGCCACAACCTGTGTGGTGCCATATGTTTAACTCCACGTTAGTAGCAAATGCGCGAACTTGGTTTAGCAAGCTTCCACGAAGAAGCATAAATGGGTTTGAAGAGTTGAAAAAAGCATTCCGTTTGAACTTCACTCAAAGAAAGAAATGCGCCAAGAACCCTGTTGAAATGGCCAGAGTAAAACAACGCCAAGGGGAATCCACAAGCGCTTACATGGAGCGCTATAAGGATGAGTGCATACACGTCAAGGAAACATTCAAAACATTAGAAGGATCAATAGGAAGTTAAATCCCAAGAAGTGTACCTTTGGCGCAGAAGGCATGTTTCTTGGGTATTTGATAGAACCTGATGGCATTAAGCCCTGGCCAGAGAAAACAAAAGCTATTATCGAACTCCCTTCACCACGCATACTGAAAGAAGTCCAGTCATTAAACGGAAAATTAGCTGGGCTAAATCGATTCTTGTCTAAATCAGCAGACAAGTCGCTCCCTCTCTTTAAGACACTCACAAAGTGCACAAAAAAGGGAGACTTTCGGTGGACTGCGAAAGTGGAAGAAGCTTTTCAACAGCTCAAGCAACATATAGCAGCACTTCCCAAGCTTGTCGCACCCCCGACCAGGGGAAGAATTGATCATGTACTTATCTGCAACTCATGGAGCAGTCAGCGCGGTGCTATTGACAGATAGGAACTCCATTCAAACACCAATATACTTTGTAAGCAAAGCACTCAAGAAGATAGAGACTAACTATACTGCCATGGAAAAGCTGGTCCTAGCTTTAGTATTGGCAGCTAAGAGACTGCGCAAATACTTTCAAGCGCACCCAATAGCTATAATTATGGACCAACCTATCAAGCAAGTTATCTCTAAACCTGACGCATCGGGACGGCTACAAAAATGGAGTATGTTATTGAGCGAGCATAACATCTCTTATAGACCACGCACTGCAATTAAAGGACAGATATTGGCAGACTTCATCATTGAGAAGCCAGATACTGATACTCCACCTTCAAAGTGTGAAGTAATGCAACAAGAACCATGGGTTCTATTCACGGACGGATCTTCGTGCGTGGATGGGTCAGGCGCAGGCCTTATCCTTACTAGCCCATACAGAACGGAATTCACTTATGCATTGCGTTTTGAATTCACAGCCACAAACAATGAGGCAGAATATGAGGCCCTACTTGCTGGATTACGCATAGCAACTTAAATGGGTGTACACAACCTAGAGGCAAATGTCGATTCCTGATTAGTGGCCAATCACGTATTAGGCGAATATGTGGCTAAGGAGGAACACATGATCCAATACCTTGACAAAACCAATTCCCTAATCCAGGATTTCGACAGGTTCACCATCAAACAAGTTCCTAGAGGAGAAAACAGAAAAGAAGATGCGCTAAGTAAGATCGCATCTACAAGCTTTGTGCACCTGTCAAAACAGGTATTGGTGGAGACCTTGAAGAACAAATCCATCTCTGAGATGGAGGTATCCACAGTGATAGAAGAAGAGAATCCCACTTGGATGACACCTATCATAGAATTCATAAGTAAGGGAATATTACCCCAAGAACAGAAAGACGCTCAACGGACACGGCGCACAACATAGAAGTTCGAACTCCGAGATGGTATCCTATATCGGCGTTCATTCCTACAACCATGGCTTTGGTGCGTTGGACCTCTTCAGGTAGATTACGTACTCCGAGAGATCCATGCTGGGTCATGCAGCATGCACTCAGGACCACGGTCCGTTGTGGCACGAGCATTGCGGTCAGGATACTACTGGCCTACTATGCATCGCGATGCGCAAGGCATGATAAAGAGATGCAGCGATTGCCAAGTCCACAGGCCCATCCTGCGCCGACCACAACAAGAGCTGACACCTATCACCTCACCATAGCCATTCTATAAATGGGGCATCGATATTGCATGCCCCTTTTCAGTTGCAGTAGGGGGACTAAAATTCCTCATAGTGGCCATAGATTATTTCACTAAGTGGATTGAGGCAAAAGCAGTGATAAGTCTCACAGGCAACCAAGTCAAACGCTTCGTTTGGGACAACATTGTATGCCGCTTTGGCCTACCTGGAGAAATTATTTCGGACAACGGAAAACAATTATGTGATAACCCGTTCAAAGACTGGTGAGCGCAATTAAATATTACACAACACTTCGCGTCAGTTAAGCACCCACAAACCAATGGTTTGGTTGAACGCGCGAATTATAGTCTGGGCAAAGGAATAAAAGCGCGCCTTGACAAACATAAAGGAAAGTGGGTGGATGAATTGTCACATGTTTTTTTGGCGCACCGCACGACAATAAATACTAGCACTGGAGATACACCATTCTCTCTTGTCTATGGGATAGAAGCTGTAATACGAGCCAAGATTGGAATGCTAACTATCCGTACGACGGAAATCAATGTTACAACAAATGATGATGAGGGCGCATAGACTTGGATCTTTTGGAAGAAAGGCGCGGACGGGCAGCTATACGTGAGGCAAAGGCTAAGTCAAAGATGAAGAAGTATTATGATGCAAAAGTCAGAAACACTTCTTTCAGGCCAGGAGACTTTGTATACCGCGCAAATGATGCAAGACACGCAGAAGACACATGCAAGCTTGGACCCAAATGGGAAGAACCCTATGAGGTCACAGAAGCATTAGACAACGGCGCATACAAGCTGCGTGATATGGAAGGCCATGAGCTAGCACGCACTTGGAATGTCTGCAATCTCAAAAGATGCTATATTTAGGAAAGGCTACGGCCCACGCACAGACAACTCTGCACTTAAGTAAGTGCCTAATAAATGTTCGTGTATTTGAATTTTCTTTTTTTTTAGGGAATTGTCTTTTATTTTCAAAAACTGGCAAGTATTAATAAAACGTTGTGGTTTCTAGCTAACTCCACAATACATTTAACTTTATTGCTTACATTCTTTTATTTATGTCTCAATATTGTTAATTTATCTTTTTGCCTACATGGCGTGCATGCATTTATTAAGACCCACAATGGCAGAAAGGATGAGTAAACCTACTAAATAACTAGTTGAGTAAGAGGGTTGCAAACCCATCAACATTGGATCACGCATCCTTGCTAAACACCTTACTTTGAAGACGTTGAAGTAAGTTTAATGCACATCCCATGAAGGATACGCAACAACGCACACTGTGCGCATTTAGCAATTGAGGAGCCAAGACTTTTGGTCCCTTGATATTGTATTTGCAGCACGCTGCAAATTCAAGAGATGCATTCGTCCGGTTAGTACCTATATTATTTTAAATCCATATACGCCCATACTGCAGATTGTTAATTTTTTAGTTTTATTTTTCGCACAGGGTGAGAAAGAGTGTTCATACTATGTGAAAACAGGGTAATGTAAGTTTGGTGACACTAGTAAATTTCACCATCCGGAGACTACTACCATCATACCATCAACAGCACCAGCACCAGCACCAGCAGTCTCATTAGGACAGTTGTTTCCCATGCATTCTGCTATTTACCAAAATGTGCAATTACCGGTAATTTTTTCTAAACCTTATGGTTAATTGGCTGGAAACTGCCCGTTGATCTCATAGTATTTCCAAAATGTGGATTCAAACATCCTCTAATTCACGTTTGATTTTAAAACAGGCATATCTGGCAGTGTATCCTAATCCACAGCCGATTCTTGGAGGAGGATCAGTTTATGCTCCGAATAAGTCTGATGAGGGCAATGGAATTCCTGAACCTGTTGGGGAAGATATTGATGAATGTTACAATAGTGACGAGTATGAGTCCGATGAGGGCCCAACAAGCAACGAGGAAAGGAAGAATAACAAATGGAATTGTGAATTCTTTATTACTTTGAATAATCGAACGGCTAAACAGATCAATGATCCAAATAGGGATTGGCATTATCCTGCTTGTAAGGATGGATGCGGTGGTATTCGCTGGTATAAGGGCCTACAATCCCTTGTGGACCATGCCAAGAAAGTGTCCAGAAGAGTGAAGATTCATAGGGGTTTTGCTAAACTTCTTGAGCAAGAGTTGAGGGTCCAAGTGATTTTGGTTGTGCCAGCTGATACATGATGACTTAAACTTTTATTTCCTAGTATTTATGTTGAATTTTATATGACAAAAATCTTTGATGTTGGTTGGAAACTTCTCTATGTTTCACTTTTAGTTAGCTTATTTACTTTACTTGGAGATGTGGTCAAGTAGAAATGTGGTAAGATTTGTATTAGTTGCATACTCTAGACCGGAACATATGACATTTTTGCAGGTTTCAGCAAACGACTTGATGCTTCAATTTCATTTGCCAAATACTATTACTTGATTCTTAGTAACATTTTTACTTTGCATATATTATTTTAATTGGCATAAACATCATACCATATATATAAGACTTGGCTATTCCGGCCAAGAACCGGCTATGTCCAGCTTTATCCTGGTGGAACTCATATGCCCAACCAATAGGAATTGAGGAGGCATATAAAATCCCATAGACTGAATTTAAGAAGCTTATGATTAAGAAATATAAGTCAAGAAAATGGAAGATGAGTTTTATAACTTGATTGTGAAGGGGAACGATATCAAAACTTACGTTAGGAAATTTCAGGAATTGAAAACTTTGTGTCCTACAATGGTTCCAACTACTGAAAAGACAATGGAAGTTTTCATTGGGGGTTTACCTAAAAGTATCGAAAGGAATGTGTCCTACAATCGTGCCTTTTAAATGTCTAATCTTGTTTTAATTAGTTTGGATACCTTTAAATATTCCGAGTAATATTTTACATGGATAAGTAAATACATGTAAATTAATGAAATTGGATATTTACATGTTAATTAATAAAGAGTTATCGAAGATTAGAAGACAAATATAAAGATATAAAGCCAATATGAAAGTTCAAGTTGAAGCTATAATTAACAATAGAGGACATAAAAAAAGCTCAAGACTTTTTAAATTCAGCCTTCCCATTGTACAGAAACAAAGACAGCCCTTTTAAGGCTTTTTGGAGCAATTTCAGAGCAAAAACTGATGATTAATAACGAGTTATTGAAGATTAGAAGACACATATAAAGATATAAAGCCAATATGAAAGTTCAAGTTCAAGCTTAAAGATAGTTATCTAAAGCCCATGCCTCTTGATTCTTGAAATTATTTCTCTGTAATCTCAGTTCCAATAACAAAATTTTGGCATGGTACTTAAATTAGCAGCCAACACGGCTGCACCATAAGCAACAACTTCATCTGCATAGAGAAAGCAAATGGTATGAACTTGTATCCATTGTCCACACATTTAGACGCATACTTCCTCTTTTTCTTTTCCACAACGTTATGCAAAGCTACACCAGGGGACCATGAAGTCGCCCCTACACCAGCAAAAAGAGAGATTCCAGTCACATCCAAACACGCATCTTTACCTTGGAGCCAATTAAAAAGTAAAAGATCTGCTGGACGTAACTCCTTCCCATCCTTCGAAAGAAAACTTATAGGAGCCTCCTTACGCACCATAATCCCAACCTTGGAACAAATATCAACAAAAATATCACGTACCAGATTGTGCCTGAACTTCACACCCACTTCACTAGAACCGTGAACTGCATGATCTCCCCATTGTCCATACGATGCACATTGCAACTCGGGTATAAGCTGCCTTCAAAGAACATAGGTATAGCAAGCCTATAGTAAAACACAGATCTGAATTGGCGATGGTTCATCCTATGTCCCAAACCGTCAATAGGGATGGTGAAAAGAAAATCATGTTCGTGTGGGGCACGAATGCAACTGAGAATAGCCATATGCCTTGGACTTAGCGAGTACTTAGCAACAAGGTCTTTCTTAGTAACACCAAAGTAACACATTGCTAATGTTTTCATCATCTTATTTCGGTTCGACACGTCCACCTACTAGACTCACCTTTGGCTTTCGTCTCGGTAGGTGTATTATTCTATATTTTCCCAAAAGAACATTCATTCATTTCTTTCTTCCCTGTCGACCACGATGACAGAAACGACATGAAAAATCCAGACCCTGAAAGGGGAAGGGCCAGTGGTGGGCATTTGGTAAAGTTAGGGGGTGGGAGAAGCGCAAGTGGTGACAAACAGCATGTCAATGTTGCAAATAGTGTTGAAAGTATCAAGAGCATACTGAAAAGAAGAACCATGAGAGATAATACCGGATTTTCACAGTATATTGGCCTGTAGATCACTTGATTGCATGCGGGAGGCGAGAAAAGTGTGTTGGATGATGTCTCCTACTAAAATGATGCCAAGACCACCCTCTTGATTGGAAGACAAGTTGCATGGAAAACCGCCATCCTTTGATAATTTATGAGTATTTGGCTGTTTGTTTTATGTATCTAAATGATTGCTTAAATATAGTGTATATTATAGTGTTTATATTTCTCCAAAGGATTTGAAGGAAATACAAATCCCGAGGTCGTAGTCCGTGTGAAGGTGTGAATTGAATTCAAAATTCCCGATTCGTGAAAAGTATAGTGAAATGGGATAAAAGTGATTTAGATGAGATTTAAGCTAATGAATATGAAATTAAAGCACAAATAAGCAATTAAGCAAGTAAATCTAATTACCAAATTAAACTAAACCTAAAACGTAACGTAAAGTTGAAAACGTGAGCTAAAATGTAATTAAACGCGACTTAAAGGCAAACTAAGCTAGGAAGGCACCTAAAAACCTCAAATTACTTTCTAAAAGTCCTAAAGGGTTAATAAAAATTTCAGGAAAAAGAAAAATATTTTTTTGGATTTTCTTTAATTAATTATGAATTAAAAACTAATTAAAAAGGAAAAATAAGAGAAAAGTAGCCAATCAATTTGAAAAATTATGAAAAATTAAAGAATACTTTTAATTGATATTAGAAACTAAATGGAAAAAGAAATTTTGAAAAATATTGAAAATTACCCTAAAACGCAAAAGTCTCGGGAAATTCTGAGCTCTTTTTGAAATTTTAAGAAAAATAAGTCCAAACTGAAATTTTTTAATTTTCCTAGATAAAACTAATTAAAAGATAAATGTAGGAAAAAGATTGTCATTTTTTTGGTTAATTTTAAATTTTCTATGAATTAACTAAGATTAAAAAGAAATTAATAAAAGAAAATTAGAAAATGAAAAGTGAAAAATATGAAAAATATATGGAAAGTCTATTACTATTGCAGAAACTAGGGAAAATTATAAAAAGTGAAAAAGGAACTGTAATAAGCTAAGAATAAGCTAAACAGAGTATATAAGCTAAAAAGGACCAAAGGTGTTAAATAATAAACTTTGTAATATGTTTTTGAAAAAGATTCAAGGGCAGAGTGGTAAGGGCGTGTGTGGTGAGCTGGGTGGCCAGAGATCAAATCCTAGAGTGGTAATTTTTTTTGAAACTATTTTTTTTATTTTTTTTCTTTTTGCAAAAGTTTAAAATAAGCAAAAATAAGAAACTTTAATAAAAGAACTTTTGATGGAAATTTAAAATAAGCTAGGTAATAAGCACTAGTGATGGACAGAAGGTACTACAACTTAAATGAAAAACTAAAAGAGCTAGCAACCTACCTAATGTAACAACCGGTAATTTTTTTTAGGGCGATACTGTTCATTAAAACTCAAAACCAATTGTAACAAACGATAATTTTCAAACTTGTTTTAATAATAAATTTCATTTATTGTTATTACCTATTATATATTTTTGGACCTCATCTAATTTGTAAACAAGAGATTTTCTCGTGGATCGTTAAAATAGCACACAACGCGTACCGGCACAACCGCACACTTAATATACGTTTTAATATGATTATTTTAATATTTAGGAGATATTAGTCGTCTTTATACTCATTTTTTGTGGAAACTTTTATTTTGAACGCAACGGCGTCGTTTTCATGTTTAAGTTGATCGTTATCAAGCTTAAATGAGTCCCGATCTTCAAAATCACAAATATAACTAAAATCACTCTAATGGTCCCTATGGTAATACTTTCATCCGCCTCCTTTAACTATCCCACACTTGCCATTCTGTTTTGAACCATTCTATTTTTTTTATAATAACAAAGTTACTAAGTATTTTATTTATTTATTTCATTTTCACTCTCATTCAAACCCTAGCCCTATTCACACAACACTCCTACCTCTCTCTCCTTGTAATAATAGCACCACCGTCTCCCACCGTGAAACCAACACTAAACCATCATCAAAACATCATCCCCACCACGATCAAGTGGTGTACGCGCCCTTATTCACTGTCGCCATCTCCATACACGGCCACCACAGCCATATCATGCCGCCGTCACCACCATCATCATGGAGGTTCAAGATCGTGGGTTTTGCTGCAGATCTGGAGTGCCAAGAGTCACGGATGGGTGTATAGATTGTATTTGGTTCGTGGTCATCTCTTCCATCTCGTCTCAATTCTTCCTCTCTCATTTTTCTTGTGGGTATGTCGATGTATAACCTATTTGTTTATCATTTTCTTTTTCTATCCGATAATAAAACAAGTTACAAATGATTTTCGTGGGATTTAATCGTTTACGGATAAATGTATTTTCGAGACATCATCGATTTTGTGTGGTTTCAAAATAAATAAAGTGTTGTTTGGTGGTGTTTGATTCGGTTGTTGTTAAGAAAGGGAAAACCCGATTGGGTCTCAGATTTTGTTTTTATCTGCTTATTTATGATACTATATGGCTTATTTGGGTGATGTATTATTTTCAGATTTGAGAAACCCGTTTAGGGTGTTGTTTGGTTGTTGTGTCTCGGTTCAACAACAGCCCATGAGGGGTGGTTTATTTTTTTTTGGTTTTGGCTCGACAAGTAACTCAGGGAGAGTGTTTGTTTGTTTTGGTCTACAAATAATTTTGGAATTAACTACTGTTAATGACCTATCTTGTGATAAATAGATTGTGGTTATCAAGTGATTAATATTTTATTCACTAGGCTGCTAAATTTACATGGTTATGTTGTACATATACTGGAAAATTATTGTTTAAGCATGGTGTCATTTTCGTTTGAACCTGTACATATATGACTAACAAATTTTAATCTTATAATCTCCAATTTAACACTTACCTTTACAACTAATGATCAATGAGAAATACATCTATATTTTGGAGAACTTTAAAACACTAGTGCTATACATAAACTGAGCCCACCATCAAAGAATAAGAGTGTGTTTAATTTGATTATTGAATGTGATATGTGTTATTTACTTGTTTAGTTTTACTTGTGTTATACATATTCCGGTTATTGAATATTTGGATTAACATGATTATTTGTTTGGACATTGGTGTCTTTGGTACGTTTCGGTTGCTCTTTGGAATACTTAATGATATGGATTTAGATTTGGACTTGGACATTGTAAAATAAAAAAGTAAAAAAATAAAAATAAATAAATAAATAAAATAAACCGATGCTTGGACTAAATATATAATGGTTAACGGACTAACATATTAACAAACTAATATTATACGACTTATGACTAAGGCTAGCCGGTTAGACATACTTGGACAATGTCGGTTACATGATGGACAACTTATATTAGACAATATCGGTTACTTACGGCAACTCATATTGGACGATATTGGTTACATAATGGACGACTCATATTGGACAACTATGTGACTGATTACCTCTAGACTGTGAAGCCGATACTTATTACTTCCAACCAGTTAAATTATCTAATCATATTTAATTAGATTAATTTATTATCGAAACGTGCATTAATAAACAAAATACATTAAACTTTTACCTATAAACAGATTTTGATCTGACCAATAATAAAACAAGGTTATTGTTTACTATAATTATTCTAAATTAATCATTTTAGCCTATGTTAAAATATATTATAAGACTTGACATGAAGCAGATTTATATATTATAACTTGTTAAATCTTTATCGAATTGTTATACTAATTCAAGTTTCCTTATAAAACTTAGACTATTTTTCCAAAACTTTATTGATTACTCATTAACTAATTGGGATTTGGGTAAATACCGGAACTTGCCAATCGATATTCTTTTATTAACATTTTTACTTTGTCGTTAATTCTTTGACCTTCTTTATTATTTTCCCTTTCTCGAACCGAGTCCTCGTCACTACTTCCTTGACGTTGTTTTATTGATTTCTCCTTGTCATTTATTTTTGACTTGGTTTCTCGTCAACGTTGTCTTGACTATGTCGTATCTATTTCCTTTGGCGTGAGTTACATTTTGAGTCTATACTTTCTTACCACCACACGAAACATTTATACTAAACTTTTTTTACGAAATTTATATTAAACTTTTTACAAACAATGATTTGAGTATTCCACGAAAACTAAAACACTTTATCTTTGAAAACACATTTACATTGTGAAACATAATCTGAGATAACTATTTACTTATTAGGTTGTGCCGATCCATGACCGTTGTGCTCTACTACTTTTGATATTGTTGTGCCTTTACTACATGATACTGTTGTATTTCCTTGTTCTTCATTGCTAAGGTGAGTTCTCGTAGCCCCACTTTTATATATGTTTTCTTTAGGGGAGAATGGTATTCAATGCTTTTTAACTGTTTACATGCTGTGACTAAACGTTTTCATGCTTTACTTTGCACAATTATGTGAGTTTGATTGCAATTATATGCTATGTGGTATACTATTACGTTTGCGAGCATGCGCTACTGTTTAACTCCGTATGGGGCCGAAGCATAAGGATAGTACTATCCGGGGTCGCTCCCCGCTATTATTTATTTGTGTGACGTCTTGGCAGGTTCAGTTTAGCGCTATTAAAACTTTTCTTTCATTTCATGCTATAATTTCTTATCTCTCTCAAAATTGTCCTACCTAATATCGTTCACAGCTTCGTGGTTCACTTTCAAACCTACGAGCTCACCAACATTATGGTGACGTTTTCTAGTACCATTTTCAGGTGGATCATTATAAAGGTATTTGAAGGCACGTTTATTGGAGTCAGACTATTTGTCATGTTGCTACTATGTTTTCAAGACAACAATATTTCAAAAGAGACATGTTTTTATATCACTTTGAGACAAGGATTGCTTTGTATAGGTTGTAAACTATTGTCGTAAAAGTTTTAAGGTACGAATCTATGATGTTAAGCAATGTGCCTTTCTTCGTTACACCTCGTGTTTCCGCCTTAGACGGGGTGTGACACCTAAGGGATCAAAAAGCTAAACAAAAAATGCAATAAGCTAAACTCTACTAACACTATACCTAAAAAGCTGAGACAACTAAGTACTTAAGCTAGGTAAGCAGAATCAATCAAATAAGCAAATCACCACACTAATACCTACTCAGATGAGCAGGCCAACTAGGCTCAATGTTTATCCACAATAAGTTGTGAGAATGAGCAGCTAAGGTCAATATAAGTTCAAAAACAAATACCTGATACTTCTAGCTTCTCAAAACAACAAAATTCAGACAATGAGCTCAAGTTAAGAAGAAAATGCAAGCTTATCAAATTAGGCAGTTGGGCTATTGTATCTGGTGCAGGGGAAATTGTCTCCAAACCAGCTAAAAGAAGCTATCAAAAAGTTATCTAGAAAAATTCCTAAAAATTATATAAAAATAGTCCAATAAGCACAACCAATCAAACTTTATGAATCTTAAGTTTCAAATGATTTGGTTGATAAATGAGAGAACTAAAAATCTATATTAAAGTGAATGTGGAAAACTATTTTGGATATTTTGACTTTTTAGAAATGTATGCTTAGTTGACTTTAATGAGTTTTGGTTGATCTCTAATGACTTAATATGAAGTTACAAGCTAGTATATGAGTGAAATAAGCTATAATACTTAGTTATGCAACTAATGATATGATTATGCTATTATCCCTAACTGTTACTATGTAAAAATGATATTTTGAAATTAATTTTGACTTTTATTGAAATAACCTCGGGTTTTTATGCCAATTCTAACCTATATTAACCTAATGTGAGCTAAACTAACTAACATCAACCCTTGAAACAAACTCTAATGCAGAGAACAAGTTTAAACCAAACACCCCTTAAGTGATTGTTCCCAACAAATTACTAAACAACTATGTCTCAAAGTAATTCAAACCACCAACTCAGTTCAATTTATGAATCAACAAGCCTAATGTAACACAGAAACACAGAAATCAGATCCGAATTTTTGTTGGAATTCTAGATGCTTCATAGGTTAAGTGACGACATGCATGTCGTTCTTCCAACCATAACGTTTACCTAGTCAACGCTGTTAGGAATTATTGAAGTCAGCATATAGATTCTGCTGATGGATACTGCTGACAGGATTTTGCTGAAGCACATATGGATTCTGCTGATGACATAGTTTCTGCGGATATAGTTAATCCGTAGATAGCGTTTGTTATTTTATGATAAGATATGTAGAATGTCTTTTGTAGTTTAATGAATATTCGTTTCTTGTAAAAGAGGTTAGGGTTTCTTATAGTATAAAAGGAACCCAAGGAACAATTTAAACTAAGTATGCAATTAATGACTAAATCAAACAGTGAGATTCAAAAGCTATGCAAACTAACTTCAAATAATGAAATAAGCTACCACTAAGCTATATTATGATTAAGTAACACTACTAAAACAATAAACAAGTAATTTAACACAGATCTAAGATATATAAGCTACTTATGCAGTAATAGGCTAAAAAGTGAAAATAAGACTCACTAAATCAAATCCCAGCTGAACAGGGATACACTTGAGTTAAGCCTATCTTTATAGTAGGCCTCAGTTAAGCACTCCACCCCTTCTGGATAATGCTCAGCTTATCAAATAAGCTGAGTTTGACTTTCGTTGACCAAGTGAATATTTGAGAGATTATGAATCAAATAAGCTCACCACAAGCTATATGAGCTTGAATAAGCTTATGCAAACAACAAAAGGCTTATTGAAGCCGGATTTAAGTGATTTGAAAAATATTTTTTATTATTTTTATTTTATTTTTCTGATTTTTTTTTATGTTTTTGGATTTAAACAACAATTATAAAAGTAAAGATGTACAACTAATAATATTGATTCTGTAAGTTAGTAACATCAGGAAATAAGGAGATATAACTAAAACTAAACTAATTTGAAAGAGTAAATTGAAATTAAGTAATACAGATTGAAGATGAATTAAACTAAACTTTCATTCATTAAATTGTAAACATTTCAAAGTAAATTGGAAATACAAAATAGCAGTATAACAGTACCTAAAATCTACACAATTACAATGAGGGGGAAGGGGGTATTTATAGTTGAGCCATGAGCTTGCTTAGGGTTTCTGAGAAGGTCCTAGATCCTCTGTTGTCAGCCCTTGGATTATGTGATGCGTGGGAATCGCACCTTGCTTTACCTCTCGAGGGATCTCGAGAAGCTTACAACCCCCACCAGGCAGTGTACCTGATCGTTGTAGTATAGTATAGTGACAAGTACCGGGGGATTGATCGTTCAGCTTAGGAATAGTGTCGCTAGGATTAGAAAGCCTAAATTACTAGTTCTAAAGGTGAGAGATGATTATTTTTGTATTTTTATGTTTTTATGAAAGCAAGTAAAATCTCGGGTTTTGAAAGAGTGGGCGGAATTAGTTGCTATTCAACTAACCCAAAACTAAGATGCAATCAAAATAAAATAATAAAAATGAAAATAAACTAATTATACTAAGGTTGTGAGCAGTAATTGGAGAAAATGTGTTTACTTAGACTTCATTACTCCCTAGATATCTTTTACATGTTAATTACTTGTTATAATTGCATGGATGACGGATCGTATTCCTTAATACCATTCATGGGGTGGCATACATAACTCCCCAATTCTATGAGCTCTTATCTCCTCCTACACCATGACCCAGCACAACTATAGGGATTGTAAACAGTGGCTCATGCATTAAATACAACCAATAAAGACCTAGTACGCCTCGGTTCATGTTTCTTAAGACGTTCAAGCATGTTACCATTTGGAGATCTGCCAGTTTTCTTAAGCCTAACATATAAAATCATTCATCCAAGAACAAGAATAAACAAGTAATCAACACATAATCAACATCTAGGTTTCATTAGATCTAAGCAAACACAAGAGAGATCTAGCCTAGCATAATTGAATTGAGACAAGAACAAGATATAGACAACCAACACATAGACATATTGATTGAACTAGAAGAACACTTATCTCAATTACAATGCAAGGTATCAAGGGTTTGGAACCCTTGAAAAACCTGTAAAAGTTGCACCAAATTCGTCTTTAGGGTTTCTCCAAAACTTCTCTCTTTTAATGTAAAAACTAGAAAACTATATATAGGAAAACTGGGCTAACGGCGTCAAGACAAACATGTGACGCCGTCACCTCGCCGCCAAATACTTCCTCGGACGGCCTTGATCTTCTTATGACGGCCTGTGTGACGCCGTCACCACCTACGGTATTTTATTCTTGGTACTTTGACGCCGTCAGGATGGCTTTTGACGCCGTCACCACCTACGGTATTTTATTCTTCATGTCTGACGCCGTCAGGGTTTAACTCTTGACGCCGTCACCTAGTACTTCCAGCATGGAAAATTGATACTTTGCCGTTTTCTTCACTTTTATGCTCCAAAAACGTCCAAAATGGCTTCTTTTCCAGAATTCACTCTCCAAGTACCTAAAATCACAAAAGGAACGATTTAGGGCAATATTTGATCAAATAAAGTCGGATTCGGGCTTAAATGACCCCCTAAAAACGGATCATTTTTCGCCTCATCATTATGCTTCAATCATAAGCATAATTTTCCACCCTTGGATCATGTGCGTGTGAGTAGTGAATCCTACGTGTCATTCCTGATTGGACCACGTGTAATTCCTTGTGTCAGTTGTCAGGTGGTAGCTTCTAGAACATCTCATGATTGGTTAATTATTGTAGAATCGAGGTAATTGATGGTACGGTAGAATTAGGGTTCGTGGAACAGTAATTTTCCTTCCTGGGTGTGGTGTAAAATTAGGGGGCGAGTATTTAAAAGGTTATTAATGTGAGTTTGACTTGTTGACCAGGTTTGGGTGGATATGGGTGTGGGCTTAAGGGATTAATGGGCTAAGTGGTTTGTTTGTTTATTTTTGGGTTTAGTAGTAGGATCTGTTTGGAGTTTGTTTGGTTTTTAAGCTTAAATAGCACAAGGACCAATTATGTACTTTTTGAATTCTTTGGGACTGAATTTGACAATCTCCAATAATAACTTCCAAGGGCATTTATTGTCACTTTCTAAATTATGGAGGACCAATTTTTACTTTTCTTTAATTGTTTCTTCAAGGGACCAATTTTGTCATTTTGTGAAACTTGGAGGACTGAAATTATCAAACTCTTCAAACTTTGACCAGGGATTATTCTTGAAACTTTATGAATCTCTGAGGACTTTCTTTGATATTTTGAGCTTTCTTTGATCATTAAGCTCCCCCGGCTTCGGCTTTTGACCTTTTTCCATTCTCGTGCTCGTTCTTGTCGGTTTTGGCTTTGTTTTTGTCCATTTTTTACATATCCGTACCTGCACATACACAAATACAAAAACACTCATTTTCTTGGCATATTTAGTTAGTATTTGGTATATTTGGTCTTATTTTGGGTCTAAAATATATGTGTGAATAAGCACACATCAATAATCAAGATCATAAAGGAGACAATTTTGCTAGCCGTAGTCGAAAATGCATTTTTGTGGGATATCCATATGGAAAGAAAGGTTGGAGAGTTTATGCCTCGAGTCACAAGTATTTCTTGTTTCACGGGATGTTGAATTTTTTGAGGACGAGTTCCCATACTTGAAACACAATATAGGACCAACGTCGTGTGAAACAAATGATCATATACTAGGTAGTATGGAGGATTGGTGTAATTTACATGATGATGGAAATGAGGTACGCCATAGTGTGACTCATGGGGAAGAACAACTTGTTGATCAAGTGTTTAATTATGAAAATAGTGTCCCTATACATGATGAAGAGGCTTTAGATGATACTCCAAATGAAGAATGTTTTGGTCGTGGACATCAAAACAAAGTGCCATCTACACGCTTAAAAGACTTTGTTACAAATACCGTTCACATATTGGGCCCCTCTACGAGCTCATCCTTTCAATCAAAATCCTCAGGTACACCTTATCCTTTAATACATTATGTAAATTGTAATGCTTTTTCTACACAACATAGAAAGTTTTTGGTAACTGTTACATCAGGTTTTGAACCTCAAACCTTTTGTAGCCTCTCGTGATTTTCCCCAACGGTTAGTAAATACTTACAAGTTATTACGTTATTTAAATACCCACTTTTGCGTGTGAATTTTTTTTTATATTAGACTTGATATATAAATCACAACGGTAAATTGTGATTTATCTTTTGCTTAGAAACGTTGCTTACACACAACCTTGATAGTCTAATGTATCGCGAATATTAATTAAAACGTTTATAATTATATTATTATACGTTTCGTTATCTATACCATATCATATTTATATATTCCGGAACCTACGAAAATTCCCGAGGTCACTCACTATTATAACTTGAACTTATCCCGACTCCCTAAATTATCTATGTGAACCCCACGTCTAAATGGGCCCCACTACCTAGTTTATAACCCAACCGGACCTAATATTTCATTTCTTTTTTTTCTAGTATTGGGCCGAGATAAGCAAACCCAAACCCACAAGGCCTAACCGGCCTATTTTTCATTTTCCTTTCTTTTCTTTTTTTTCCCAGTCGCGACCCCCCCTCCAAAAACCCCCTCGTTTCTTTTTATTTTGACACACGACCTAGTTATATCTTTGCACCACTTCATTAACTACCTAGCAAAGAATCATAAATGACCAAGTTTGCTCTTTGTCTCACTCGTTTACTGCTCCAAATTTAGCCAAAGTAAACTACCAAAATCTTGTGTGTATAAAACCAAAAACGTGTCACAAACTACTATTAGCCACCCATGCCTCCCCAATGACAACAAACCTGAACTATGCAATGTCAGGAATGAACATGAGACGGTCTTACACATTCCTTTTGTGTTTACATTCGATTGGATGGAAAGGAGGTGCCACACTTCACCAACGAGCCAACACTTAACTTACTTGGCATGTTTCACTTGTCACAACACTCAAAACCTCCTATAAAACCTCACCATGCAAGCTCAGTTGAAACCACACCCTCAAACGTACCATAGTTACATATTCGTGAAGTACTAGTGTCAAGTTTGGGACGAGAAGTTGACAACGAGCTCGAAGTGTAGAAGTGATCCAAGGAGAACCTAGTTAGCCCGTCTTGAACCTTGCTGAGCCGTGAACCATACTACGTTGAACCTTGTACCTAGCTTGATCCATACGTACCCTTATTCCCCACCAAATCATGGTGAGGTGAGAAAAACACAAAGCCTCTCTATTTTATTTCATTATATTTATCAATTTTACACGTTTACTTTTATCTTTTATTTCGTAAATATTAAACGTAACATATATATGTTTTTCCTTCTTTTCATTTTTGACCACGCTAGAAATCATGTTTGATAAAGTTTTGGAACTAGTAATAACGTACACGTACTAAAAATAACACGTTCCTTATGACCTTGACCTAGTCGAAAATACTTAGAATATTTCTAAGTATAGAAACTGTTTTAAATATAAAGTTTTGGTCATAAGCTTTGGTCTTGTCATTTGTAAACTAGACACATAACCATGCCTTTTTAAAGCTCGACTCCATTTTTGATATAACAAATAAACGAGAGACACTTTTTATTCGACCTATTGACCTCGTATGAACTGTTTTCTAGAGCCAAAGTAAATCGACCTCTAAGCTATTTTTCAGAAATCTTTTATAACTTTTGGGCCTTAAAGCCCGTTAAGCTGTTAACAAGCTTATTCAATAAGCTGATCTCATAAGCTTGTTTGTAACGTTTTTACAACTTAAAATATAGTCCAAGTCCAGGCCCAAACTTTTCGTAAGCCCATTGAATCGGAAAATGTTAACGGGCCTTGATATTGTCTCGTTAAGGTCCATTTAGTGAAATAAGTTATTTTTAAGCAAATAAGCAGTTAAAATAAGTTATTTTGAATACCTGAGCTTATTTATCATGTCAAAAAGCTAAGTTATTAATTTGGTAATTTTTGGACTAACTATGCAAAGTTTCTTAACCGAGGGACTAAAAGTGTCAAAACTGCAAACTTGGGGTATAAACTATCAAAACAGATTTTTATAAGTTAGAAACTGTTAATAATGAAATTTGGAAGTGAGAAATGTAAATAATAATACTTTTGGACTTAAAATGTAAATTATGTATAACTTTGAACTAACAACGTAAATATATTCCGTTAAGGGTAAAATATGTAAATTGATAAAACTTAAAGGATTTTTCTGTAAATATTATTTTATAAAAATAATAATATTGTTTATATGAATGAATATATATTCGGGATAAAGAAACGAGATAAGTTTTATATATATACGTTATATATTCGTAATTATAATTAAACGATATAACGATACATTATTTATTTCTTGTAAAACGATACGTCTATTTTTATATCAATCATCAATCATTTTATTTACAAGTTATATGAATATATAACTTTATTTTTTTTAAACTTCAAACATTTAAACAAACACGAGATTCGTTTATAATTAAATGTCTAACATTCGCGATAAAACCAGATTTAGACTATCAACTGAAACTTGCATTATCTTTTAGGTTGTGTTGTGTGAAGCCGTTTCCTTGCTTTGTTGAGACTACGATACCACTGTACTACTAAGGTGAGTTCATAGCCCACTCTTTAACTATTTTTCCGTGGGGGAGATACATGCTTAAAACTCGAACACAAGTCTTTTATACCGGGTATTGAAATACCGTCAGGCCAATGTTATTTGCTTAAGTTACTATTGTCAGAAGTCCCTCGATCATGAACCTTAATCACTTGAAGGGTGAACGTAAATAATTGTGGATAGTACTATTAGTGATTGACAATCCTCGTTTGGTTGTTGGAGAAAACACCAGGCGCACTTTATTGTTCTTATAAATAGGTTATTGACAAATACCTATCTTTGGGGGCCTATTACTTACCATCATAATCCACATTTATGATTGGCTGTTAATCGTTGAGTATCATGAGCTTAAGGCAATAACAGGAACATTGATTTTAACATATTGATTGTATGTGATTACAATACATTCTTAACTTGTGATTCAAACTCTTAAACTCAAACCTATGAATATCACTCAACTTTATGTTGACTTTAGCATGTTTATCTCAGGTAACTAAACAAGACGGATCTGGATGGCACGGAGTGGGCAAAAGCTTGACAAGAACCATAATAAACTACTTATCTTCCTTCAGAATAAAACACGTTCTTAACTTAATAATGTCTTGTATCCCAGATATTTGGTATTTTTGAAATAAATTAAACTTTAATACGTCACTTTGTGTTGTTTACTATAATTGTAACAAAGATCCTTGAAGTAATACCCCGAAAGTCTTCCGCTGTTATTAATAAGTCTTCCGCTGTTATTAACGACTTTTGGGGGTGTTACAGATTGGTATCAGAGCCACGGTTATATAGAACCAGATGTTTTTAAACATTGGGCTATAACTACACTTTAACTGGACCATTTTTACAAAATACCACTTCATGCCCTCCGTGCCTACATTCCAACATCCGGTAGAAAAGTTACTTCTCATTATTTCTTACTTATATAACTTGATATATGCTTACATGTTATGATTATGCTAATAACTATGTTTACTAATCGGGATTATTACAGTACCATGTCTTCCAAACCCAACTTCATTGTTTTGTTATCGGATTCGGAAACTGAGAGCTCTACACCTATTGTACCAACTCTTGCTCCAACTCCTATGACTGTGTCACCTACAACAGGCAAGAATAAGGAAAGTCAGCAATCCTTTACTTCACCTCAAGCATCATCTGGTCCAATCAGACGCAGTAAGCAAACTTCTCCATTCCAGCCTTATGAACCAGCCACTGCTGGAAAAACTCTTTCATATGCCGAAGAAAAGACATTTGTGATGATACTGAATGGAAAAAGGAAATTGCTACAGAACCAATGATACTACCTAGTATATTTTATCAGCAGACTACTACTGTACCAGTGACAATCAACAGTCCACCACCTGTGAAAACTCACAGTGCTCCTCTGCCTTATCAACCAAGGAATTACCAGATTCGTCCTACCTCCTCAGATCCTTACTATTATGCAAGAACCAACCATAAGGCTCGTAAGCGGGTCAATGCTCGCAAATGGTCATTCCTACTACCAATCCTTAAGTATTGGAGATCTCAAGAAGGTACTCCCACCAACAGAGAACTTGGTGAAAGATCATCATTTGCTGCATCCAGGATCCTTCCGGTCACTGGAGAACCCATTCACCATACCATACCACTCTTGGCAGCTAGGTTAGTAAGACATGAAGACAGGTTAGACGCCATAGCCACCTTGGTGAAAAACATCCCTAATGAACTGATAAAAGTCATGTCAGCTGAGATAGAACAACTTGTGATGGAACACCTAGAGATGGGAGCCATGATGGAACAACTAAATACCCAATTCAGTGAAGCTATGGAATTCATCGGATTACTTTGTTCTGCTAACACCGTAAACAAGGACATCATGTGTGACATCGATCAAGCTCTCGACACCACAAGAGCCCAAGTCATGTCTCTGCGACGTGCACAACAAGAAACACAAGCTAAGGAGAGAGACCGAGACCAAATCATAGAAACCATGGCCGCCAAAATTCAGGAACTAGAACGTCGTCTTGATGATAACCAAGGAAAACCCTAGAATGCCATAGATTGTCGACGTAGCCTTACCCACATCACAGTAATAACTTGTATTTGAATGTCCTAGAGATATGTCAACAAGAATAAATAAGTGATGTAAACTCAAAACGACAATCTAATCAATGATGTTATGTTTGCTTTATTTTCATAAGTGTTATGATATCGTATATTGCATCGTGATATATGTGACACTATTATAACTTTGAACCTATTGATGTTACAAAATAGTCTAACACAAGATGGTTATTATGAAAATTCTGAACATATACTCTCATTTTTAGGAATATGGCACCTAAGAGAACCGCGACCACTACCTCAGCAGCAACCATGACCCCGGAAGAAATCCAACAAGCAATCACCAATGGAATTAATGCAGCCTTAGCCGAACAAGCAAATGCTAACGCACAACCGGCAAGAAATGTTGCTCCCGCACCTCGCCAATGTACCTATAAAGATTTTATGACTTGTCAGCCGACTTACTTCATGGGTACTGAAGGGATAACTAAACTCGCCCATTGGTTCGAGAGATGTGAAACGGTATTCCAAAGGAGTGGATGCTCAGAAAACAACAGGGTCACATTTGCCACAGGAACCTTAATGGATGATGCTTTGTCATGGTGGACCGCTACAACTCAAACTTTAGGTACAGAAGCAGCGTACCGACTCTCTTGGACGGAATTCAAAGCCAAGATCCTAAAGAAGTACTGTCCTCGATCCGAAATAAAGAAACTGGAAGACGAATTCCATATCCTTACAGTCAAAGGAATCGATCTCAGGGCTTACAACAGGAGATTCCACGAGCTGATGGCATTATGTCCTTCTATCGTACCAGATTTAGAGAAAACTCTGGAGAAGTATATTGAAGGTCTTCCCCGGAGTATTGAAGGAGACGTCACAGCATCCAACCCACCATCACTAGAAGTCGCAATGGAGTTAGCACAAAAACTCCTAGACCGCGAAGTCAAGTGCAACGAACTCAAAAGAAAGCTCGATGACAGGAGAACCACCCACCATCAGAACCACAATCACTACCTCAACGGCCATCGCAACAACAACCATCACGACAACAACAACAACAACAGGATCAACCAACAACAACACCAGAACAAGAACCCGCATCGTCAACAACAGAACCAACGACAAGAACCTCCTAAGGTATTTACGGCAACCAATGGCAATGGATACCAAGGTATTAAGCCGCAGTGCAACCGATGCAAGCTCCATCACAATGGTGCTTGTACAGTAAAATGCCATAAATGCCAAAGGATAGGTCATGCCACAAAAAATTGTAGGGCCCCTGCTACCGGCAGCAACCTACAACCAATAGCACCAACATGTTACTCATGCGGAGAAACAGGACACTTCAAGAACCACTGTCCAAAAGGAAATGGTCAGAACACTGCACGAGCGAGAGCATACGTGATGGGAAATGAAAACGAACCACAAAACCCCGACGTCGTCACGGGTACGTTCTTATTAAATCATCATAATGCTAGGGTATTATTTGATTCTGGAGCAGATAAGAGCTTCGTGTCAGATACGTTTGCCCCTTTCATTAACTCTAACCCTTCTAAGCTAAACACCACATACGAGATAGAAATGGCCAATGGGAACTTAATTAGCACCAACACTGTTTTAAAAGATTGTACCTTAACTCTCGTAGGAGAATCTTTTCCTATTGACCTAATGCCTGTCCAACTCGGTAGTTTTGATGCTATCATCGGTATAGATTGGTTATCCAAACATCATGCTAAGATTCATTGTGACGAGAAAGCCATACACATTCCTTTTAAGAATGAAACCCTCGTTATCCATGGAGACAAGAATAAAAACCGATACGGAATCATCTCATGCTTCAGAATGATAAAATACATGAACGAAGGATGTCATGTATTCATGGTTCAGGTGACGTAAAGTAAGTTAACTGAGAAACAACTTAAAGACGTACCTATCGTTAAGGAATTCCCCGAAGTATTTCCTGAAGATCTACCCGGTCTTCCACCGACTCGTCAAGTAGAGTTCCAAATTGAACTAGTGCCTGGAGCGGCACCAGTAGCAAAAGCACCTTACAGATTGGCACCTTCCGAAATGGAGGAACTATCGGAACAACTAAAGGAATTATCCGATAAAGGTTTCATTAGACCAAGTTCATCACCTTGGGGAGCCCCAGTTCTATTTGTTAAAAAGAAAGACGGATCATTCCGAATGTGCATAGATTACCGAGAGTTGAACAAACTCACTATAAAGAACCGATATCCTTTACCTAGAATCGACGATTTGTTTGATCAATTACAAGGATCGAGTGTATACTCGAAAATTGATCTAAGGTCGGGATACCATCAATTGAGAGTTCGGGAAGAAGATATTCCCAAGACAGCCTTCAGAACACGTTATGGACACTATGAATTTCAGGCAATGCCATTTGGTCTAACGAACGCACCCGCAGTGTTTATGGACCTAATGAACCGAGTATGCAAGCCATATTTGGACAAATTCGTGATAGTATTCATTTACGACATTCTGATCTACTCTCGTAACAAAGAGGAACATGCCAATCATTTGAGAACTATCCTAGAGTTACTTAGGAAGGAAAAGTTGTACGCGAAATTCTCAAAATGCGACTTTTGGATTCCCACTGTGCAATTTTTGGGACACGTAATCAATAGTCAAGGTATCCACGTGGATCCTGCAAAAATAGAGGCAGTTAAAGAGTGGTCATCACCTACAACTCCGACAGAAGTACGTCAATTTTTAGGTCTTGCAGGTTACTACCGGAGATTTATTGAAGGTTTCTCTAAAATCTCAAAACCATTGACCAAGTTGACCCAAAAGAACGAAAATTACATCTGGGGACAAGAAGCAGAATCAGCTTTCCAACTGTTAAAGCAAAAGCTTTGTGAAGCTCCAATACTAGCGTTGGCCGAAGGAAGCAAAGATTTCGTACTATATTGTGACGCTTCGTACCATGGTTTAGGTGCAGTTTTGATGCAACGGGATAAGGTAATAGCTTATGCCTCACGTCAACTGAAGAAACATGAAGAAAATTACACAACCCATGATCTAGAACTAGGAGCAATAGTATTCGCTCTTAAGTTATGGAGACACTATCTATACGGCACCAAGTGTATCGTGTTTACAGATCACAAAAGCCTCCAACACATCCTAGATCAAAAAGGATTTAAACATGAGACAACGCCGTTGGTTAGAATTGCTTAGCGATTATGATTGTGAAATCCGTTATCACCCAGGAAAGGCTAATGTAGTAGCAGATGCATTAAGCCGAAAAGAAAGACTAAAACCTCTCAGGGTTAGATCGTTAGGCATGACTATTTGTTCACCCCTCCCAACACAAATCATTATCGCCCAGAGCGAAGCTCTCAAGAAAGAAAATCGACCAATTGAAAAGATTTTTGGTATGCCGGAAAACGAAAACGGATTTGTGAAAAGATCAAATGGAATGCTTTGTTTCAAGGAAAGAAGCTGGATTCCTCTCTTCGGAGGTATTCGTGACCTCATCATGCATGAGTCTCACAAATCAAAATACTCCATTCACCCAGGTTCCGACAAGATGTACCAGGATCTTAAGAAACTATATTGGTGGCCGAACATGAAAGCCGACATCGCTGAGTACGTCAGTAAATGTTTAACATGTTCAAGAGTAAAAGCAGAATACCAGAAACCCTCCGGATTACTCACCCAACCCGAACTCCCCATGTGGAAATGGGAACGTATTACAATGGACTTCATCACCAAACTTCCCAAAACCTCTACTGGCTACGATACGATATGGGTTATCGTTGATCGTCTCACCAAGTCAGCTCATTTCCTACCAATCAAAGAAACTGATGAAATGAACACACTTGCTCAGATATATCTGAAAGAAATTATGTCACAACATGGAGTGCCGATTTCTATTATATCAGATCGTGACAGTCGTTTCACGTCTCATTTTTGGAAATCATTGCAAAAAGCTTTAGGAACAAAGCTGGGTATGAGCACAGCTTATCACCCACAAACCGATGGTCAAAGTGAGAGAACTATACAAACCTTAGAAGATATGCTACGCGCTTGTGTCATAGACTTCAGAAAAGGTTGGGACAAACACTTACCATTGGCAGAATTCTCATACAACAACAGTTATCATACCAGTATCAAGGCAGCACCATTCGAAGCACTTTACGGTAGAAAGTGTAGATCACCCGTTTGCTGGGCAGAAGTCGGAGAAATACAACTCACGGGACCGGATCTAGTTCATGAGACAACCGAGAAAATCATCAAAATCAAACAACGTTTACAATCCGCTAGAGACCGACAGAAAAGTTACGCCGACCTAAAAAGAAAACCCATGGATTTTCATATCGGAGATAAGGTTATGTTAAAAGTATCACCATGGAAAGGAATGATACGATTCGGAAAGAGGGGAAAGTTAAACCCAAGATACATCGGTCCATTCAAAATCCTAGAAAGAATTGGACCCATGGCATATAAACTTGAACTACCCGAGGAACTTAGCCGAATTCACAACACTTTTCATGTGTCAAACCTCAAGAAGTGTTTATCCGATGAATCTCTGGTCATTCCATTGAAAGAATTACAACTTGATGACAAACTCGTTTTTACCAAGGAACCGGTAGAAATCATGGATAGGGAAGTCAAACAACTGAAACAAAACCGTATCCCTATCATAAAGGTTCGTTGGGACTCTAAACGAGGACCAGAGTATACTTGGGAACGCGAGGACCAGATTCGCACCAAGTACCCACACCTCTTCTCTTAGACACCCTTGGCAACCCTCCTAAACTCGAATTCCGGGACGGAATTCACTGTAAGGTGTATGTACTGTAGCCTCTCGTGATTTTCCCCAACGGTTAGTAAATACTTACAAGTTATTACGTTATTTAAATACCCACTTTTTCGTGTGATTTTTTTTTTTATATTAGACTTGATATATAAATCACAACGGTAAATTGTGATTTATCTTTTGCTTAGAAACGTTGCTTACACACAACCTTGATAGTCTAATGTATCGCGAATATTAATTAAAACGTTTATAATTATATTATTATACGTTTCGTTATCTATACCATATCATATTTATATATTCCGGAACCTACGAAAATTCCCGAGGTCACTCACTATTATAACTTGAACTTATCCCGACTCCCTAAATTATCTATGTGAACCCCACGTCTAAATGGGCCCCACTACCTAGTTTATAACCCAACTGGACCTAATATTTCATTTCTTTTTTTTATAGTATTGGGCCGAGATAAGCAAACCCAAACCCACAAGGCCTAACCGGCCTATTTTTCATTTTCCTTTCTTTTCTTTTTTTTCCCAGTCGCGACCCCCCCCCCCCTCCAAAAACCCCCTCGTTTCTTTTTATTTTGACACACGACCTAGTTATATCTTTGCACCACTTCATTAACTACCTAGCAAAGAATCATAAATGACCAAGTTTGCTCTTTGTCTCACTCGTTTACTGCTCCAAATTTAGCCAAAGTAAACTACCAAAATCTTGTGTGTATAAAACCAAAAACGTATCACAAACTACTATTAGCCACCCATGCCTCCCCAATGACAACAAACCTGAACTATGCAATGTCAGGAATGAACATGAGACAGTCTTACACATTCCTTTTGTGTTTACATTCGATTGGATGGAAAGGAGGTGCCACACTTCACCAACGAGCCAACACTTAACTTACTTGGCATGTTTCACTTGTCACAACACTCAAAACCTCCTATAAAACCTCACCATGCAAGCTCAGTTGAAACCACACCCTCAAACGTACCATAGTTACATATTCGTGAAGTACTAGTGTCAAGTTTGGGACGAGAAGTTGACAACGAGCTCGAAGTGTAGAAGTGATCCAAGGAGAACCTAGTTAGCCCGTCTTGAACCTTGCTGAGCCGTGAACCATACTACGTTGAACCTTGTACCTAGCTTGATCCATACGTACCCTTATTCCCCACCAAATCATGGTGAGGTGAGAAAAACACAAAGCCTCTCTATTTTATTTCATTATATTTATCAATTTTACACGTTTACTTTTATCTTTTATTTCGTAAATATTAAACGTAACATATATATGTTTTTCCTTCTTTTCATTTTTGACCACGCTAGAAATCATGTTTGATAAAGTTTTGGAACTAGTAATAACGTACACGTACTAAAAATAACACGTTCCTTATGACCTTGACCTAGTCGAAAATACTTAGAATATTTCTAAGTATAGAAACTGTTTTAAATATAAAGTTTTGGTCATAAGCTTTGGTCTTGTCATTTGTAAACTAGACACATAACCATGCCTTTTTAAAGCTCGACTCCATTTTTGATATAACAAATAAACGAGAGACACTTTTTATTCGACCTATTGACCTCGTATGAACTGTTTTCTAGAGCCAAAGTAAATCGACCTCTAAGCTATTTTTCAGAAATCTTTTATAACTTTTGGGCCTTAAAGCCCGTTAAGCTGTTAACAAGCTTATTCAATAAGCTGATCTCATAAGCTTGTTTGTAACGTTTTTACAACTTAAAATATAGTCCAAGTCCAGGCCCAAACTTTTCGTAAGCCCATTGAATCGGAAAATGTTAACGGGCCTTGATATTGTCTCGTTAAGGTCCATTTAGTGAAATAAGTTATTTTTAAGCAAATAAGCAGTTAAAATAAGTTATTTTGAATACCTGAGCTTATTTATCATGTCAAAAAGCTAAGTTATTAATTTGGTAATTTTTGGACTAACTATGCAAAGTTTCTTAACCGAGGGACTAAAAGTGTCAAAACTGCAAACTTGGGGTATAAACTATCAAAACAGATTTTTATAAGTTAGAAACTGTTAATAATGAAATTTGGAAGTGAGAAATGTAAATAATAATACTTTTGGACTTAAAATGTAAATTATGTATAACTTTGAACTAACAACGTAAATATATTCCGTTAAGGGTAAAATATGTAAATTGATAAAACTTAAAGGATTTTTCTGTAAATATTATTTTATAAAAATAATAATATTGTTTATATGAATGAATATATATTCGGGATAAAGAAACGAGATAAGTTTTATATATATACGTTATATATTCGTAATTATAATTAAACGATATAACGATACATTATTTATTTCTTGTAAAACGATACGTCTATTTTTATATCAATCATCAATCATTTTATTTACAAGTTATATGAATATATAACTTTATTTTTTTTAAACTTCAAACATTTAAACAAACACGAGATTCGTTTATAATTAAATGTCTAACATTCGCGATAAAACCAGATTTAGACTATCAACTGAAACTTGCATTATCTTTTAGGTTGTGTTGTGTGAAGCCGTTTCCTTGCTTTGTTGAGACTACGATACCACTGTACTACTAAGGTGAGTTCATAGCCCACTCTTTAACTATTTTTCCGTGGGGGAGATACATGCTTAAAACTCGAACACAAGTCTTTTATACCGGGTATTGAAATACCGTCAGGCCAATGTTATTTGCTTAAGTTACTATTGTCAGAAGTCCCTCGATCATGAACCTTAATCACTTGAAGGGTGAATGTAAATAATTGTGGATAGTACTATTAGTGATTGACAATCCTCGTTTGGTTGTTGGAGAAAACACCAGGCGCACTTTATTGTTCTTATAAATAGGTTATTGACAAATACCTATCTTTGGGGGCCTATTACTTACCATCATAATCCACATTTATGATTGGCTGTTAATCGTTGAGTATCATGAGCTTAAGGCAATAACAGGAACATTGATTTTAACATATTGATTGTATGTGATTACAATACATTCTTAACTTGTGATTCAAACTCTTAAACTCAAACCTATGAATATCACTCAACTTTATGTTGACTTTAGCATGTTTATCTCAGGTAACTAAACAAGACGGATCTGGATGGCACGGAGTGGGCAAAAGCTTGACAAGAACCATAATAAACTACTTATCTTCCTTCAGAATAAAACACGTTCTTAACTTAATAATGTCTTGTATCCCAGATATTTGGTATTTTTGAAATAAATTAAACTTTAATACGTCACTTTGTGTTGTTTACTATAATTGTAACAAAGATCCTTGAAGTAATACCCCGAAAGTCTTCCGCTGTTATTAATAAGTCTTCCGCTGTTATTAACGACTTTTGGGGGTGTTACAGATTGGTATCAGAGCCACGGTTATATAGAACCAGATGTTTTTAAACATTGGGCTATAACTACACTTTAACTGGACCATTTTTACAAAATACCACTTCATGCCCTCCGTGCCTACATTCCAACATCCGGTAGAAAAGTTACTTCTCATTATTTCTTACTTATATAACTTGATATATGCTTACATGTTATGATTATGCTAATAACTATGTTTACTAATCGGGATTATTACAGTACCATGTCTTCCAAACCCAACTTCATTGTTTTGTTATCGGATTCGGAAACTGAGAGCTCTACACCTATTGTACCAACTCTTGCTCCAACTCCTATGACTGTGTCACCTACAACAGGCAAGAATAAGGAAAGTCAGCAATCCTTTACTTCACCTCAAGCATCATCTGGTCCAATCAGACGCAGTAAGCAAACTTCTCCATTCCAGCCTTATGAACCAGCCACTGCTGGAAAAACTCTTTCATATGCCGAAGAAAAGACATCTGTGATGATACTGAATGGAAAAAGGAAATTGCTACAGAACCAATGATACTACCTAGTATATTTTATCAGCAGACTACTACTGTACCAGTGACAATCAACAGTCCACCACCTGTGAAAACTCACAGTGCTCCTCTGCCTTATCAACCAAGGAATTACCAGATTCGTCCTACCTCCTCAGATCCTTACTATTATGCAAGAACCAACCATAAGGCTCGTAAGCGGGTCAATGCTCGCAAATGGTCATTCCTACTACCAATCCTTAAGTATTGGAGATCTCAAGAAGGTACTCCCACCAACAGAGAACTTGGTGAAAGATCATCATTTGCTGCATCCAGGATCCTTCCGGTCACTGGAGAACCCATTCACCATACCATACCACTCTTGGCAGCTAGGTTAGTAAGACATGAAGACAGGTTAGACGCCATAGCCACCTTGGTGAAAAACATCCCTAATGAACTGATAAAAGTCATGTCAGCTGAGATAGAACAACTTGTGATGGAACACCTAGAGATGGGAGCCATGATGGAACAACTAAATACCCAATTCAGTGAAGCTATGGAATTCATTGGATTACTTTGTTCTGCTAACACCGTAAACAAGGACATCATGTGTGACATCGATCAAGCTCTCGACACCACAAGAGCCCAAGTCATGTCTCTGCGACGTGCACAACAAGAAACACAAGCTAAGGAGAGAGACCGAGACCAAATCATAGAAACCATGGCCGCCAAAATTCAGGAACTAGAACGTCGTCTTGATGATAACCAAGGAAAACCCTAGAATGCCATAGATTGTCGACGTAGCCTTACCCACATCACAGTAATAACTTGTATTTGAATGTCCTAGAGATATGTCAACAAGGATAAATAAGTGATGTAAACTCAAAACGACAATCTAATCAATGATGTTATGTTTGCTTTATTTTCATAAGTGTTATGATATCGTATATTGCATCGTGATATATGTGACACTATTATAACTTTGAACCTATTGATGTTAAAAAATAGTCTAACACAAGATGGTTATTATGAAAATTCTGAACATATACTCTCATTTTTAGGAATATGGCACCTAAGAGAACCGCGACCACTACCTCAGCAGCAACCATGACCCCGGAAGAAATCCAACAAGCAATCACCAATGGAATTAATGCAGCCTTAGCCGAACAAGCAAATGCTAACGCACAACCGGCAAGAAATGTTGCTCCCGCACCTCGCCAATGTACCTATAAAGATTTTATGACTTGTCAGCCGACTTACTTCATGGGTACTGAAGGGATAACTAAACTCGCCCATTGGTTCGAGAGATGTGAAACGGTATTCCAAAGGAGTGGATGCTCAGAAAACAACAGGGTCACATTTGCCACAGGAACCTTAATGGATGATGCTTTGTCATGGTGGACCGCTACAACTCAAACTTTAGGTACAGAAGCAGCGTACCGACTCTCTTGGACGGAATTCAAAGCCAAGATCCTAAAGAAGTACTGTCCTCGATCCGAAATAAAGAAACTGGAAGACGAATTCCATATCCTTACAGTCAAAGGAATCGATCTCAGGGCTTACAACAGGAGATTCCACGAGCTGATGGCATTATGTCCTTCTATCGTACCAGATTTAGAGAAAACTCTGGAGAAGTATATTGAAGGTCTTCCCCGGAGTATTGAAGGAGACGTCACAGCATCCAACCCACCATCACTAGAAGTCGCAATGGAGTTAGCACAAAAACTCCTAGACCGCGAAGTCAAGTGCAACGAACTCAAAAGAAAGCTCGATGACAGGAGAACCACCCACCATCAGAACCACAATCACTACCTCAACGGCCATCGCAACAACAACCATCACGACAACAACAACAACAACAGGATCAACCAACAACAACACCAGAACAAGAACCCGCATCGTCAACAACAGAACCAACGACAAGAACCTCCTAAGGTATTTACGGCAACCAATGGCAATGGATACCAAGGTATTAAGCCGCAGTGCAACCGATGCAAGCTTCATCACAATGGTGCTTGTACAGTAAAATGCCATAAATGCCAAAGGATAGGTCATGCCACAAAAAATTGTAGGGCCCCTGCTACCGGCAGCAACCTACAACCAATAGCACCAACATGTTACTCATGCGGAGAAACAGGACACTTCAAGAACCACTGTCCAAAAGGAAATGGTCAGAACACTGCACGAGCGAGAGCATACGTGATGGGAAATGAAAACGAACCACAAAACCCCGACGTCGTCACGGGTACGTTCTTATTAAATCATCATAATGCTAGGGTATTATTTGTTTCTGGAGCAGATAAGAGCTTCGTGTCAGATACGTTTGCCCCTTTCATTAACTCTAACCCTTCTAAGCTAAACACCACATACGAGATAGAAATGGCCAATGGGAACTTAATTAGCACCAACACTGTTTTAAAAGATTGTACCTTAACTCTCGTAGGAGAATCTTTTCCTATTGACCTAATGCCTGTCCAACTCGGTAGTTTTGATGCTATCATCGGTATAGATTGGTTATCCAAACATCATGCTAAGATTCATTGTGACGAGAAAGCCATACACATTCCTTTTAAGAATGAAACCCTCGTTATCCATGGCGATAAGAATAAAAACCGATACGGAATCATCTCATGCTTCAGAATGATAAAATACATGAACGAAGGATGTCATGTATTCATGGTTCAGGTGACGGAAAGTAAGTTAACTGAGAAACAACTTAAAGACGTACCTATCGTTAAGGAATTCCCCGAAGTATTTCCTGAAGATCTACCCGGTCTTCCACCGACTCGTCAAGTAGAGTTCCAAATTGAACTAGTGCCTGGAGCGGCACCAGTAGCAAAAGCACCTTACAGATTGGCACCTTCCGAAATGGAGGAACTATCGGAACAACTAAAGGAATTATCCGATAAAGGTTTCATTAGACCAAGTTCATCACCTTGGGGAGCCCCAGTTCTATTTGTTAAAAAGAAAGACGGATCATTCCGAATGTGCATAGATTACCGAGAGTTGAACAAACTCACTATAAAGAACCGATATCCTTTACCTAGAATCGACGATTTGTTTGATCAATTACAAGGATCGAGTGTATACTCGAAAATTGATCTAAGGTCGGGATACCATCAATTGAGAGTTCGGGAAGAAGATATTCCCAAGACAGCCTTCAGAACACGTTATGGACACTATGAATTTCAGGCAATGCCATTTGGTCTAACGAACGCACCCGCAGTGTTTATGGACCTAATGAACCGAGTATGCAAGCCATATTTGGACAAATTCGTGATAGTATTCATTTACGACATTCTGATCTACTCTCGTAACAAAGAGGAACATGCCAATCATTTGAGAACTATCCTAGAGTTACTTAGGAAGGAAAAGTTGTACGCGAAATTCTCAAAATGCGACTTTTGGATTCCCACTGTGCAATTTTTGGGACACGTAATCAATAGTCAAGGTATCCACGTGGATCCTGCAAAAATAGAGGCAGTTAAAGAGTGGTCATCACCTACAATTCCGACAGAAGTACGTCAATTTTTAGGTCTTGCAGGTTACTACCGGAGATTTATTGAAGGTTTCTCTAAAATCTCAAAACCATTGACCAAGTTGACCCAAAAGAACGAAAATTACATCTGGGGACAAGAAGCAGAATCAGCTTTCCAACTGTTAAAGCAAAAGCTTTGTGAAGCTCCAATACTAGCGTTGGCCGAAGGAAGCAAAGATTTCGTACTATATTGTGACGCTTCGTACCATGGTTTAGGTGCAGTTTTGATGCAACGGGATAAGGTAATAGCTTATGCCTCACGTCAACTGAAGAAACATGAAGAAAATTACACAACCCATGATCTAGAACTAGGAGCAATAGTATTCGCTCTTAAGTTATGGAGACACTATCTATACGGCACCAAGTGTATCGTGTTTACAGATCACAAAAGCCTCCAACACATCCTAGATCAAAAGGATTTAAACATGAGACAACGCCGTTGGTTAGAATTGCTTAGCGATTATGATTGTGAAATCCGTTATCACCCAGGAAAGGCTAATGTAGTAGCAGATGCATTAAGCCGAAAAGAAAGACTAAAACCTCTCAGGGTTAGATCGTTAGGCATGACTATTTGTTCACCCCTCCCAACACAAATCATTATCGCCCAGAGCGAAGCTCTCAAGAAAGAAAATCGACCAATTGAAAAGATTTTTGGTATGCCGGAAAACAAAAACGAATTTGTGAAAAGATCAAATGGAATGCTTTGTTTCAAGGAAAGAAGCTGGATTCCTCTATTCGGAGGTATTCGTGACCTCATCATGCATGAGTCTCACAAATCAAAATACTCCATTCACCCAGGTTCCGACAAGATGTACCAGGATCTTAAGAAACTATATTGGTGGCCGAACATGAAAGCCGACATCGCTGAGTACGTCAGTAAATGTTTAACATGTTCAAGAGTAAAAGCAGAATACCAGAAACCCTCCGGATTACTCACCCAACCCGAACTCCCCATGTGGAAATGGGAACGTATTACAATGGACTTCATCACCAAACTTCCCAAAACCTCTACTGGCTACGATACGATATGGGTTATCGTTGATCGTCTCACCAAGTCAGCTCATTTCCTACCAATCAAAGAAACTGATGAAATGAACACACTTGCTCAGATATATCTGAAAGAAATTATGTCACAACATGGAGTGCCGATTTCTATTATATCAGATCGTGACAGTCGTTTCACGTCTCATTTTTGGAAATCATTGCAAAAAGCTTTAGGAACAAAGCTGGGTATGAGCACAGCTTATCACCCACAAACCGATGGTCAAAGTGAGAGAACTATACAAACCTTAGAAGATATGCTACGCGCTTGTGTCATAGACTTCAGAAAAGGTTGGGACAAACACTTACCATTGGCAGAATTCTCATACAACAACAGTTATCATACCAGTATCAAGGCAGCACCATTCGAAGCACTTTACGGTAGAAAGTGTAGATCACCCGTTTGCTGGGCAGAAGTCGGAGAAATACAACTCACGGGACCGGATCTAGTTCATGAGACAACCGAGAAAATCATCAAAATCAAACAAAGTTTACAATCCGCTAGAGACCGACAGAAAAGTTACGCCGACCTAAAAAGAAAACCCATGGATTTTCAGATCGGAGATAAGGTTATGTTAAAAGTATCACCATGGAAAGGAATGATACGATTCGGAAAGAGGGGAAAGTTAAACCCAAGATACATCGGTCCATTCAAAATCCTAGAAAGAATTGGACCCATGGCATATAAACTTGAACTACCCGAGGAACTTAGCCGAATTCACAACACTTTTCATGTGTCAAACCTCAAGAAGTGTTTATCCGATGAATCTCTGGTCATTCCATTGAAAGAATTACAACTTGATGACAAACTCGTTTTTACCAAGGAACCGGTAGAAATCATGGATAGGGAAGTCAAACAACTGAAACAAAACCGTATCCCTATCATAAAGGTTCGTTGGGACTCTAAACGAGGACCAGAGTATACTTGGGAACGCGAGGACCAGATTCGCACCAAGTACCCACACCTCTTCTCTTAGACACCCTTGGCAACCCTCCTAAACTCGAATTCCGGGACGGAATTCACTGTAAGGTGTATGTACTGTAGCCTCTCGTGATTTTCCCCAACGGTTAGTAAATACTTACAAGTTATTACGTTATTTAAATACCCACTTTTTCGTGTGAATTTTTTTTTTATATTAGACTTGATATATAAATCACAACGGTAAATTGTGATTTATCTTTTGCTTAGAAACGTTGCTTACACACAACCTTGATAGTCTAATGTATCGCGAATATTAATTAAAACGTTTATAATTATATTATTATATGTTTCGTTATCTATACCATATCATATTTATATATTCCGGAACCTACGAAAATTCCCGAGGTCACTCACTATTATAACTTGAACTTATCCCGACTCCCTAAATTATCTATGTGAACCCCACGTCTAAATGGGCCCCACTACCTAGTTTATAACCCAACTGGACCTAATATTTCATTTCTTTTTTTTCTAGTATTGGGCCGAGATAAGCAAACCCAAACCCACAAGGCCTAACCGGCCTATTTTTCATTTTCCTTTCTTTTCTTTTTTTTCCCAGTCGCGACCCCCCCCCCCTCCAAAAACCCCCTCGTTTCTTTTTATTTTGACACACGACCTAGTTATATCTTTGCACCACTTCATTAACTACCTAGCAAAGAATCATAAATGACCAAGTTTGCTCTTTGTCTCACTCGTTTACTGCTCCAAATTTAGCCAAAGTAAACTACCAAAATCTTGTGTATATAAAACCAAAAACGTGTCACAAACTACTATTAGCCACCCATGCCTCCCCAATGACAACAAACCTGAACTATGCAATGTCAGGAATGAACATGAGACAGTCTTACACATTCCTTTTGTGTTTACATTCGATTGGATGGAAAGGAGGTGCCACACTTCACCAACGAGCCAACACTTAACTTACTTGGCATGTTTCACTTGTCACAACACTCAAAACCTCCTATAAAACCTCACCATGCAAGCTCAGTTGAAACCACACCCTCAAACGTACCATAGTTACATATTCGTGAAGTACTAGTGTCAAGTTTGGGACGAGAAGTTGACAACGAGCTCGAAGTGTAGAAGTGATCCAAGGAGAACCTAGTTAGCCCGTCTTGAACCTTGCTGAGCCGTGAACCATACTACGTTGAACCTTGTACCTAGCTTGATCCATACGTACCCTTATTCCCCACCAAATCATGGTGAGGTGAGAAAAACACAAAGCCTCTCTATTTTATTTCATTATATTTATCAATTTTACACGTTTACTTTTATCTTTTATTTCGTAAATATTAAACGTAACATATATATGTTTTTCCTTCTTTTCATTTTTGACCACGCTAGAAATCATGTTTGATAAAGTTTTGGAACTAGTAATAACGTACACGTACTAAAAATAACACGTTCCTTATGACCTTGACCTAGTCGAAAATACTTAGAATATTTCTAAGTATAGAAACTGTTTTAAATATAAAGTTTTGGTCATAAGCTTTGGTCTTGTCATTTGTAAACTCGACACATAACCATGCCTTTTTAAAGCTCGACTCCAATTTTGATATAACAAATAAACGAGAGACACTTTTTATTCGACCTATTGACCTCGTATGAACTGTTTTCTAGAGCCAAAGTAAATCGACCTCTAAGCTATTTTTCAGAAATCTTTTATAACTTTTGGGCCTTAAAGCCCGTTAAGCTGTTAACAAGCTTATTCGATAAGCTGATCTCATAAGCTTGTTTGTAACGTTTTTACAACTTAAAATATAGTCCAAGTCCAGGCCCAAACTTTTCGTAAGCCCATTGAATCGGAAAATGTTAACGGGCCTTGATATTGTCTCGTTAAGGTCCATTTAGTGAAATAAGTTATTTTTAAGCTAATAAGTAGTTAAAATAAGTTATTTTTAATACCCTGAGCTTATTTATCATGTCAAAAAGCTAAGTTATTAATTTGGTAATTTTTGGACTAACTATGCAAATTTTCTTAACCGAGGGACTAAAAGTGTCAAAACTGCAAACTTGGGGTATAAACTATCAAAACAGATTTTTATAAGTTAGAAACTGTTAATAATGAAATTTGGAAGTGAGAAATGTAAATAATAATACTTTTGGACTTAAAATGTAAATTATGTATAACTTGGAACTAACAACGTAAATATATTCCGTTAAGGGTAAAATATGTAAATTGATAAAACTTAAAGGATTTTTCTGTAAATATTATTTTATAAAAATAATAATATTGTTTATATGAATGAATATATATTCGGGATAAAGAAACGAGATAAGTTTTATATATATACGTTATATATTCGTAATTATAATTAAACGACATAACGATACATTATTTATTTCTTGTAAAACGATACGTCTATTTTTATATCAATCATCAATCATTTTATTTACAAGTTATATGAATATATAACTTTATTTTTTTTAAACTTCAAACATTTAAACAAACACGAGATTCGTTTATAATTAAATGTCTAACATTCGCGATAAAACCAGATTTAGACTATCAACTGAAACTTGCATTATCTTTTAGGTTGTGTTGTGTGAAGCCGTTTCCTTGCTTTGTTGAGACTACGATACCACTGTACTACTAAGGTGAGTTCATAGCCCACTCTTTAACTATTTTTCCGTGGGGGAGATACATGCTTAAAACTCGAACACAAGTCTTTTATACCGGGTATTGAAATACCGTCAGGCCAATGTTATTTGCTTAAGTTACTATTGTCAGAAGTCCCTCGATCATGAACCTTAATCACTTGAAGGGTGAACGTAAATAATTGTGGATAGTACTATTAGTGATTGACAATCCTCGTTTGGTTGTTGGAGAAAACACCAGGCGCACTTTATTGTTCTTATAAATAGGTTATTGACAAATACCTATCTTTGGGGGCCTATTACTTACCATCATAATCCACATTTATGATTGGCTGTTAATCGTTGAGTATCATGAGCTTAAGGCAATAACAGGAACATTGATTTTAACATATTGATTGTATGTGATTACAATACATTCTTAACTTGTGATTCAAACTCTTAAACTCAAACCTATGAATATCACTCAACTTTATGTTGACTTTAGCATGTTTATCTCAGGTAACTAAACAAGACGGATCTGGATGGCACGGAGTGGGCAAAAGCTTGACAAGAACCATAATAAACTACTTATCTTCCTTCAGAATAAAACACGTTCTTAACTTAATAATGTCTTGTATCCCAGATATTTGGTATTTTTGAAATAAATTAAACTTTAATACGTCACTTTGTGTTGTTTACTATAATTGTGACAAAGATCCTTGAAGTAATACCCCGAAAGTCTTCCGCTGTTATTAACGACTTTTGGGGGTGTTACACCTTTAATGAGGCTATGAAAGATGAAAAGTGGAGGAATGCCATCCAGAAAGAGATACAAGCATTGGAAGATAATGGAACATGGATTGTGACAAAACTTCTTGTAGGGAAAAAGGCTATCGGAAGCAAGTGGGTATATAAAATTAAGTATCATTCAGATGGTTCGATTGAGAGGTATAAAGCAAGACTAGTTATTTTGGGGAACAATCAACTTGAAGGGCTCGATTATAACGAGACATTCGCACCCGTTGCAAAGATGGTAACTGTGCGCACTTTTCTTGCGGTTGCATTAGCTAAAAATTGGGATCTTCATTAAATGGATGTTCGTAATGCATTTTTACATGGGGATCTCGAGGAGGAGGTCTACATGAAGTTACCCCCTGGTTTCGCTCTTCGGAGAATAAAGTTTGTCGTCTTTAAAAATCGTTATACGGGCTAAAACAAGCCCCTTGATGTTGGTTCGCTAAGCTAGCTGCTGCTTTGAAACGATATGGTTTTCACCAGTCTACTTCAGATTACTCTCTTTTCACATTACAACACAACCAGGTGCATCTTAATGTGTTGGTCTATGTTGATGATCTTATTATATCAAGATCTTGGAACTCTAAAATACGTTTTGGGTATTGAAGTAGCTCGAAATTCCGCTGGTATGTTTTTATACCAACAAAAATATACATTAGACATTATTTCAGAAGCCGGTCTATTGGGAGCAAAAGCTACTCATCTTTCACTAGAACAAAACCATTAGTTTACCTTTGGCCAATGGCAAGCCTTTAGTTGACCCTGAACCGTACTGTATATTGGTTGGAAGATTAATATACCTTTCAGTTACACGGCTTGATCTTTCGTATTGTGTACATATGTTGGCACAATTCATGCAAAGTCCCTTACAAGAGCATTGGGATGCAGCACTACGTGTAGTGCGTTACTTAAAAGGTACATCGGGTCAAGGAATTTTATTACGTGCTGCTTGTGATTTGCAACTCCATGGTTGGTGTGATTCAGATTGGGCTGCTTGTCCCATAACTAGGCGATCACTTACTAGTTGGTTTATTCAGCTTGGAGACTCCCCCATTTCATGGAAAACCAAGAAACAACATACGGTGTCTTGGTCTTTGGCTGAAGCAGAAGATCGATCCATGGCTACAACTACATGTGAGTTAAAGTGGTTGAAAGCATTATTATTGTGTCTTAGCATTGCACATCCTCGACCTATGAAGCTTTCTTGCGACAATCAAGCTGCTTTACACATTTCAGCTAATCCAGTTTTTCACGAGCGTACAAAACATATAGAGGTTGATTTTCACATTATTCGTGATGAAATTTTGACGGGGAATATTGCTACACAATATGTGCCTACTCATATTCAACTAGCAGATATCTTCACGAAGGCGTTGGGGAAGAAATAGTTCGATTTTTTTCTTGGCAAGTTGGGCATTCGAAATCCGCATGCTCAAACTTGAAGAGGGGTATTACTGTAATAATATATTGCATATCTTTTATACCTCTTTAATATTTGGTGTATCTTTTATAATTGGCATGGATACATAAGCAGTTGTATATTAGTTGTATATAGGTGTATATCCATATTTACATGAGGTGTAACTTTGTATAAATTGATGACTAAAGATCAATAAGAAAGGTAGAAGTTTCTTGGCCATCTCTGATCCTGTTATTTGACAAAAAACCTATGGAATATTGCTGCTGTAATGTTCTTAGAGAGGATATGCCTAAGGTTATGGAATATTGCTGCTGTAATGTTCCAAGATCTTTCATATAAACTGATGCTTTTGATTTTAGAGTTAAGGAAGCATGTAATGTTCTTAGAGAGGATATGCCTGAGGTGGTATGGTATAAGCCTGTCTGGTTTACGCAATGTATTCCTAGACACGCTTTCATATTATGGATGGCCATTAAGGGCAGGTTAAAGACCCAAGATAGACTCTCTAGGTGGTTTCATTTGAACAACAATCTTTGTCCTTTATGTTCAGTTTGTATGGATTCGCATAGTCATCTATTTTTTTATTGCCAGTTCTCTACCTTTTTATGGGACAAGCTTAAGATTATGGCTAGACTTGATAATGTCACTAATGTTTGGGCCGAGGTTATATCTGGGATATGTATTAGGAAGGCTAGTAACTCTATTTGGAATATTATATAAAGGCTTGTCTTTGGAGCCGCAATTTACTTTATATGGCAGGAGCGTAATATTAGACTTTTTGCTAAAAAGGATAGATCAGTGAATGCTGTTTTTAATCAGATTGTCAATGTGGTTAGGCTTAAGTTGTTAAGTCTCAATATTAAGAGGTCTTATGAAGTCTGTAAAGCTGCCGAGATATGGGGTCTTCCTGGTTTGGGTAGAAAGGGTATTATGGGGATTATTGATGAGATGGATATGGATGATATCACTTAGTATGCATTCCAGTTTTGCTATATGCAAAAAGGGTATTTGGTTGTTTTGTGTGGATTACATTGTTCAGGTCAAGTGGTGCTTTAGAATGTATTCTCTTCACTCCTCTATCAGTTTTGATGGTCTTCTTGTGTGCAAGCTGAATTTTGGTTTTAACACTACTGTTGATGGTGTGTGGACTGTGGGGAGTTGGTATAGTTGGCTTTGTGGGTACTTCTGGTATTTTTGTGAAATCTGTATTGTGCAATTTTGGTGGTGTTTCATGCCTCATTTGTCACATCCTCTCAACCGTCTTAATATTCCACATAAGCGCAATCTGTTCGTTGGTTTTGGTACCACCTTATTAGTGAGGCTTGATAATGGTATTATGGAACAGGGATATTGCAGGTATTTTATTGACATTTCTAACAAAGGTGCTACTTGTGGTCTTTGTTGGAATTTCTGTATTGTTTGTATTGTGAAGGATAGGTGTTGCATTAGCCTTTATTCTCTCCATTCTTCTTGTAGCTTTGATGACTTTCAGGTGTACAAGCTAAGTTTTGTTTTTATCTCTTCTGTGTTGGGGAGGTTTAAGAGGAAGTTGCGCTCTTTTCCTACCCCAAGGTGTTCCCTTTGGGTTTTACTTTAGGTAGGTTTTTAAAGAGGCAATTCCCTTTAAACTGCCACATTGGCACTCTCCTTCTGGTTCATATTGGGTTGCTTCAGTTTGTTATTATGGTGATTTGTTCCTTGAAGATGTTATGGTCTTGGAGTACACATGTTATTTGTTTCATAATTATTTTGAAGTCTGCTGATTATACTTTGTTCTATGATGATGCTGCTCAAGTTTTGTTGGCACTGTTCGGATGCTCGTGGCTATGAATATAGTATCTCTCAATTTTAGTCTTAGCAGTTTAGCTTGCTATATGTTATCCTCATATTGTGATGTCCGGAGGTGCATTGGTTGGTCCCTTTGCACTGGTCCATGTATTCCGAAGTATGAGGATGACTCTAGCTCAAGCCTTCTTCCTGCTATGAGTGGTTTTGAGGTTACCTTGGTTGATATCTTCTGATTTTGTATTATTTCCATGTTCTGGTTTCCAGATTTTGGTAGTTTGTTTCTTGTAGTGTTTTTTGGTTATTATGTATTTTGAGCATGGAATTTTGTACTTGGCTATTTTGCCTTTTAAAGCCAAAGTAGCTAGCTAGGGAAGTTGTAACACCCCCAAAATCATCACGTCAGCGGAAGACTTAAAATGTCAGCGGAAGACTTAAAATGTCAGCGGAAGACTTTTTGGGTGTTACTTCGAGGATCTTTGTCACAATCATAGAAAACGACACAAAAGTGACGCTTTAAAGTTTAATTCATTCAAAATACCAAATATTCGAGACATCAAGATGTTTCATAATTTAAACAACAAGTTTATTTGAAATATGTCAAAATGTTTATTTAAGCCCATGCCGGGTTACAAGCCCACTCCGTGCCTTCAAGTTCCTTCTTGTTTAGTTACCTGAGATAAACACATGCTAAAAGTGTCAACACAAAGGTTGGTGAGTTCATAGAGTTTATAGTTTAAATCGTTAATTAGAAAATGAGTGATTTCCTTATCAATTCAATACAAATCAATCCGTTGGTTTGCCCTTCACCGGGCCAACACCAAAATAGTAGTTTGTTTGACAATTATTAATAGTTTTTCCTGCTATATAGTGAGCACAATCTCGTAGTTTAATAAAACAGAGGGCTACAACATCGTACGCCCTTAACATCAGTCATTGCAGTGCTATATTATTACTGTTCTCTTGCCCTAAGCTCATGACACTCAACGATTAACAGGCATCAAAGTTATCCATAATAATGATGTAAAACAGTGGCCCTCAAGATAGGTATTTACCAGTAACCTATGAAATCAAATAAAGTGCATTTGGTGGCTTTCCTCTAGCGACCAAATGGGGATTGTCAATCCCTAATAGATCTATTCACAATTATTTACGTTCACCCTACAAGTGATTAAGGCGCATGATCGAGGGACTTTCGGTAATAGGTACTTAGGCAATAGAGATCAAATATAGCATATCGTTGAAAAATCGCTTGTAATCATGTCTATAGCAGGTATTTCCTTATGAGATATAAAAATATGTAAACCAGTAAAGTTTATATGAAATACAGTCATGTATTTAATTAATGAATACTTGTAAAAGTAAAAACAGTAGTTAAGCATGTATCTCCCCCAAAAACGTTTATAAATCATTGTAAAACAAGTAAGAGTAGGGGCTATGACTCACCTTGGAAGGTAGTGACGTAGTAACACAATGGTGCCAAAGAGTATGGCCGAAAAGAGTAACATAAGTGATGTCAAGAATTGGAGCATAACGATATTGAATTCGGCACGACCTAATGAATATGAGCTTGTCACAAATACGGTACGCGAAGAGTACTCAATGCGTATGAGTTTTCAAAAGATAATATGTTTTAGTTTTCGTGGAATATTTGTATTAATGTTTGTAAAAGTTTAGTATCATCATTCGTGTGGTGGTTCTAAGGTTAAGACTCGAATACACATACCATAGTATAAAACATATAACACACTTATGACGGGAAGTAAACACGTAAGAATCAATTAGCAGAAAAGCGTTATAATGAGTGGGTGGTTAAGTTTTAGGCATTCACCTGGTGTCCCCCAAATAATGTATGTTTTATAATAAATCATATGTTTTAATATGTAGAACAATTAGGAAAAGTTTAATGTAACTATCCTTCTTGTTTTTGTTATCGGTTTTTGTTATAATAAAAGTTATTGAGATAATATATATTAAGTATGGAAATGCAAGCTTAATATGATTCGTTTTAGTCCGTTATGTCACATGTATAGTTAACCCGATAGTCTTAGTTCATACGACGTGTTAACGTCGATTAAAGTACTAGTTTGGCCTTTATGTTGACTTTTCTACATATATATATACTTTACTTAAATCTGACCCGGCCCAAACGACCCACTAAAACACATTTTCACATCTCGGACTCAAAAGAGATTTTATGTAAAACGACATTCCGGAAAACTTTTTAGTTATAGCCGAGACCTGAATCTCAACGTAAAATGACCAAAATGCCCCTGCAAGTTTCAGCTGGTAGTTTGACTTTTTAAATGAACTGCAGTAGTTTGACTTTCCGTTTTGACCCATTATATTACCTTTTTGTGACTCGGACTCTAAAGAGATTTTATGTAAGACGTCTTTCCAGACAACTTTCGTGTTTCGGCCGAAGGCCGAAACAGTTCAGAAGGTTCCCAAAACAACCCATTTCAGTTCTGCGTAGTATTCAAATTAAATAATATAATGCTGAATTTTAATATAGTATTTTCCAGATTTCGGATGGTCATAAAAACTTCGTTATTAGGAGTTACGAGACGTTCCAATTACCGAAACGAACATAAAAATAAGCTCTTTCAAATTATTCAATCAAAATTTAATTTTTACAAAGTCTCGAACCTCAGTTTGCGTATCACAAAAATCTGTACAAATATTACTTGTTCCAAGCACCTCAAAACCTCATATTTAAGCCTCTATTCCAAGTATAATATTTATAATATGACATATAAACAATACGTGAGCGAAACAATCATCCCGCAGCACGATCTAACCTATTCACGCAGAACAAACTAACACCCTTTGGGGTGAACTGCGCTGCAACAGTAGGTAATAAACAAACCAAGCGCACCCTAGTTGGGTCGCGGTGTAAGCCTAAGCAAACAAGCCAAAATCAAACCCACACCCTCTTGGGGTGGGCTGTTAGCATAACCAAATCAAACGGACCTTTAGGTCGTGGTGGTGTGAGCCGAAACCAATCCAAACGGACCCTTGAGTCGTGGTGGTATGAGCTGAAACCAATCCAAACGGACCCTTGAGTCGTGGTGGTATTTCTAAATCCACGACCACCATAACCACATGAAATCAATAACACTTTTTATTTTTAATAGTTTAACCACACGAATCATTGTTAAAAACATGTTTAATCCAGTTTTACATCCATGAAAGATTAATAAATCGATTAATATATAGTTTGATCAATAAGTTAACAAAGATAGATTTTGGTTTAGACCTACCAAGGAGGGGATGAGGAGGTAAAGAGGTGATGATGGTGGTTTAGCTTGAACCAAACGAGACCCAAATTCAAACCAACACCCATGGCCTTCAATTTATTATCAATAAACAAGTGAATCAAAATGATGAAATTTGTGTTTGTGTGTGGTGTGCTTCGTATAGCAGAGAAAAGAGAAGAGATGATATATGAATTGTTGTTTTGATGCAAATGGTAGGAAGGAACACATATATATAAGGGAGGTGAGTAGTGTTGGTGGTGTGTCGATACAAACAAGAAAAGAAAGGAGTTCATGTATTTTGTCTTAGGTTACACTTGGGGGAGGTTTACTTGGGTCAGGTCGTATTTCACAGATAACAGCCACGAATTACATTTTTGGTTCAAAATCTCGCGAGTCTAGACGTAAAACATTATTTCGGACAACTTTCGTGTTTTACACTTTTTCTGGTTCGGACCAGAAGGGCCTTAAAATTGGGATTTAAATACGTTACAGAAAGTTGGTGGTTTATTCGAATTTATATGAAGTGTCATTGGAACAAAGTTATTATTTGTGTCAAATTGAGATGAAACGTGTAAGGTGCCTTAACTTGATCAATATCCCAGTATCATAATTATATTTGAAGGTTGATAACAATTGTCATTCATGTTTCTTAGAGGTCAAATATTATTAGCGAGTACACATGGGATTTTTGTAGGCTCGGGATTTATTTAAATTGTATTTGTTAATTATTGAAACGTATACTTATTAAGTATCAATGTTTTAAGTTATGTATGGTATCTAGGTTATTAAGGTTTAGGTGTAAATGTCGTTTCAAGATAAGGGTGAATAACGTTGTAATTCACAAAGTATATATATAAAAAAAATTGTTATGGGTAAAAATGGTTAATTTATGTTGTAATAATGTATTGATCATAGGAAAATTTTACGGGATGTTATAGAAGTGTCCTAGCAGTTTTAAGCTTTTTGTTTTTTTGTTTCTTGTTGCCTTTTGGCTTTTTCTTAATAAAATTTACCATTAAGAAAGAAAAACCACTTGTATAAATGTAATAACCTATTAAAACTAGTATCTCTTGGGCTACAGGGTTCCGTTTTAGCCCCAGGACCAGGGAAATCGAAGCTTGCAACAATGAGAACGTTGTGGTAAATGCCTACGGCGGTTTATGGAACTTTCGATCCCCTCAAACACTATATTTTTGAGTTAATTATGTTTTTATGTTTTTTTTTTCAATTTTTTGGACTTTGTTTTTGGGCTAGGGCCCGACCCTTTTACCTTTTAGGCCTGTTTCATGATTTTTGGACTATTTAATAATCGTATTTTTGTGCTAGAATAATTAGTTCTAAAATTGATGACATCAAATAAGCACATATTATTGGCATCATTTATCCTATATTATTGACTTGTTTTATATCACTTTATATGAGAATTGATACTTAATCGTTTACTTTTGTAATTCTCAGTTATAAACAAGCGTTCGGTGAAAGATACCTATTTTGGACGTAAAATGGAGCAAAATGGATCAAGTTGGAAAAGTCTACTGAACTAAAGGAAGATAAGCTGTATCATTCCAGACAGATGCGACGTATACCAACACTTAGACAATTATGAAGACCATAGCCCGCCTTTGAAGCATCCGCCGCATGGATTCATCCCATGCGCCGCATGGATTCATCCCATGCGCCGCATGTGAAACCTTGGTCAACGAAGAAGATCTAACTTGTTTACTCCAGATGCGCCGTATTACATTCCCAATGTTGATACAAAAGATGGGCGTTCCTAGTTTGGGTTCCTGCTCTCGTACCAATTAGCTCTTAATGCTTGAAACCTCCGCACTAAGAAAGTAAACAAACACCGTTAGGCTTATCGTGGGATTGTCTCCCACAATTATCCTCCGGCGTGAGAGTAAGTAATCGGTTTAGGGTATATTGAAGAGTTAGGGTTTGTAAATCGTACCTTTAATGAGAATTATGTCATTCTTTATATAGGCACGAAATCCTTGTAGATTTCATGTTCCTCACTCTTCGCACGCGTAGTGCTTATCCGGCCTATGGATCTTTATCCATAAATAGAACATCCTTATCTAGACCATAAATAGTTTGGTCGGGTTTGGGCTTTCGTGAGTCCAAACCGTTAGTGGTATGGCCCAAATCATTGTCATGATTGCCCACTTATAGTGGACTTGGGCATTAGTAGTGTTTATCATTTGGGCTTGTGGCCCAAATATAGACTATACGTCATCATGTCCCCTCAGTCTAGTGTGCGCGGGTCGTAGCCGCGGATGCTAGACTAGTGAGTGCAGTGGTAAGCGTGGCGGGAAGAACTCAACATAATTACCGCCCAATATTTGGAACCATGTATCTAGTCCCAAAATATCTCAAAGATACCTTGGGAAACGGGGAGAGTGTCCACGTATTTATCGGGAAGTGGGAAAAAGCGCTTGTACTTCCTTGCATTCTAGCCACACGATCAACGTTAGTGGGATCCACGTATCGTGCATCTGAGACAAGGGGAAACCCTATATAAGGGGCTCCTCATTTCACTGTTTTAACCACAGTGAAAAGACGCATTAAAATGGTCAAACAGTTAGAAGAGTTCCACTCTGAAATTGACGAGGATGAACTACGTCAGTTCACCTCTGACTACTTTATCCCGCTTGCGGTGCATCCGAAAGTACCGGATGCGAACGCATGTATAGCGGATTTCCCTGAGGGAAAGATAGGGGTGTACACGCGCTTCTTTGAATTTGCAAACCAGCACGTACCCATATCCCATTTTCTGAGCGACGTGCTCAATTTTTATCAGCTCCATATTTCTCATCTGCACTGCATAGGTGTAGCGAAAATAATAAATTTCGAAATAAATTGTCGTTTACTTGCGATAAATCCCACTATCAACCTCTTCCACGCGTTTTACCACACGTCGTGGTCGAACGGGTGGGTAACGTTTTCCAAACGTCCAGGGGGTTATCAGTGTTATACTGAAAAGGTAGATGCCCTGAGGGGTTGGAGAGAGAGGTTCTTTTGGGTTGATAGCTGTGTATTTCCACGCCCTCTGAGTTTTTTGCTCAAGGGGAGCTCGCAAGGGATGAGCGCCCGGACCCCGGTACGTACAGTGTAGAGGATGTGGAGGTTATTAATGATAACCGCATCCCAATAAATTATTATCCTGAGGAGTTCTTGGTGCATATGGGGATGAGCCGCAACTACTTCGGAGGAAGTGGTGAAGTGCCCACGTTTTTGGATGCAAGCGGCCGGGGTGGGTGCTCGTCCTTTCTTTTCCTTGCGATTATAATGTAAGCCTCTTTTTATACGATGATTGTATTCACTAACTTGTTCCTCATTTTGTGTGTTTATATGTTGCGCAGAGATGGATTTGTTCGCTGTAGTGAAGCTGACGAAGCCGACGCAGGTAACTGTGGACGTGTGCCCCTTGAGGGAGGGTGAGGTGCCTATTCTGGAGGCTACTGCTGGGTGTCTACTGGAGCTTGCGCGGGAGGAGTCTTCTGGCGCGTCACAACCTTTGGTGAATGCGACCCCAGTCCAGACGGTGCCTGCGCAGGTGGTGGTGACACCTGAAATTGCGCGCGCTGAGTCATCCACGAGTGCTGGGATTCTCAAAGTGGATATGGACTCTGAAGAGGAGTGTCAAGGTGTGAAGCGCAAGGCTGTGGTTGATGATGGTGAAAGGACCTCCAAGCGTAGGCGTCATATTATCAGTGTGGATGAGTCCATAGACGAGGAGACATCATTGTCTGTTGCTGCGCATCAGAATGCTCAGACTTCTCCCTTTATGTAAGTAAGCTGAGTATTTATGGTTATAGGTGTTTTTGCGCAGCACCATTCTCTAACTTTGATTATCGTTGTTTGTAGTGACGATGCTGCAGGGGGTGATGCAGCGTCCGTGGAGGGGTCAGTGCCACCTCAGGCGGCTCATACTCATGTGGAGGAGCCGGTGAGAGCTGATGAGGGGATGTCTGCGCAACAGCTGATGGAGGAGCTGGGGGCTGTTGCTGCGCGTTAGTCTGAGTTAGTTACTCAGCTGAAGGTGTGGTATGTTGGAGAAGGTAGCAGTCTCGCTCAGAAGGATGAGGAGATTGCTTTGTTCAGGGCGCAGTAAGCCGATGCGCGAGCAGAGGTAGAGTCTACCACTGCGCATGCTATGAAGGTTGCTGATGAGAAGCTGTCCTTGATGGTTGAGCTGAAGCACGAGCGCAGGAAGATGGAACAGTTCAGGTCTAACTTATCTTGGGGTTTAAAGTACCTCGAAGAGAAGAAGGCCGAGCACTTTGGCCATATTAATGAAATTCGCGCGCAAGTGGATAAGGCTCTGAAGGTGCAGGAGGGCAAGCTGCGCAAGCTAAGTATAGAGTACGATGAGGAGTTATATCCTCATCTCATGTCTATGATTGCTGAGCGCAGGTATGTGTTGTCTATTCCACAATCTTGACTTACTATATGTATTAATGCTCCTTTTACTTTCTAATGCATCCGTTGTTGCTTGTGTAGGTGGTTGATCAGCCATGGTTTGCGCCTAGCTGCCATGGGTACCTTGGAGTCCCCCGAGGTCGTAGAGGCCTTTGGAAAGGTCGTGGAGTGCGCTGTGGCACGCGATAAGGCCCAGGCTGTGGAGGAGCTCCATGAAAGCAAGATGCTGAGTGTGCCACTTGCAGAAGTCCCTGGGTACAATGCAGATGCGTTTGATGAGCTGGTGGAGGCGATGGAAAAGATGAAAGTCTTTGAGTTTCCTCAGATTACCCGCTTGGAGCGTAACCAGGACTATCCTATCAACGTGATCATGCAGGGTCTAACCCTGGCTAAGCACATAGCTGAAGATGCAGAGGCGCACCCTGATTAGTTTTTGAAGCCAAACGAATCGCAGCTGATGGTGCCTGTTTTTGCCCACCCTCCTCATATGCTGAATCCCTTCGCTCTTGAGAAGGAAATTTTGTTGAAGAAGTGCTTAGAGGCACATGAGACCAGAGCTGCTCGTAAGAAGGGCGTGAAGGGAAATGCCATCTTATGTGGTGTTGGCGCAACCCATCTTCCCAGGTCTGATGGGATTCCTGTTAGCGTACCAATGGTGTCTCAGGAAGATAGCAGCCTGTTAAGAAGGCTAAGTGAGGCTGGGGAGTTGGCATCCACAGCTAGTAGTTCAAGTCATAGGCGTGCTCGTAGCATTTAGGTGTATATTTTTTTTTTAATTATGACTTGTATGAACTCGTGGCTCTCATTAATAATAATGTTTATTTTATTTCGTATGTCTTGTCATTTGTACTTAGATTTAGGAGATCATCCAAGAATCAAGTTGACAATGCCACATACTTAGAATGATTTTAATTTAAGTGTGTAACTTAAAAAGAAATGTGAAGATAAACTTGCATTATTTTGCAAAGATTATATCAAAAAATGGCCAAGAGTCTTGGCCCATGGATTGCTAAACGTGTACAGTGTACGCTATGTTGCGTATCCATCGTGAGATACGCACTTAAAACTTATTTCAACGTCTTGAAAGTAAGGCGTTTAGCAAAGATACGTGATCCAATGTTGATGGCTTTGCAACCCTCTTACTTAACGAGTTAGTTAGTAGGTTTACTCATCTTTTCTGCCGTCGTGGGTCTTAGTAAGTGCATGCACGCCATGTAGGCAAAATATAAAATAACAATATTGAAACATAATAAAAATGTGCGTAATAAAGTTAAGTGTGTTATGGAGTTAGCTAGAAACCATAACGTTTTATTAATACTTGGAAGTTTTTAGAAGATAAAAGACAATTCCTAAAAAAAAAGAAAATTCAAAGACAGACATTTATTGGGCACGTACTAAAGTGCAAGGTTGTCTGTTTGTGGGCCGTAGCCTTTCCTAAAGATAGCATCTCTTGAGATTGCAGATATTCCAAGTGTGTGCCAGCTCGTGGGCTTCCATATCGCGCAGCTTGTATGCACCATTACCTAGTGCGTCCGTGACCTCATAGGGTCCTTCCCATTTGGGTCCAAGCTTGCCCGTGTCTTCTGCGTGGCTTGCATCATTAGCGCGATATACAAAGTCTCCTGGCCTGAAAGAAGTGTGTTTGACCTTTGCATCATAATACCTCTTCATCTTTGCTTTAGCCTTTGCTTCGCGTATAGCTGCGCGTTCACGCCTTTCTTCAAGCAAGTCCAAGTCTATGCGCCGCTCCTCGTCATTTGTTGTGACGTTTATTTCCGCTGTACGTATATTTGGCTTTCCAATTTCGGCTGGTATGACGGCTTCTGTCCCATAGACAAGAGAGAATGGTGTGTCTCCGGTACTGGTTTTGATTGTTGTGCGGTGCGCCCATAAAACATGTGACAATTCATCCACCCATTTTCCTTTATGTCTATCTAGGCGCGCTTTTATTCGTTCGCTTAGGCTACGATTCGCGCGTTCAACCAAGCCATTGGTTTGTGGGTGTTTTACTGAAGCAAAGTGTTGCGTAATGTTTAATTGCACGCACAAATCTTTAAATGGGTTATCACAGAATTGTTTTTCGTTGTCTGAAATAATCTCCCCAGGTAGTCTGAAGTGACACACAATGTTGTCCCACACGAAGCGTTTGACCTGATTGCCAGTGATGCTCACCACTGCTTTTGCCTCAATCCACTTGGTAAAATAGTCTATGGCTACGATGAGGAATTTTAGCCCTCCCGCTGCAACTGGGAAAGGGCCTACGATGTCAATGCCCCATTTATAGAATGGCCATGGTGAGGTGATGGGGGTTAATTCTTGTTGTGGTCGGCGCGGAATTGGCCAGTGGACTTGGCAGTCGCTGCATTTCTTTATCATGTCCCGCGCGTCGCGGTGCATAATAGGCCAATAGTATCCTGACCGCAGGGCGCGCGCCACTACAAACCGTGGTCCTGAGTGCATGCTACATGAACCAGCGTGAATTTATCGGAGTACATAATCTGCTTGAAGAGGTCCGACACATCGGAGCCAAGGTTGTAGGAATGAACGTCGATATAGGACGCCATCTCAGAGTTTAAATCGCTGCGCAGTGCGCCGCACCCTTCGAGCGTCCTTCTGATCTTGTGGTAAGGTTCCTTTGCTTATAAATTCAATGATAGGTGTCATCTACATAGGATCCTGTTCTTCTATCACTGTTGATACTTCCATCTCCAAAATTGATTTGCTTTTTAGAGTTTCCACTAATACCTGTTTTGATAGGTGCGCAAAGCTTGTAGATGCGATCTTGCTAAGCGCGTCAGCTTTCCTATGTTCTCCTCTAGGTACTTGTTTGATTGTAAACCTATCAAAGTTCTGAATTAAAGACTTGGTTTTTTCAAGGTATTGGACCATGTGTTCATCCTTTGCTTCATATTCGCCTAGCATGTGGTCAACTACTAGCCTGAAATCCACATTTGCCTCTAGGTTGCGTACACCCATTTGAATTGCAATGCGCAGTCTAGCGTGTAGGGCTTCATATTCTGCCTCATTGTTTGTGGCTGTGAATTCGAAGCGCAGTGCGTAGGTGAATTCTACTCCTTCTGGATTAGTGAGGATGAGGCCTGCGCCTGACCCATCCACACATGAGGATCCGTCTGTGAATAAAACCCATGGTTCTTGTAACTATGTCTTGCCTGTTGAAGGTGGAGTATCGCTATCTGGCTTCTCAACAATAAAATCGGCTAATATCTGCCCCTTGATTGCAGTGCATGGTCTATACGAGATGTTATACTCACTCAACAACACACTCCACTTTTGTAGCCGTCCTGATGCGTCAGGTTTAGAGATAACTTGTTTGATGGGCTGGTCCGTGATACAGCTATTGGGAGCGCCTGAAAGTATCTGCGCAGTCTTTTAGCTGCGAATACTAGAGCTAGGACCAGCTTTTCCATAGCGCTGTAGTTAGTCTCTGTCTTTTTCAGTGCCTTGCTTACAAAGTATATGGGCGTTTGAATGGAGTTCCTATCTGTCAATAGTACTGCGCTAACTGCTCCATGGGTTGCAGATAAATACATGATCAACTCTTCCCCTGGTCGCGGTACGACAAGTTTGGGAAGTGATGCAAGATGCTGTTTTAGTTGTTGGAAGGCTTCCTCTGCCTCCTCGGTCCAACGAAAGTCTCCCTTTTTTGTACACTTCGCGAGTGTTTTGAAAAAGAGGGACTGACTTGTCTGCTGACTTGGATAAAAAACGGTTTAGCCCAGCTAGCTTTCCGTTTAATGACTGGACTTCTTTCAGTGTGCGCGGTGAGGGGAGATCGATGACAGCTCTTGTCTTTTCTGGGCACGGCTTGATGCCATCAGGTTCTATTAAATATCCAAGGAACATTCCTTCTATTGCGCCAATGGTGCACTTCTTGGGGTTTAACTTCATATTTATCCCTCCAAGTGTTTTGAATGTCTCCTCGATGTCGCGCACCAATTGTTCCTTGGTATGACTCTTTATAACAAGGTCATGGACATAAACTTCTAGGTTGCGACCTACTTGTTTTTCAAAATCCATGTCCACCAATCGCTGGTATGTGGCACCCGCGTTCTTTAGACCAAAGGGCATTTTTGTGTAGCAATATACCCCTTGACTTGTGTGGAAGGCTATTTTTTCTTCATCTTCCTCTGCCATCTGAATTTGATGGTACCCTTTGTATGCATCTAGGAAGCATTTAAAGGGATATCCGCATAGGGATTCTATCTTCCAGTCAATTTCTGGTAGCGGGTAGCAGTCTTGTGGATATGCTTTATTAAGATCCGTGAAGTCTACGCACATTCTCCAACTGCCATCACTCTTTTTTACCATTATTGGGTTGGAAAGCCAGTCATGGTAGTAGGCTTCCCGCATGATGCCTGCGTCTACTAGTTTGTGTACTTCTTCCAAGATGGCTTTTGCATGATCTGGAGCTTGCCCGCGCTTTTTCTGTCGTATTGGAGGGAATCCTTGTCGGATTTGTAGCTTGTGCTCCGTGATGGATCGTGGTACGCCAGTCATGTGTTTTGGTTCCCACGCAAAGATACTTAGGTTCTTTTGCAAGAGTGCGCACACAGCTGCTTTACCTTTGTCGGATAAAGATCCTCCAATCGATATTTGCAGATCTGGGTAATCAGGGTGAATGGCAACCTTTAGGTTTGGTATTTTTGCTGCGCGCTATTCTGGAACACTCTCCACCTCACTGGTTACCGCGTTGCATTCTTTAGGCGGCACTGTGGTATTGTAGAGGGTGACAATCCCTCCTTCTACTGGAAATTTGAGCATCCCATGTGTTGTGGATGGTACAGTACGCATGGATGATATTCCAGGTCTCCCAATGATGTCGTTGTACGGTGAAGGAGACTTGATTATCATGAAGTTTATCCACATTGCTGTAGAGTGTTGTTCATCACCCACAACTACAAGTAGGCGTAATTGCCCCATAGGCCATATCTTTTCTCCTGTGAAGCCAGTCAGCGACGTCGTGGCCGGTATTAACTGACTTTGTATCTCAGGTCGCAGCCTTTTGAAGTAGTGTTCATACAGAATGTCTGCGGATGCTCCTCCATCGATATTTATGCGGCGAATATTGTGTCCCCCAGTATGTATCTCAATAGTTAGTGGCTCTATTACTGCGTTTTCCGCAGCTAGAGTGGGGAAGGATATCTCATTCTCTGAAGAGAATTTTTGACTGACCATTTGCTTTGTTTTGCGCTGCCATGACTGTATCATGTAGATAATGTCCGCTTTATCTTTGGAAGGTTCTTTTTTACCTCCATTCTTTTGTTTGTCCTTCCCTTCCTTAATATTCTTAACGAGGTGATCCATTCAACCCTCCTTTACTAATTTGTCAATTAGTTGTCGTAGATGGACACACTCGTTGGTGGTATGGCCCTTTTGTCCATGGTATTCGCAGTATCCGTTCCCTATACGCTTGTCCTCTGGGGTGCGCATTGGTGGGGGGTTTTGGGAAGTTTGCGCCTTCTGTTACAAATATTTCCCTTAGAGTCTTTGTGAGGGGGGTATACTTGTCATTATCTCGTCCACTTCCCTGACTGCGATAATTCTTGCTGCGATTGCTGCTCTGGTCATTGGATTGTCTCCTAGGCTGTTCTTGCTGCCTATAATTTGAGTAGCCTTTTTTGCTGTCCGCAGCGGCTGCTTCTCCGCGGATGAAGGATCTTGTGCGCTTCATTAGTTCGTCGAAGGTTTAGGGAACCTTGTCATTTAATTTTCTAATGAGTTCTTGGTTATTAATCCCATTCATGAACCCTGAAATTTTTAGGACTTCGGGACATGCCTTGACATGTATACATTCATCTTTGAAGCGCTCCATGTAAGCACTGGTTGATTCTCCTTGGCGCTGTTTTACTCTGGCTAATTCAACAGTGTTTTTAGCGTACTTCTTTCTTTAGGTGAAGTTTAAGCGGAATGCTTTTCGTAACTCTTCAAACCCGTCTATGCTCCTACGTGGAAGCTTGCTAAACCAAGTGCGCGCATTCCCCACTAATGTGGAGTTAAAATATATGACACCACACAGGTTGTGGCCAATTTTCGATAGTAGCAGCGGATTCGAAAATTTTTAGGTGGTCATCAGGATCACCCGTTCCATCATATATTTTAACATTAATGGGCATGCGCCTTTTCTTATAATCGGAGTAATCGCTGATGCATCGTGTAAATGCATCAACTTTCTGACAACGCCAAGGAAGAGATATGTCTTCGTCCTCTTCCTCGCTACGTCTTCCTCTGGACTTCCAATGTCCTGTCTCTTTGTCCTCGTTGTCCGAGGAGTCACTGGAGGATAGGTTATCCCTTTTGCGGTGCTTGCGCCGGTTTTCCTCAGAGGAGGAGCTTGAGGGGCTTTCACTTGGGTAAGTTCGCCATCCCAACCTGTCGTGAATTCTTCTGCTCCCAGACCTAGAGGAGCCTTCGCTCGGTGAATGCTGACGTCCAAGTCTATCCTGCATCCTGCGACTACCAAGTCTGGAGTGAACATTGGTGCGCCTTTTACCGTCCTCGTATTCCTCCGAGAATTGTGAGTCAGATGCTGTACCAAGTCTATCATGGATATTGGTACGTCTTTCATTATTTTCGCACCCCCCTCTTTGGTAGCGCGGTGGGGATGTTTCTGGGTTAAAGTTAAGCCGGGCCTGTAGGCTCTGGCTTGATCTTCTCCTCACTTCTTCTTGCATGAGGGCAGCCAGGGTTTCATAATTTTGGGATACAAAATTATTTAACGTTAGCTCAGGCATGTCCTCTTCTACTGCAAGAATTTCTGCCTCAACATTAGGCGCCCTATCTCGGTTAGGTGCGCCAGGTGGCATAGTGTTGTCCACAATAGGTGCCGATTGATGGGGGTATTGAAGAGGGTGCGCTGAAGTTCTTCAACGCTTGGAACCACCGTGGTGGTTTGAGTAGTCCTTGTAGGCAATTCTACCGCTGGGAGGGGCAGAGTTGGTCCCGTTTCTTGGTGACCAGGCGCACTGGTTGTTCCAGAGGCCTGCCTAGAGGTCAAGTCTTGGGGGTTCTTCCTCTGGGGGTCACCACGTGTTTTTTCCAGTTGCGGAGTCCGCTGGCTTGAGTTTTTGTGTTTCGTTATTCTAGTTCTTCGTGTAGGGTCCCACGGATGGCGCCACTTGTGGATACAAAAGATGGGCGTTCCTAGTTTGGGTTCCTACTCTCGTACCAATTAGCTCTTAATGCATGAAACCTGCGCACTAAGAAAGTAAACAAACACCGTTAGGCTTATCGTGGGATTGTCTCCCACGATTATCCTCCGGCGTGAGAGTAAGTAATCGGTTTAGGGTAAATTGAAGAGTTAGGGTTTGTAAGTCGTACCTTTAATGAGAATTATATCATTCTTTATATAGGCACGAAATCCATGTAGATTTCGTGTTCCTCACTCTTCGCACGCGTAGTCCTTATCCGGCCTATGGATCTTTATCCATAAATAGAAGATCCTTATCTAGACCATAAATAGTTTGGTTGGGTTTGGGCTTTCGTGAGTCCAAACCATTAGTGGTGTGGCCCAAATCATTGTCATGATAGCCCACTCATAGTGGACTTGGGCATTAGTAGTGTTTATCATTTGGGCTTGTGGCCCAAATATAGACTATACGTCATCTCCCAACATACGGCGTATCAATCTCAAGAATTCACAAAAGATAATCCAAGGCACAGAAGAACATGCGCCGCATAAGAGATCAAAGATACATCGCATCTATAGGCGGTGTACGAATATTCGTGAATATTATAATCTAAGACCCTACGCGAAGTTACCTTGATACGCCGCATCGGACTAATCCGATACACCGTATAGGCTGTAAAAAAACCTTAGCCGAGAAATCAAGTGAAGAATAGAAGCTCAATGAAGAAGTAAAGATTAAATGATGATACTCAGAGATGCTTTTGTATTTTGGCCGTAAAATCTTCATCCAGACTTCGTTTTAGTTCGTTCAAGCGGCCACAGAAAGAGAAAAAGGAGATATATCTGTTTCTAAAGGAGATGCGGTGCATAGGGTTTTTAGATGCACTGTATTGGGGTCAGAACAGCTGCAGACTATTTTTGGTAAACCTTGGAGGCTACTCTTGCTTACCCCTATAAATACCAAAGCCCTTGAACGACTTTGGCATCATTATTAACAGTTGGGGACAGCCCCAAATCGTCCCTAACACCTCCTCCTTCCATCTTCGAATATCGATGAAGAACATCTCACGATTTAACGTTGTGTATCATTCGGTTAGCATAAGTATTTTGTCTATGAATTATTTATGTTTATTTGCAATGTATACTTTATCTTTTGCTGAGATTATGGACTAACACCCTTAGGTGTTAGCCAAGTTTATGAAGTTTATTAGTTTTTATGATTGTCTTGAATTGATTTACTTTGTTATTGGATTAACTCATTTATTGCTTATGACTAGTAGAATTCTATGCAACTAGGTTATGATCTTTATAACTTTAATTGATGTGACTTAACTTCCTGTAATTGTGGTTGCTTTGGTTAAGTTATATGTGTGTTAACCCGAATCCTCATTAGGAAACATTGTTTGGCATAAACGGAACGTGTCTACAACCTAATAGGACTGGTAGTACCGAACTAGGTTAGATGGTTTAAAGCATAAGTTAGTATTGATGCTAGACGAGTCACTATGATCTTTCGTCATATCCACCCCGAGGGCTAGTTACTTAATTGTGACATAATTTTGTAATTGATATGCTGATTAACAATTGAATGAATTAAAACAAGTAGACATAAGCATATATAATTATAAGATGGATTAAATTTGGCTAACCCGTTCTTCCTTATTGGTTTTGATCTATTTTGCTTTGTTTTAGTTTAATTAGTTTAATATTTATTTTCTCGTAATTAGGTTAATTAGATAACACACAAAATTGTGCTAGTCTCTCAGGCAAAACCCCCAAAACATTTACTTGCTTTCTAGGTTATAATAGTTAGTTTAGTAATTAGAATACCATTAGATCACTTTAGCTTCACTCCTAGTGAACAACCCTTGCTTACCTAGAAACTATCTACATTGATCGGGTACACAGCTCGTTAGTGTTTAGAGTTTATAGGTTAGTTCGGCAATAAATAAATTTAAAACTTGGTAGTTTATTATAGACCTAAAAAAACACATAAAAAATATTTGAAAAGTATAATTATGGATAGATCCTGATTATCGGTATTCGTTGAATCAACGATAGTTAGAAGACTTCGTGTGAATCAACAGGTTCAATTTAAAATTTTTGTAGTATTCGGTGTTTATGCTTTAAGTTTTTTAGCCTTTAATATACTCAAATGCAGTGTTATAATCATTGTAGGGCATAACACCAACCGTTTTTAAAAGATTTAGTCATCTATAAGCGTATTATAGTAGGGAAATACTTGTATAAATGTAATAACCTATTATATATCACAAGGGTACGCGATACTCAACCCTTAAATGTGAAAGCCTCATCTAAGATGTTATTAAGAACTTATTGAATGACAATTTTACAAAAATATAGTAAAATTTCGATGTTAGTAAAACGCCCCCTCAAATGTCATTGAACACAGTTTTAGCTATACATTTAGGGGGTGTTTTCGATGTTGTAATTTCTTTAGTATCTGGTGTTTATGCCTTAAGGTTTAGCCTTTAATATACCCAGTGTAGTGTTATAATCATTATAGGGGCATAACACGGTTTTAGCTATACACTTGAGATTCATGGTTTTTTTTAAGAGTAAGAGGGGATTGAGGCAAGGTGACCCCATCTCACCGTATTTGTTTACCCTTGTCATGGAAGTTTTGAACCTTATGATTAAAAGACAGATTAAAAGGGATAATAAGTTTCAATATCATCAAAATTGTAGCAAATTAAGCCTTACTCATTTATGTTTTGCCGATGATTTGTTGCTTCTATGTCATGGTGATTATGAATCTGCCTGCATTCTTAGAAGAGGGATTGATGAGTTTAGTATGTGCTCTGGTCTTTACCCTAGTTTAGAGAAAAGTACCGCTTTCTATTGTAATGTTCCTAATGACGAAAAGGTGAAAATTGCCCTTGCCTTACCCTTTAAAGAAGGTAAACTTCCTGTTAGGTATTTTGGCGTTCCTATGATAATTAAACAGTTACGTAATCTGGATTTCAGAGTGCTTGTTGATAATGTTAGGAAGAGAATCTTGGACTAGAAAAATAAGTATCTATCCTATGCTGGCAAGCTTCAATTAATTGCTATCGTCTTGTCCTCTTTAAGTGTGTATTGGGCTTCTATGTTTTTCATTCTTAAGCACATATGTGCCACCATTGATGGGATCTTTAAAGACTTTCTTTGGGGTAATAATGAAACTAGGAAAGGGACTTTTAGCGTGGCCTGGAAAGATGTTTGTATACCCAAGAGTCAGGGTGGGCTAGGTCTTAAAAATATGAAATTGGTAAATAAAGACCTTATGTGCAAATATCTTTGGAATATTGTTAGTAAGAAGGATTCGCTATGGGTTTAGTAGGTCAATGCCTATAGGTTAAGGGGTGAGTGCATTTGGAATCTAGTTGCTCATCATAACACTAGTTGGAGTTGGAGACAATTTATGAGACTTAGTGAAAAGATCAGTAGCCATGTTGGTTTTAAGATTGGTAATGATCATGAGGAGAAGGCTATTTAGCACAATAAAAAGCATGATATTGTTGATTTTAGTGTTAAGGAAGCATGCAATGTCCTTAGAGATTATTTGCCTGAGGTGTTATGGTATAAGCATGTCTGGGTTACGCAATGTATTCCTAGACATGCTTTCTTCTTATGGATGGCTATTAAGGGCAGGTTAAAGACTTAAGACAAACTTTCTAGGTGGTTTCTATTAAGTAAAAATCTTTGCCCTTTATGTTTTATGTGCATGGATTCCGATAGTCATTTGTTCTTTGATTGCCAATTTTCTAGTTTCATATGGGATAAACTTAAAATCATGGCTAGGCTTGGCAATGTCACTAACACTTGGGCTGAGGTCATATTAGGGATCTGCATTAGGAAGGCTAGGAATTATATTTGGAGTATCATCCAAAGACTTGTTTTTGGGGCTGATGTATATTTCATATGGCAAGAGTGCAAGACTTGCTTTTAGGCTGTTTGATGGGAGAGATAGGTCTGTGAATGTTGTTTTTAGCCATATTGTCAATGTGGTTAGGCTTAAGTTGTTAAGTCTTGTTGGGAATTATAGATTTGATGATTACAAAACTACATGTGCTTATATGAAGATGAATGAAAGTACTGCTGAACCAAAGTACTTTACCAAAGTACTGCTTAACCAAAAGTACTTTGAATCAAAGTACTTCCGCTGCAGTATATGAAGATGAATGAAACACAAGGGCTTAATATGACAAGAAGGAAAGTTACAAAAAGATGGAGATTTTAGAAGATTCTAGAGAATATTTACTTTCTTAATTGTATTATGATTGTCTTTCTTGTAAACCCTAATCCTCTAGTATATAAAGAGGACATGGGTCATTAGGTTAAAAGGGGCACAAAAAATATGTAGTCGACGTAAAGGTGTGTGTGTGTCTAGGCGTCAAGTTCTTACAATGGACGCCTAGGGTTTATTAGTTAGTTTATTAGTAACGGATCTATCTATGTATTAGTTAGTTTAGCCTCAAGGATCTTTTGATGTTGGGGATATAGTGAATAATAAAAACCTTGTTGAATAACATATTGTTTTATATTCCGCTGCATATTTATATTATTCATAAAACATATCCTAGATGGGCTTAAACGATTCTCTACAAGTCTCAATATTAAGAGGTATAATGAGGTTTGTAAGGCTACTGATATTTGGGGTCTTCCTGGTTTGGGTAGGAGAGATTTCATGGGGATTATTGATGATGTGGATATTGATGACGTTACATAGGTTGTTCTTTAGTTCTGCACTGCATAAGATCATGAAGGTTCTTGTGCAATATATTTTGTACTTTTGTATGTTGGGTAATGAGAATAAGCTGTTTTGCTGGTATATGGTTGATGGTGAGTGGACTGTGTGGAGTTAGTATAGCTGGTATATGGACCAGGGGTATTGCAGGCATTTTATTGATATCACTAACAAAGTTGCTATTTATGGGCTTTGTTGGGATTTCTGTGTGATTTGTGTTGTGCAGGTCAAGTGTTGCTTTTGCCATTATTTTCTCCATTCTTCTAGCAGTTTTGATGATCTTCATAAGTACAAGCTGAGGTGTGGTATTGTTTTCATTGTGTTTGGGAGGTTTAAGGGGAAGTTGCACTCTTTTCCTACCCCAAGGTTTTTCCCTTTGGGTTTTACTTTGGGTAGGTTTTGAAGGAGGAAATTCCCTTTAAACTGCCACATTGGCACTCTCATTTTTATTGGTACTGGGTGCTTTGTTAAAGATCTACATATTCATTTTGGATTTTCTCAGTTGCTACTTAAGGTGAATTATTTCTTGATGATGATTATGGCTTTGGATTGCTGTAATTCTTGTTTGTTTCATAATGTATTTGAAGTATGTTATTATGCTTTGATCTATGATGACTCTGCTCAAGATTTGTTTGGTACTGTTGGATGCCCATGCCTATGAATATGGTTAACTCTTATTACATTAGTCTTAGCAGGCTTGCTTACTATGTGTTTTCATCATATGGTGATGTTTGGAGGTGCATGGGTTGGTCCCTTTGCACTGGCCCATGTATTCAGAGTATGATGTTGACCTTAGTTGAAGCTCCTTTTCCTGTTTTGACTGATTTTTGGGGTTACTTAGACTGTTATCTACTGCATTTTGTATTGCTATTTTTGTAGTTTTTAGTTTTGTAGTTTGTTTTGTTCTAAGTAGTTGTTTGTTATATTATTTGAGCACGGGTTTTGTCCATTGCCATTTTGCCATTTAAGCCAAAGCTAGCTAGTTAAGGATGTGTCCTGACAACTTTTAAGTTTTGGGCTTCTTTTTGTTCTTGTTGCCTTTTTTGGCCTTTTCTTAATAAAATTTACCATTAAGAAAAAAAAACACTTGTATAAATGTAATAACCTATTAAAACTAGTATCTCTTGGGCTACATTTAATCCCCAGGACTAGGGAAATCGAAGCTTGCAACAATGAGAACGTTGTGGTAAATGCCTACGGCGGTTTATGGAAATTTTGAGCCCCCCAAACACTATATTTTTGAGTTAATTACGTTTTTATGTTTATTATTATTATTATTATTATTATTATTATTATTATTATTATTATTATTATTATTATTATTATTATTATTATTATTATTATTATTATTATTATTATTATTATTATTATTATTATCAACCAACACTTTTATTAACAATAAATAGGATTTTACAAGAAATTGGTGGGGAGCCGAGAAACCAACTGGGCCCCCACACCTCTAGCAATAGCAAATCCAATCCTATTAAAAATATGAACGGCAGTCCGCGCCCCAATGTCTTGAGTCGTAGAGAAACGTCGAATACGCTTTAGAAGAGTAACTGCATCTTTATCAAGTTCTCCAAAAGAGGAGAAAGAGAAGGGGAGAAACCCATATCCGATATCCACACATTTGGCCTCATACTTGACACGTTTACGTTGTGCAGCTTCAATAACCGCACGACCTGGCATAAAATCAATCACACCAGATTTTGTCAAAGGTGACGACCCCGTAAGATCAACACAAACATCAAGCCCACTATCCCAGGAGTAAAGTAATATATCAGCTGGGCGCAAAGATCTATCCCTATCACCATAAAGCCCAATATCTACCTCCTTACGAGCTGAAATTCCGGACCGAGAGCATATATCAACAAGAACATCACGCACAATATTATGCCGATGTTTAATGCCAACAATACCCGCACAAGAAACAACATGATCCCCATAAATATCTCCAGTAAAAACACGGGAACAAGCTGAACACGGTACCTGAACAATGAAAAGAGGAACACCCAGCCGATAACACAACACACAACGGTAAGTCCGGGCATTCATAGTTTGACCCAATCCAGATATAGGAGCCACCCTGAGCCAATATGAAGTATGATCTTCCTTTAGAGAGCTCCATAACGCCATCTGCCGAGGAGAAAGATGGAATGTAGATTCAACAGTCTGGGTAACCCGATCGAAATATATATCTGCCAATTTCTTCTTGAGTTTGGGGGCAGCGACCTCGCTTAGGTTACTCAAAAGGTCAATATCCATATCCATATTAAAAGTACATAAAGCATCATCAAAGGAGGGACCCGCAGTCACAATACCAGAACTATGGAGAAGGTTAGTTTGTAAGCTAGCAGATTGAAGTCTAGACGCAAGAAAAGCATATTTCAAGACATCTCCTGCAGAATAAGCACCAAGCCCCCCAAAGGCAAAGGGAAGGGTGGCGAGTCTCCACTGCCAATCACCAAAACCAGGCCCAGAACCAGTGACAATACGTTCCAATGAAGAACGAAGTGCCGCATCAAAAGAAACCTGAGCACACTCAAAGACCCTGGGAGAACATGTGCGCATAGAAAAATACAACTTAGAAATACCTGCACATGCACGGAGTAGCAACAACTCACATTGAGGGTCATTAAGTTTAGCAACAGCATCCATAAGATCAATAGTTTTAGCCACCCTTTTCAAAACCAACCTACTACCAAACTCAAAATCAACACTAACAGGCCCACCCAATAATTTAACACCATGTAAGGGGCGAGAAATATTGGGAGGGAACACACCCGCATATCTGCTTCTAGGGTCTTCCTTTGGCCAAAAGACCTCAGTTTTATCAACATTAAGGTGTAAAACACGACTAGGTCCATCCATCATAATCAACTCTAAAACCTTACCTACAACCAAAGTATCTCCAATAACAGTGCCATCATCTAGATACCAAGCTTGAAAAGAAAGGTTAAAAGAGTCTCTAATCTTACATGCCAGGGGATGTAACACTAAGGCAAAAAGAAGAGGCCCAAGCGGATCACCTTGTTGCACACCTTGATGAGACCAAAGAGTATACTCACCATAATATAATCTGGCGGAGGTAGAGTAACAGAATTCCACCCATTGTGAAATAGCCGGAAAATGAAGCCGAACCTCACGTAACATAACAGCCCGATCCACCATGTTGAAGGCGTTTTTAAAATCAACCAACAACATAGAAAGACCAACATCACCCCCCCCCCCCCCCGATCCTCAACCAAACGATTCACTGCATGAAGAATAGCCTCCCCTCCTCCCGAAACCCCAACACCAAATTGTAAATCATCTAAATAACCGTGTGAAGAATGACCAATCATGGACGCACAAACCTTGGAAACTAACCGCCTCCAAACAGTCCCAACAGCAATAGGACGGATACCCCCACCTGGTTTGACTAAGGGTGTGAGAGGAGCACTAGCAATGTACTCACCCAACTCCTTCGGGCATTTACCAGCAAGGAAAAGGTTCACTACTTGGGTGATAGATGCAATCAATTCATCAGAAATAGCCACAGCCGCACCATTTAAACAATCCAAAAGGTGTTGAGCGCGCAAACCATCTCGCCCACAAGAAGTACCACGCGGAAAACTCTTAATCATGTCAAGAACCGTAGCAGTAGATGCAGTAAGGTGATGATGATCAATAGGTATATCAGGCAAAAGAGGAGCACACTGGAAAGGGTGCTTAGCTTTTAAGTCCTCAAGAGTAGAAACATCATAAGGTGCAATACCAGAAGACGAAAGAACTCTGACCGCAGCAGTATAATGACCATCACAAATCTTCCTTTTACATTGCTTGACATTGCGATCACCCAAATCCGAACTGTCATCATCAATATTAGACCAAACAGGTGAGGGTTCGACTAAAACATCACGCACAATCTGTATACTACCACTAGGGGTGCCCCACGCCCGAATAGCATTAACAATATATTCTTCCTAGCGTTGGCGCTTATTGGCCGACCTACATTCTTGATTACTCCTCGGGCAAAAGGTTTTAAGGAGACAAAGGGGCAAGACCAACAAACCAACCCAACAAGAAATGTCATCAGGAGCGCAGATTACCTTGTCAAGAGCTCCTTTCAAAACACGAGAGAACTCCAAACGACATTTAGGAGGGATAGACTTGACAGTACGCAACCCCTTAGAGAATAAAGAATCAAGAAGAGGTAAATCGAAACCACCAAGCTCGTCCAAAACCAAATCCTCAACAACACCAACATGAGAAGGAACCTGTGGTTTGGTGAGATCATGCAACACGAACCGAACAACACCATCACCACAATCAGGAGGTGACACAAAATCAGCCCCCCCACCATGTCGACACCGAGCCCGAAAAGTATGCGTTTTGAAACAACCACCACACAACCACAATCCCATACACTTAAGAGTAACCTCAGCCCTTTCAAAAACAACCAAATCCGACACAAGAGCATGTCTAGTGATAGCCAGCGCATCCCCATTGAAGTGTCGATCGCGGAGATGTGTGATCAAATAATTCTTGGTAAGCCCATTTCCGCCCCCATCGCGACACCCACTAAGACCCGCAAATGGGCAATGGAATTTCACAATAGGCATAATAAATAACACCACTATAGCAACAAAATACCAACCAAAGAGCAAACTGTAAAAAAAAAAAAAAGACACCACTGTAGCAGCACATAACAACCACTGTAGCAGATTTGTAGCAACAAAGTACCAACCAAACTGAGTAGAACAGTAGCAAGCCATAAGGGAATCGTAGTAAGACCAAATCCGGGCTGTGTAGAAGTAACCACACGGATCAAAAAGAATCTCGAAACAAAACCCATACAACAACGAAATAACAGCAGGTCCAGCAAACAATGAAGCAACAAACCATACCAAACTTTTTCTTAAACCTAACCAAACGGATGCCAGTGAACCCAAACAACCACTGATGTAAGCGAACCCAAAACAACCACTGAAAATAGCAGAATCCAACCAGACAGATGCAGCGCTACTACAACTATAACCTAGACTATAAAAGCAGAATCCACCGAGAAAGGGAATCCACAATCCAAACTAATAAAACTCCACGTTTTGAAGAAACAAAACGATCCCAATGACCAAATAGAAACAGGTCTCGAAAAGAAACCCTAGAAAAGAGAACTAACCAAACAAAACCCTAAGAAAATAAAACTGTGGCAGTAGGCTCGAACATGAACCCTAGAACAATCAAAAACCAACCTGTATGATCCATGTGATGAATCAAAGAAGGAACGGATCGATCAGAAAGGAACCAGTGGAGAAGGCGTAACTGCCATAAATCGCCCCTAGTGTTATTATTATTATTATTATTATTAAACATCACTTTATTGAAAAACAAATAGGATTTTACAAGAAATTAGTGGGGAGCCGAGAGACTAACTGAGCCCCCACACCTCTAGCTATAGCAAAACCAATCCTACTAAAAATATGTGGAGCAGCACGTGCTCCAATGTCTTGGGTCATAGAGAATCGTCGAATACGCTTTAATAAGGTCACTGCATCCTTTTCAAGTTCTCCAAAAGAAGAGAATGAAAAGGGGAGGAACCCATATCCGATATCAGCGCATTTAGCCGCGTACTTGACACGTTTACGTTGTGCGGCTTCAATAACCGCCCGACCGGGCAAAAAATCAACCATACACGAACACGTCAAAGGTGACGATCCTGTAAGATCAACACAAACATCAAGGCCACCATCCCAAGAGTAAAGTAACATATCGGCTGGACGTAAGGTTTTGTCCCTCTCTCCATGAAGACCAATATCCACCTCCTTACGAACTGAAACTCCAGACCGAGAACATATATCAACGAGAACATCATGCACAACATTATGCCGATGTTTAATACCAACTATACCTGCGCACGATACATCATGATCCCCGAAAATATCACCAGAAAAAACCTTAGAACAAGCTGAACATGGCATCTGGACAGTAAAAAGAGGAACACCCAACCAATAACACAACACACATCGGTAAGTCCTGGCATTCATAGTTTGTCCCAATCCGGATATCGGTGCCACCCTAAGCCAATCTGACGTGTAATCCTCTTTAGCAATAGCGAAACCAACCCTACTAAAAATATGAGCAGCAACACGTGCTCCAATGTCTTGAGTCACAGAGAATCTAAGAATACGCTTTAGTAAGGTCACTGCATCCTTCTCAAGTTCTCCAAAGGAAGAGAATGAAAAAGGGAGAAACCCATATCCAATATCCGCGCATTTAGCTTCATACTTGACACGTTTACGTTGTGCGGCTTCAATAACCGCACGACCCGGCACAAAATCAACCATACCGGATTGTGTCAAGGGTGAAGACCCTGTCAGATCAACACATACATCAAGCCCACCATCCCATGAGTAAAGTAACATATCACCTGGGTGTAAAGGTTTGTCCCTTTCCCTACAAAGCCCAATATCAACCTCTTTACGAGCTGAAATTCCAATCCGAGAACATATGTCAACAAGAACATCATGCACCACATTATGCCGATGTTTTATACTAACAATACCCGCACATGATACAGCATGATCCCCAAAAATATCCCCAGTAAAGACTCTGGAACAAGCAGAGCATGGCATCTGAACAGAAAAAAGGGGAACACCTAGCCGATAACACATCACAAATCGGTAAGTCCTAGCATTCATAGTTTGTCCCAACCCAGATATCGGAGCCACCCTAAGCCAATCTGAAGTATAGTCCTCCTTTTGCGAACACCATATTGCCATTTGTCGAGAAGATAGGCAAAAAATGGATTCAACCGTTTGGGTAACACGTGTGAAATATATATCTGCCAATTTCTTCATGAGTTTGGGGGCAACGATCTCACCGGGGCTACTCAAAAGGTCAATCTCCATTTTCGCATTAAAAATACATAAGGCATCATCAAAGGAAGGACCAGAAGTCACAATACCAGTTTGTCGGAGAAGCTTAGTCTGTAATCTGGCAGATTGAAGTCTAGAAGCAAGAAAAGCATAGTTCAAAACATCACCTGCAGAGTATACACCAAGCCCCCCAAAAGCAAAGGTTAAGGTGGCAAGTCTCTACTGCCACTCACCAAAACCAGGTCCAGACGCAGTGACTATGCGCTCCAAAGAAGAACGAAGTGCTGCATCAAATGAAACTTGGGCACACTCAAAGACACGAGGGGATCTTTCCATAATTATAAATGTAATAACCTATTACATATTACAAAGGTACGTGATAGTTTGATACTCAACACTTAAATGTGAAAACCTCATCTAAGATGATATTAAGAACTTATCGAATGACAATCTTACAAAAATATAGTAAAATTTAATGCTAGTGAAACATCCCCTTAAATGTCATTGAACACGGTTTTAGCTATACATTTAGGGGGCGTTTTCGATGTTGTAATTTCTGTAGTATCTAGTGTTTATTCCTTAAGGTTTAGCCTTTTCGATGTTGTAATTTCTGTAGTATCTAGTGTTTATTCCTTAAGGTTTAGCCTTTAATATACCTAAATGTAGTGTTATAATCATTGTAAACCCTAAACCCTATTATGTTTCTAGGCCAATGGTTATGCACTATAGGGTCCGGTTGGCATGCTTAGGATGCATGGGACCAGGGTGATCCCATCGTTCTTCACCTTTTGGAGTTATGGTCAGCTTTTGTATGGTAGTATTTATGTAGAGGAAGGGCAAAATGCCATATTTAAGCTGTTCCATTTGCTCAAATCAGTAGACCGCACTGATCTTTGGTTTAACATTTTTGGTTCTGACCAGTATTATGGTATGAGTTATTGGTGTTGGCTTGATGATTTTCATAATAATAAGCCTTCTTTATGCATGGATGTTGATGCTACTAACATTTGCATTCCTTGTACTCTTTTTCCTTGCACAAAATTTTCCCTACAGGGTTTTAGTTGTCAAGATTTTTTAATGAGACAAGGCTTATGGATGAACACTTATTTAGAGTTCATCCTATTTCAAGACTGCACCAGAAGTGATGATTCTGTATGCTCATCTTCCTGTTAAATCTGTTTGGTGTGCTTGGTCTACTATGTATTGAATCTTTGGGTCTAGCCGTATAATGGCCTGGTCTAGCCGTACACTGGCCGGGTATAGTTATATATGGCTGGATTTAGCCTTATAATCATTGGGTCTAGCCATATATGGCCGGGTATAGCCGTATAACAGATGAGTCTAGCCATTATATTGTGCGGGTTCCTTAGATAACCTCCATTGGTTGTGTTTTTGCATTAATTTACTTGGGTTTTCTATAACCTTTGAAAAATTGAAAATGCTCTCTAAAAGGTATATTATCTCACTAAAAATATTTTTAGTGAAATACTATTCCTTCTAGCGAGTATCTTCAATTTTATTATTTTTAGTGAAATATCATGGCGTCACTATAGGCTTTTGAATATATACCATGTCTTCTTTGGTATTAAGTGACTAATCGCCGGGTCTAGCCATATAATGGCCGCGTCTAGTGATGTGTGCTTTTTCACACATCCTTTTTAGCCTTAAAACAGACCAAATACACCAAATACTAACCAAATATGCCAAGAGAATGTGTGTTTTTGTATTTGTGTATGTGCAGGTACGGATATGTGAAAAAGTGAAGAAAAAAAAGCCAAAACCGACAAAAACGAGCAGGAGAATGGAAAAAGGTCAAAAGCCGGAGCCGGGGAAGCAAAATGATCAAAGAAAGCTTAAAATGTCATTAGAAGTCCTCAGAGATTTATCAAAGAGCAAAATTAGTCCCTGGACAAAGTTTGAGAGAAATGGAAAATTTAGTCCCTCAAGTTTCAGATAATTACAAAAATGGTTCCTCAAAGATAAGCTATGAAAAATCATCAAAAGTCCCTCATAAATTCAAAGATGTTCAAGATTGGTCCCTGGATAAAGATTTCAAAGATTTACAGAAGTGGTCCTTCGTAATTCCTAAATTACAACTATGGTCCTTATAATTTTAGTTCCTAAACTAATTACACTATCTTAAAATTAAACCTGATCCAACACATAACCCATCACCAAACTAATCTATAACACCCAAGCCCAATACCATACAAGCCCGGTCCACCCAACCGTTTCACCCATATCCACCCTACAACCCGGTCAACAGTCAAAGTAACAATAAAAACACCCAAACAACCAATTACCCCCCCCCCCCCAATTCCCTTATACCCAGAAATTACCACTGTTTGAAGAACCCTAACTCACCCTCCCACCAAATTACCTCAATTAAAAATAATTACCCAATCATTCGTTCTTCTAGAAGGTGTTACATAAGTCAGGGAATGTCAGGATGACACGTGGGCCTATCACAAGACACATGCAGGATCAATCATTTCAAGCATTTAATCCTACGGCTGTAAAATGAAGAGTGGAGGCTAAGAGTTATCAAACGGCTTAGGAGGGCTCATAAGAAACACAAGGTCGTGGAACAATGACATGGCAGACTAGAAGCTTCAACTCCTCACCTCAACTATATATATCCTCCCCCTCACATCATTAAGAACCTGTTAGCATAGGAGTAGGAGTAGGATATCATAGTTTATTGTAATCAATTTCCAGCTTATTTAGTTTCTGTTATTGAACTTTGTACTCATTTTAAAGTTTTAATAAAATTCAAGTTTTATTAATTGTCAATTCCATTTTAAAGCAATTTCCTGTTTCTAAATACTTTTCCTAGTTTACATTTCTTGTTTTTAGAAGCTTACTCAAGCTTCATTTCAGCTTTTAGTATAATTGTGATTGAGTTCTGCTTAAAATTTGTAATTATTCCCTGGTCAAAGAAAGTCAACTGAAGAAGCTCATATAGAACTTGGAGATTCCTGAGTTAATTTGATAGTTCAATTAAAATGGTGGAAGTAATTGCCCTATCTAAAGATAGGCTGTGTGGGATGCACCTCTCTGTTTGGCTGAGAGGTGATATGTAAGTTTTCATTTAATTTTTCAAAGTTTCTAATTACATTCTGAGTATAATTTAGTATAGATCTGTGTTTTACTGGTAATTATTGTTCTATTGAGTATTGATTTATTACATTGTTGCTTGATAGTAGTAGTATTCTTCATCATTAGTTTGCTTACTCAGTATACTGTTTCATCGATTGTCTTATACCTTAAATTTGAGTTGTGATAGTTTGGAGCTTAAAACTTGCATTTCTGTATGGTATTGGATTAGCATATGAACTGATTTGGTGTTTTGATAGTGATTTTTTGTTTTGAAATAGTAAGTTAGTTACTGTCAGGGGTGTTTGGATCTACTTGGCCTTCTGTGATTTTGTGGTTTGTGGTTGTGAGATTTAGTTTATATTTTCTGCACTAGGCTCAATTAAGTCAGACATTGCATAATATAGGTAGGCTTCATAACAAAAAAGTCCAAGTTCACTTGTTTCCTTAATCTGTGCTCAATTAGTGTTTATCTAAACCTGAGATTTTGCATACTGTTAGACTTAAGGTACATTGATGAGTGCTCAAATACTCATTATTTTTTATCAAATCTGAACTGCAAAACATAAAAAAACAAACAAAAAGACATCAAAATATTGAAATTATCCCAGCGATTGTGTTTTAAATGCAAAATGAGCAAAAACAAATGAAAACTGATCAAAGTTTGCAATATTGGCAGTTTCAGTCCCCCAAGTTTCAAAACTTATCAAAAATAGTCCCTATGCATTTATTTTTGAAAGAAAAGTCAACCCAAGTCTTTTGAAAGTTAAAAATCACAAAACATAATACTTGGGTCAAAAGTTTTAAAAGTTGACATGTTTGGTCCTTCAAGTTTCAAATTTGTCAAAAATAGTCCCTGGGAATTTTGAAAATTGGAAAAAGTGAAAGTTGGTCCTTGTGTTATTGGTAATTGGCATGATTGGTCCTTGTTATTATCTAAACCCAAACCGGACCCTTTATTTAATATCCAAGCCAAATCCAATCCACACAAACACAAGCCCAGCCACACCCAGGCCCATCACCACTACCCCAGGCCCAAACCCCCTTTGATAATTATCCCAGGTCAAACAGGTCAACACGGTCAAAAGACCGGTCAACTCCACCCCTAACCTCAATTTTCCCTTGTTTTCCTGGTATTGTGTCTCCCCCCTCCTCGCCTTTTTACCAACATTAGCCCCCCACAATTAACGATCCTCACAAACTAAACCAACCTCCACCACCCACAATAAATACTTACACCAAACTCCACTCATACTTGCCATTTTAATTTTGGCGGGAAAAATTCAATCAACGGCTAAGATGAGGCATAGATCAAATTGACAGTTGGGATTTAGTCAAGAGTCAAAGGAGAAGTCATTGGGAGAACAACTTAGCAACAGGAAGCCATGTGGGGGAGTGTATGATTTTTATTAGTCTCGTATTATAAGTAGTAAGCTTTGTAAGCCTCAAAAGGCATGTAGAAAAGTTAATTTAGTTATTTTAGTGTTTATGTATCCTTGTAATCTGTTTTCAGTGAATGCAATTTAAATTTTAATTTTTAATATCATTTTCAATTGTCAAGTTTCAATTGTGAATTTCAAGTTTGTTGTTTAAGTTTCATCAGTTGTTCTCAAGTGTTAGCATAGTCTCACAAGCTCAAACAATAAGCTTTTAGAATCTTTGTAAGCTTCTATATTAATCAGAAGATAAGTTTTCAAAAAAATAGTAAAAAATATAAAAAATCAAAATAAAATAAAAAGTCATGAACACAGGGTGAAGAAGGGTGGATATCAGAGATTATGGAGTGCTGAGGGTATTAGTGGTTCATGGGAACCAATAGGAAGGTTACTTGGTACATGGTTCACTGGATTTGGCAGGATGGCTTTTGTAAGCTCTAATTTTTAAATTTCAATCTTTTACGTATTTTAGTGTTATTTGTTGCTTATTATTATGGACTTTGCTTCATTACTGCTTATTAGATAGGTTCTGTTCAGTTAAGTTGAATTGTGGTATCATTTGATTCAATTTCTTTGTGGACTGTGATATAAAAGGGTGTTTGGATTGGACTGTGTTAGGTGCTTCAGTTAGTTGTAGTTGTTAAAACTGGTTCACATAGCATACTCAGACCTCAAATACACCAAATCAAACAAGTCTTTGTTAGTAATAGGTTTAAAAATTCAAAATCAACTCAAATTTGATCTAGGATTAGTCTGAGTTGGAATGAGAGTAGCATAAGCTTCATTTTAAGTCACACTTTGATAAGTTTGCTTAATTTAGTCTTTTTACATCATAACTAACAACAATCAATCATTAAATCAGTGTTCAAAGTTCATCTTGGTGAAATCTTTCTAAATCAAGAAAAGTCAAAATTCACCATTCAGGCATAAATCCATTTCTTGGAAGAATTTTCTAGAATTTTGTAATAGCTTTCAGGCCTTGAGCATTTTAGATATTGAAATATCTCAGCTGAACTGTGTAATCCCATGTATGGCTTATTTTTGTGATTTTTTCACAAGCCTGTGCACAAGCTGAAAGTGAGCTGCAAGGGAAGGTGCTCCCCTGTGCACTGCTATCAGTTTGACTAACCCAACTTTAGTAGACCCCACAGGGCTAACCAGTGGGCCCCATACCCTGCTTTTTGGCTTAATAGAAAGCCAATAAGCCAGGCTTCTAGGTTTTGAGCTTATTTTGTGGATTGAAGCTTATTTAATAGGGCTGCAGGTCGCTTTTAGTTTGTCCCTTTTTCCACCAAAGCTGATAACTCAGCTTTTGTACCCAAAGACCAACCCCCCTCCTGACCTCCATTGTGGGACCCATAGGGTGAAACCTAGCTTTTTAGACAGCCAATAGGTTCAGCTTATTGGCTCAACTCTTTGTTTGGACTTCCAAGGTCCCTAGTGGACCCCACAGGCCCTCAAAGGTGCTTCTTTGGACCTGTTTGGACTGTTTGGTGTTTAGGAGTGCTTATTGCTTATTTACTGCTTATTCCTTGTGCTTTTTGATTTCATTTGGCTTATTATTAGTAGTTGTGAATCTGTTTAAAGCTTGTTTGTGTTTTTAACATCATTTGGTAGCTTTTTCATTTCAATCAAAGGTCTAATAAGCTAAATAGCTTAACTGTCATTACAATAAGCTCACCAAACTGCTTATTTTTTATCTCCAAACAATTCACCATCACAAAAGTTGCTTAAAATCATTCCATAAGCAAGTTTGAAATAGAAAAACCCCAAAAAGCCCAACTTATTGGAAGTGATAGTTTCTATTAAGCCAATTGACTTATTACCTCAGCTTATTTATAAGTTAATCTCATTTTTATATTTTTCCTAGGCTTCTGATAGTTAAAAATAATTTTAGTAATTTTCTCAGATTTTTCTTTCATCATTTGGTAGTTTTCATAATTTAAATTAGTTTTTTATAATTAATAAATAGTAAATAATTAATATTAATTAATTAGAAAATCAGAAAAATACAAATTTAGTTTTAAAATTAGTTTTTAGTTATTTTTAATTTTTCTAAATTTTATTTTCAATTTTCTAGTGTGATTTCATAATTAATTAGAATTTAGGTTAATTTAAACAATTAATAAGTATTTAATAATTAGTTAATAGTTAATAATAATTAATTAAAAAGTCTTAAAAATATATTTTCAGTTTTAAAATTAGTTTTATAGTATTTTAGATTTTTCTAAGTTTAAATTTTATTTTTCTAGGTAAATTTCATAATTATTTGTAATTTAGGTTAATTTAATTAATTAAAAGTAAATAGGAAATTAGTATTTAATTAATAATAAATAATTAAATAGTGTAAAAGTTAATTTTAATTTTCCAAAAATTTTCTTTAATCAGTAGGTTTGTAAAAATAACATTTTTATACCCGTAGCCTTTTTAGATAATCTAACTTACTTTTTATTTACGTACATATTCCCGTTTTCAGTATACGTACGTTTTTTAGATTTTAGCTCAATTCTTTAATCAGTAGGCTATTTTACTTTGTTGATGATGCGTAGGGATTGCACCAGGCTTTACCTCTCAAGGGATCTTGAGAAGCTTACAACCCCCACCAGGCAGTGTACCTGATCGATGTAGTATAGTATAATGACAAGTACTGGGGGATTGATCGTTCAGCTAGGAATAGTGTCGCTAGGATTAGAAAACCTAAATACTAGATCTAAAGATGAGGGATGATTCTTTTTGTATTTTCATATTTTTTTGAAAGCAAATTAAAATCTCGGGTTTGAAGGATTTGGGCAGAATTAGTTGCTAGTCAACTAACCCAATACTAAAGATGCAATCAAAATAAAATGCTAGAAATGAAAATAAACTATATTAAACTAAGGTTGTGAGCAATATGTGGGAGAAATGTGTTTACTCAGATTTCACTACTCCCTAGATATCTTTTATACGTTAATTACTTGTTATAGTTGCGTGGATGATGGATTGTATTTCTTAATACCATTCATGGGGTGGCGTACTTACTTCCCCAATCCTATGAGTGCCTACTTCACTCCTATGTCGAGCCTGCAAGAAGCTCCTAACATGGGATCATTAGAATTTACTTATGCATTAAATACAACCAATAAAACCTAGTACACATCGGTTCATGTTTCCTAAGACGTTCAAGCATGTTACACAATGGAGATCTGCCAGTTTTCTTAAGCCTAACATTGAAATCATTCATCCAATACAACCATAAACAAGTAATCAACACATAATCAACATCTAGGTTTCATTAGATCTAAGCAAACACAAAATAGATCTAGCCTAGCATGTTGAAATCAAGACAAGCACAAGATATAGACAACCAACACATAGACATATTGGTTGAATTAAGAGAAGACTTATCTCAATAACACATGTAAGGATTCAAGGGTTGAAAACCCTTGAAAAGCTGTAAAATTCGTACAAGGTTCGGCCCTAGGGTTTCTCCACACAAGTTCCTTCTAATGAATGAAAATTAGAAAACTATATATAGAGTTTAGGAGGTGACGGCGTCAAGAACAAATGTCTGACGCCGTCATCTCGCCGCCAAATAAATCCTCGGACTGCCTTGATCTACATCTGACGCCGTCATGTAGTCCCTTTTTGCAGGCCGTCACACAATTAACTCTTGACGCTCTTCTTGTGACGCCTTCATGTTTGTACTGGGTCGTCATGGATTTTACTCTTGACGCCGTCAGGATTGCCTTCTTGACGCTGTCACACACTGTTCCCAGCATAGGAAATTAAGTCTTTGGCGTTTTCTTCACTTTTATGCTCCAAAAACGTCCGAATTGCTTTCTTTTCTAGATTTCACTCCCAAAGTACCTAAAATCACAAAAGGAACGATTTAGGGTAATATTTGATCAAATAAATTCAATTCCGGGCTTAAATGACCCCTAAAAGTGGTTCATTTTTCGCCTCATCATATACCCTTACACTTGAGATTTGCTTGTCCTCAAGCAAATGCGCTTTTATTCTAAACAAAATACAAGTTAGGGGTCATTTAACACTAATATAAAAGGAATTACAACAAATAATCGTTCCACTAAAGACCAAAGACAAGCACGGAGGTCATACGCTAGCACCTCACAAATAGTGTTTAGATACTCACATCTCTCGGGTGTAATAAAGTATAAATTACAATATGGAAACGGAAGATATCTCTCACTACCTGTCATAGCAAAATAGATTACCATAGGCTTGGGAAAGGATCAAACATCCACCACGTGGCGTAAGCACCTAGGATAAACTATCAAAGAGGTCTTTTAAAGGGTTGTAACGTTAGGTGTAGGGATATGAAATACACGGTTTTGTTGGATATAGGCAGTCTTTACTGGTGGCGAGCTAACAATCTTGGTTAATTACATGTACAATATGGCGTTGCTAAGCCAAGACTAGACTCGACTTAAGCTAATAAATCAAAAATAACCAAAAACATAAAATAAACATAGAATGAAAAAGGGATGGTAGTTCGTATGTTTTTTTCTCTTTTTTTTTTTTTTTTTTTTTTTTTTTTTTTTTTTTTTGCATACACTCTTACCCTACAATCCAAAATAATACATCATAGGGAATGTAAATTTCCCTTACACTTGAATTTTTATATACTTTACAATAAACTAATCTAATGACTCGAATTAAGATAATCAAAACACTTGGAGTACTTTTAAGATTGTCGTACATATGGGGGTAATATATGATGTTCTTCCCCATTACTCCATAAAATAAGTACTTTACCCATGAGTCCCAATCGTCCCAAAACAATATGTACAAGGATATGACTCGACTTAGCAACCATGTAATCAATGAGATAGTTAACTTAGGGTTTAACAAATAACAATAATGCACTAAAGATGAGTGCATACACGGAAGGCTAAGGCGATTTGGGTATACATTTAAGTGGGGTGTAACAAATTCTTCCTTTAAGTAAAATGCTTAAAGTTAGAAACGAAAAGATAGGCTCGGAGGGGTGTACTAGGGGTTTCGTGTACTAAAAATGAGTACAACGCTAAGGTGTGGGAAAAATTAGTTGACTTAACTAGTCAAGTAATATGACTTAAATGGTCAAGTAATTATAATACGGGTTTAACACAAGGGTGATCCTAATGCCTCTTATCATGTAGTAAATCCTACCACACGAATGTAGTCTCACTAGCGGTCTTTGGATGCATCACTAACGCAAGTTCTAGAATCTAAATGCTACCGATACACTCATAAGCACTAATAGTAAATGCTTTTCCTATCAAATCTAAAGGCGAACCTCACATATTTGGGTGGAAAATTTTTCTGAATGGTACGGTTATGTGCTAGTCATACAATCTCCTATCCATGAGACACTTGCTATGGCTAAAGTTTCACTCCTAAATGTTGTAAAAAATTTTAAATTTGGCGCTAAAATTGCACTAACAAGTATTTCTCATAGTTTTATTACACATCTACTATCAAACAAACAAACTCAAGCGAAAGTGTATCTGTATGGTATCATCATTTTACCCTCCCCTTACACTTAGGATGAACATTGTCCCCAATGTTCAAGTAAAGAATGTAAAAGTGAAATAAGTAAAACAAATGAAATCAAATACTCCCCTGATTCGCTCGGTATGGATAATAAGGTGGCCAGGTTAGATCTTCCTCCAAGAAAATGAACAATCAAAGCTTCCCTTCCAGAAAAATAATCATCTTCTTGTCATACATAACCTGTAAATCCTGAGAAAACAGACAAGGCAACCTCACATAAAATCGGCGGCAATCTATATAAGTTACTAAATCCTAGAAAATAAAATAAGATATAATGCTTGTGGAATGAAGTTTGCAGATTTCCTGGAGATTATAAAACTAATAATTCAACAAAAACTTTAAGACTCCGTTAGAAAAACAAAACTGGTAAAATTTCCAGATTTTTACACGTGACGCCGTCAAGAGTAAACTCATGACGCCGTTAGAAGTGACCTGCAGAAATTCTTGTGTTAAGTTTCCGGAAAATTTCTGGAAAAACTTGGTCCTACTTCCTGGAAAATCCTGCAAAACTTCATTATGACTCGATACAAGCATTTGACTCTAACAAATACGAATATACATGTTCATTTAATATTGTGGAGAATCATGATCGGTTTGTTTCTTAAAAACATATTTGGGGTTTCCCCTTACACTTATCTTTTGCAAAAATACCTTTTGGTGAAGTTAAGACTAGGCCAAAACAAGAAAGTAAAGTATTTCCACTTTTTAGTTTAGAAACATGATCTACCAACAATAAAAATAAAGCATGCATACGGAAGCAAATAACAAACAAACAAAATAAAAATCACACAAAGCATGGGTTGCCTTCCAAGAAGCGCTTTTCTTTATTTTCGAGTCTTGTAGCTAGACTCAAGGTCATGGGTTACTACGTGACCTCATCCTCAAACGTTACATCTTCCTCACCAATCATTTCATTATTATTTTCTTGATAATGTTTTTCACGTTGTATGTTAACAGTAAATTCTCTATCTTCATCGTCTAATAACACAACGGCTCCAGTTTTAGAGGAACTTTTCACCGGAAATGGTCCATACCATCTAGACTTGAGTTTCTCTGGAAATAGTCTGAACCGAGAATTGTATAATAGGACTTTGTCCCCTCCTGAAAATTCCTTGGGTTTCTTAATTCTTTGATCATGCCATCTTTTTGCCCTTTCTTTATATGTAATGGAAGACTCATAGGCTTCTAATCTAAGCTCATCAAGCTCGTGTAATTGCAAGAACCTATTGGTTCCGGCAATTGTATAATCTAAGTTACATGCCTTAAGCGCCCAATAAGCCTTATGTTCTAATTCTACTGGCAAGTGACATGCCTTACCATACACCATGCGAAACGGGGTCGTTCCAATAGGTGTCTTGTAGGCGGTTCAGAATGCCCATAAGGCTTCGTCGAGTTTAAATGATCAGCCTTTTCTATTCTGACTAACCGTTTTTTAAAGTATTCTTTTAATAGGCCTGTTTTTGTTTTCGATCTGGCCGTTGGTTTGTGGATGATAGAGGGTGGAAAACCGATGGGACACTCTATACCTCTTCATGACCTTCTCCATTTGCACATTGCAAAAGTGGGTCCCCCTATCACTGATGAGGGCTTTAGGAATCCCGAATCTAGCAAAAAGCTTTTTTAGAAAATGAATAACTACCCTGGCATCGTTGGTCCTAAGGGCTTGTGCCTCTACCCATTTCGAAACATAATCGATGGCAACTAAAATGTATTCGTTCCCCCATGAAGATGGAAAGGGTCCCATGAAGTCAATTCCCCAGACATCGAAGACCTCACATACTTGTATAAAATTCTGAGGCGCTTCATCCCTATGTGATATGTTCCCGGCCCATTGACATGAATCGCATGCCTGTACCATTTCTTTGACATCACGGAAAATTGTTGGCCAATAGAATCCCGCGTCGAAAATTTTTCGGGCGGTGGTGCTTATCCCATGATGCCCTCCAGAGGGACCAGAGTGACATTCCCTCATAATCTTCACTGCCTCACTTTCCGAAACACAACGTCTTATTATTTGGTCAGGACACCTTCGGAATAAAAATGGTTCATCCCAGAAGTAGTATTTTAACTGAGAAAAGAACCTTTTTCTTTCGTACTTAGTCAGGTGTTCTGGAACGAGTCTGCTTGCGAGATAGTTGGCAAAATCAGCGTACCAAGGCTCTGAATCAATCATTGACATGATTTTTTTGTCAGGAAATGAATCCCTAATCTCGCACCTATCGTACTCATCCAAGGGGTTTTCAAGACGAGATAGATGATCAGCGGCCAGATTTTCTGCCCCCCTCTTATCGCGAATCTCAACATCGAATTCTTGTAACAACAAGATCCACCGAATTAGTCGTGGCTTAGCATCCTGCTTAGCAAAAAGATATCGAAGAGCCGAGTGATCAGTGAAAACGATTGTCTTTGAAAGGACAAGGTATTGCTGGAATTTTTCGAATGCGAACACTACGGCTAACAATTCCTTTTCGGTGGTGGAGTAATTCTCTTGAGCGGGATTCATGGTTTTACTAGCGTAGTAAATAGGTTGGAATAGCTTGTCACGCCGTTGGCCCAATACAGCCCCGACAGCAAAATCGCTAGCGTCACACATGATTTCAAACGGTAACTCCCAGTTGGGTGTAATCATGATTGGAGCTTGTGTGAGCTCCTTTTTTAAGAGATCGAATGCATCCTTGCATTCTTGGGAGAAATCGAATGGAGCATCCTTCATGAGCAATTGAGTCATTGGCCAAGCTATTTTGGAGAAGTCTTTGATGAATCTCCGATAAAACCCGGCGTGCCCCAAGAAGCTCCGTATTGCTTTAACAGTCGTGGGGTATGGTAACTTAGATATAGCTTCAACTTTAGCTTGGTCCACCTCTATCCCATTCCCTGAGATCTTATGCCCTAACACAATCCCTTCTTTAACCATGAAATGACACTTTTCCCAGTTTAACACCAAGTTGGTTTCCTCACAGCGTTTAAGCATTTTTTCTAGATTAGCAAGACAGCGGTTGAAGGAGTCCCCGAAGACCGAAAAGTCATCCATGAACACTTCCATGCTGTCTTCCATAAGTTCGTGAAAGATTGCGGTCATGCATCGTTGGAAAGTGGCGGGGGCATTACATAGCCCAAAAGGCATCCTTTTGTAGGCGAACGTTCCATAAGGGCAAGTAAACGTGGTCTTTTCTTGGTCCTCAGGTGCTATGGGAATTTGAAAATACCCTGAGAATCCATCCAAGAAGCAATAGTACTCGTGCCCAGACAACCATTCTAACATTTGGTCAATGAATGGTAAGGGAAAGTGATCTTTCCTCGTGGCATCATTGAGCTTTCGATAGTCAATGCATACCCGCCATCCAGTGACTGTTCTCTGGGGTACCATCTCACCCTTGTCATTCTTAACTACAGTCATTCCACCCTTCTTAGGTACAACCTGTACAGGACTGACCTATGGGCTATCCGAGATTGGGTAGATCAATCCTGCATCCAGAAGTTTGATGACTTCTTTCTTTACCACTTCCTTAATGTTGGGGTTCACCCACCTCTGGGGTTGCACGGTAGGTTTATAATCTTCTTCCATGAGAATCTTATGTGTGCAAAAAGTTGAGTCAATCCCCTTAATGTCGGCTACACTCCATGCGAGCACTCCCTTATATTTCTTTAGGACCTCTAAGAGTTTACCTTTTTGTTCATGTTCGAGGGAAGAGTTTATGATTACCGGCAGTTGGTCCTCTCCCTGAAGGAAGGCATACTCTAAATGGTTAGGAAGTTCCTTAAGATCTAACTCAGGAGGTTCGATAATAGAAGGCTTAAGCTTGTTTTCGGGCTTTCGGAGCTCAAGATGCTCCGTTGCCTCTTGTCTAGGGTAAAAGGAGACTGCACCAACATCCTCCATCTTTTCCACCTCTAGCAAAGGCAGAAAACTCTCATCCCGTAACCAGCCTTCCTCGATTTGTTCATCAACACAGCTATCAATGACATCTGTGAGTTCATCGACCTCCCTAATGAAATAGAGCTAGTTAGATGCTTCGAGAGAGAGATCCATAGATTCCTTAATGTCGAAGGTTGTGCTATCGGTTCCCACTCGCAAGGTTAACTCTTGTCTAGGGTAAAAGGAGACTGCACCAACATCCTCCATCTTTTCCACCTCTAGCAAAGGCAGAAAACTCTCGTCCCGTAACCAGCCTTCCTCGATTTGTTCATCAACACAGCTATCAATGACATCTGTGAGTTCATCGACCTCCCCAATGAAATAGAGCCAGTTAGCTGCTTCGAGAGAGAGATCCATAGAGTCCTTAATGTCGAAGGTTGTGCTATCGGTTCCCACTCGCAAGGTTAACTCTTGTCTAGGGTAAAAGTAGACTGCACCAACATCCTCCATCTTTTCCACCTCTAGCAAAGGCAGAAAACTCTCATCCCGTAACCAGCCTTCCTCGATTTGTTCATCAACACAGCTATCAATCACATCTGTGAGTTCATCGACCTCCCCAATGAAATAGAGCCAGTTAGCTGCTTCGAGAGAGAGATCCATAGAGTCCTTAATGTCGAAGGTTGTGCTATCGGTTCCCACTCGCAAGGTTAACTTGCCGTCACAAACATCAATGACTGCAAGAGCGGTAGCAAGAAATGGTCTCCCTAAGATGATGGGTACCAAGTCATCCTCCTCCATATCTAGGATTACGAAGTCGACCGGGAATTTGAATTTCCCAACTTTGACTAGCACATTCTCGCATATCCCTATGGGGTACTTGACTGATCTATCGGCTATTTGGATGTTCATACGGGTAGGCTTTAATCCAGAGTATCCTAATTTAAGGAACATAGAGTGAGGCATGAGATTGATACTCGCCCCCAAATCGGCAAGAGCATTCTTTATTGATAGAGATCCTATGGAGCAAGGCAAGGTGAAGCTGCTTGGATCGTCTACCTTTTTTGGTAGCCCTCGATGGGTCACCACCGAACATTCTTCCCCCAGGGTCACAAGACCCTCAAGTTTCTTTCGGTTAACGAGTAGTTTTTTAAAGTATGCGCTATACTTCAGCATGTGATAGCAAGCATCAAGGAGGGGTATGGTGACTACTGAGTCTTTTAGATATGACAAGAATCTTTTATTATCATTCTCAGTTTTCTGGTTTTTTAATCGGGATGGGAATGGGATTCTCACAGGTTGGTAAGGTGGGGTTGATGGGGAAGGGGTCATCAAGGGAGGTTGGTTGGGAGTCTCGCTGCCCACATCCTCCTCCTCCTCGTGAGGCTTGTTTGGATCGGGAGTGATGGGGGACGAGCTCGGGTAAGGGGGGTCCTTGGTTGTTGTTCCAGCTCGAGAGGTTATCGCGAGCATCGGGTCTTTTTGGCTTACTGATGGCATTATAAGGTTATTGAGGGCTGAGTTAAGCTTATTGAACTATTCTCCAATGTCATTCTGCTGCTCGTCAACAAGTTCGTTAAGTCCTTTTAATTGTAAGCCTTTTTCTTGAGTGAAGTGACCAAGGTCATCTTCAAAAGTGCTCCTGATTTCGAATTCAGGACCTTCCTCTCCTTCTTTTCTTTTTACCAGATTCCCCCAGAGGGTGTAATCATCATTTTGGTAAAAAGGCAAAAGGGAGGGATCAACATAGATGTCACCTCCTGACAAAATTGCATGTTCAGTCGTGGTTTCTCCTCCGCATTCCTCTACCTCATGCGGGCCCCCACAGTAGTCGCAGATCAAGTAAGGATTTGAAAGTTGTTTAGGTAACTGCGACCCAGCTAGGTACTCCATTCTTTTGTGAATTTTTCTTAACCGATCTGAAGTGATTTCAGAAATGCTGACAGTCGACTCAGGTTCATCCTAAGTGTCATCTTGGTCTTGAGCATATTCTTCAATCCTATCCCATCCTTCTTCGGTACTAAGATTGGCTAATCTCCCTTTTCTAGATTGGTTGATCCCGTTCCGATCATTAGAGGAGACACTGTCATAGAAGATTTGGACCAAAAGCCAAAGTTCGATGCCATGATGGGGAACTTGTCTTATTAAATCCTTAAATCTAATCCACGATTTATGGAAGGGTTCGTCCTTCCCTTTTCGGAAACGGAGGATCCTATCTCTAAACGCTGAGGTTTTTCCAGGTGGAACGAACTTCTCATAGAAATTGGATATGAGTTGCTCCCATGTGAAAATAGATTCAGAAGGGAGTTTATCATACCACTCTTGGGCTTTTTCATAGAGGGTGAAAGGAAAGAATCGTAATCGGGACGTGTCTCTAGTAGCCCCATCCGTATGGAGGGTGTCTACTATTTTCAAGAAGTCTTTAATGTGTTGAATTGGATCTTCCTCATCTAATCCACAAAACTTACACACACATTGGACAAGCCAAACATCGGTCGCATGCAAGACCTCATTTGTGTGTTCGTTTGGGTAGAAAATGGCATTTGAGAAGCCACGAGGGTTTGGGGAGGAGTAGTCCTTAAGACGGTTAGGAGTAGGAGTTGCGGGGGTACTCATATCGTTGTTGGGTTGGGAGCTAGGGGTTGTAAGGTGATTTTCTGAATTTTCTTTAGAAAGGGGTGCATCAAAATCGATGGCAACGCTAGATGGTTCAAGAGTTGAGTGAGATCGTCTTAACCTACGCATTTCTCTTTCGGGTTCTGCATAAGGCAAGACAAGGTTTCTAGTGGAACTACGACTCCTAGTGATCCTAAGGTTAGATAATTCGTCGGTTGCCATGATGGCGGATGGTAGAGAGGTACAAACAAAAACACAAAGAAATAAGATAGACTAAGGAAAACCTAAAAATAAAAATAAAATCTTACTAAAAAGGAATCTAGCAAGTAGACCTAATAAAAAGAGATTCTAACCTAGACAATAACTATTCCCCAGGCTGCGGCGCCAAAAACTTGATGCGTAGGGATTGCACCAGGCTTTACCTCTCAAGGGATCTTGAGAAGCTTACAACCCCCACCAGGCAATGTACCTGATCGATGTAGTATAGTATAATGACAAGTACCGGGGGATTGATCGTTCAGCTAGGAATAGTGTCGCTAGGATTAGAAAACCTAAATACTAGATCTAAAGATGAGGGATGATTCTTTTTGTATTTTTATATTTTTTTGAAAGCAAATTAAAATCTCGGGTTTGAAGGATTTGGGCGGAATTAGTTGCTAGTCAACTAACCCAATACTAAAGATGCAATCAAAATAAAATGCTAGAAATGAAAATAAACTATATTAAACTAAGGTTGTGAGCAATATGTGGGAGAAATGTGTTTACTTAGATTTCACTACTCCCTAGATATCTTTTACACGTTAATTACTTGTTATAGTTGCGTGGATGACGGATTGTATTCCTTAATACCATTCATGGGGTGGTGTACTTACTTCCCCAATCCTATGAGTACCTACTTCACTCCTATGTCGAGCCTGCAAGAAGCTCCTAACATGGGATCATTAGAATTTACTTATGCATTAAATACAACCAATAAAACCTAGTACACATCGGTTCATGTTTCCTAAGACGTTCAAGCATGTTACACAATGGAGATCTGCCAGTTTTCTTAAGCCTAACATTGAAATCATTCATCCAATACAACCATAAACAAGTAATCAACACATAATCAACATCTAGGTTTCATTAGATCTAAGCAAACACAAGATAGATCTAGCCTAGCATGTTGAAATCAAGACAAGCACAAGATATAGACAACCAACACATAGACATATTGGTTGAATTAAGAGAAGACTTATCTCAATAACACATGTAAGGATTCAAGGGTTGAAAACCCTTGAAAAGCTATAAAATTCGTACAAGGTTCGGCCCTAGGGTTTTTCCACATAAGTTCCTTCTAATGAATTAAAATTAGAAAACTATATATAGAGTTTAGGAGGTAATGGCGTCAAGAACAAATGTCTGACTCCGTCATCTTGCCGCCAAATAAATCCTCGGACTGCCTTGATCTACATCTGACGCCGTCATGTAGTCCCTTTTTGCAGGCTGTCACACAATTAACTCTTGACGCTCTTCTTGTGACGCCTTCATGTTTGTACTGGGTCGTCATGGATTTTACTCTTGACGCCGTTAGGATTGCCTTCTTGACGCCGTCACACACTGTTCCCAGCATGGAAAATTAAGTCTTTGGCGTTTTCTTCACTTTTATGCTCCAAAAACGTCCGAATTGCTTTCTTTTCCAGATTTCACTCCCAAAGAAACCTAAAATCATAAAAGGAACGATTTAGGGTAATATTTGATCAAATAAATTCAATTCCGGGGCTTAAATGACCCCCTAAAAGTGGTTCATTTTTCGCCTCATCAGTTGACCATTCCTTGGTCAATATAAGTTGACTGTTTAGAGCCAATCAAATTTTGGCGCCGCTGCCGGGGAGGTGTGCGCATTTCTGCAGCGTCTTTTGAGATTAGTGCTATTTCATCATCACCACTGTATAAAATCCATCACTTTTGTAAATTTTCAAATCAAAACACAAAAAAGTCATTAACACTTTTCCTAAAGTGTTAAAACACCAAAAAAAAAAAAAAAACAACAAAACAGTTCGTAACGTTTTCTAAGTCGGATTTCTTTTAAGGTGATTCTTAAAGAGAAACGATTTTAGATTACGGGACGATACCAAAAATATTGTCCAAAAGTTTTTCACCCATACACAAAAACCCAAAAACATCCGTCTTTTCTTGTGAATAAATATAGATAAAAATAAACCGTCGCAAACCAAGACAGAACACCTACCAACTGGGGGTGTGGACATAATAAGTTCTCAAACATAAGATCAAAACTTGCCTTTGTATCCCTGTGAGTGGTATACCTTTCTTAAAGAAGCCACTTGCTTGTGATTATTGGTTTAAGTTCACTGTGGATTTTCCTCGATTTTGTTTTGATTGGTTTTTATCCCTAGTGCATGCGCACTCGTTCTTCAAGGTCCACTAGCCCATTACGTGAGCTTGTTAGGAAACCTCGAAGACCTTGTAGACGTTCAGCACCAACAGTCGGATCTGAGATCCGTACTGTTGCCACACCCACTGTCACCATGGCGGATGACCGCCCCATGTGTGAGCTTCTCCAAACACCCATCGAGGGTTACGGAGATGCCATTGTTGTTCCAGCCATCGTGGCTGATAATTTCGAGCTCAAAACCGGGTTACTCAATCTTGTAAACTCAAGTCAATTCTACGGTTTTGAGAGGGACGATCCTCATGCTCACATTCGATGGTTCAATAAAATCACATCAACCATCAAGTACAAGAATGTCCCTTATGAAGCAATCAAACTTCTTCTCTTCCCATTCTCCCTCGAGGAGCAAGCCCGGATTTGGCTTGAAAAACAACCTCCTCGATCTATTGAGACATGGGAAGATCGTGTGAAAAAATTTGTGAATGAATTCTTCCCACCTTCCAAGACCACGAGTCTTAAGAACGAAATCACCAATTTCACTCAGAAATATGATGAATCTTTTGGTGAAGCGTGGGATCGTTTCAAAGAATTACTTCGCAAGTGTCCACATCATGGTTTCTCAGAGTTGATGCAACTCGATACTTTCTACAATGGCGTGAGCCAAGCTGATCAGGATTCTCTCAATGCCTCCGCAGGAGGTAATTTCTTGAGTAGAACCACAAAAGAAGCTTTGCAAATCATAGAAAACAAGTACAAGGTCCGCTCTACACGAAGCAAGCCGATTGTTTCTCAAATCAATGCGGGTCCTTACACTTCATCTTCTGTGAGTCAGTCTAGCACGGATACTAAGATTGACAAGCTCATTGAAGCTATCTAAGCTTTGGTTCTCGCCGAACAAAAGAAAGTTTCATTTCCACAACATCCTCCACCTGCTGAGGTTAAAAAAGTTGAAGTCTGTGTGACTTGTGGTGGGCCGTATGCCTACTACAATTGCACAGCTACTGATGGTACTCCATACGAAGCTCATGCTGTTGTCGGGTCCCAAAATCAAGGAGGCAATCAATACCGCCCTCCAATGGACCCGAACTATCGTCCTCATCATTATCCTGGACCTCCTGGTTTTAATCAAAACCAAAATGTCCAAAACCGTGGCCAAAATCAAAATAGAGTGAACCAAGGTTTTCAGAACCAAGGTAACTTCAATCAGGGTCACGGTTTTCAAAATCGAAACCAAGGTTTCCAACATCAAAATCAAGGAAACTTTAACCGGAACCAAGGTCAGGGTAATTTCGATCCTGGGAATTTTCATGGAAACAACCACCAGAATCAAGGGAATTTCCAACATCAAAATCAAGGAAATTTCAACCAAGGTCCCAACCAAAACAATCGAGCTCAGAATTTCAATAATCCACCTCAAGCTATTGTTCTTACTGGGCCTTCATCTGATGAGTTGTTAAAGCAATTTATGAAGTCCCAAGAATAGTTGAACAAGATGTTGGTCAGCCAGATTTTTGATATCAAGAAGTCTTTAAATGATCGACCCTCGGGCTCAGGTACTACTTTACCGAGCAACATGATCGCTAACCCGAGGGGCGATGCTAAGGCGATCACAACAAGAAGTGGTGCTTCATATGATGAACCCGCGATTCCTACTACTTCTTCTTCCTCTCCTCCAAAGGTAGTGGAACGTGAACCTGAGGTGACAACGGACAAAGTGCAACCTACTAGCTCACGAAGTACAGCACACGCCCAACCTCAGGTTATTCCAGAAACCATATGTAAGCCTGGAGTTGTCTTTGAACCACCAGAAACTCCAGTGGACAACCCTAAATCCAAAACTTCTATTCCTTATCCATCACGTCTCAATGAACAAAAGCTCCATGAAAAGGCTAGTCACCAAATGGATAAATTCTTCCAAATCTTCCAAGATTTGCACTTTGACATTAGCTTCGTGGATGCTATTCTCTTGATGCCCAAGTTTGCATCAACAATCAAAAATCTGTTAAGTAACAAGGAAAAACTCTTTGAGATGGCTAGAACTCCCTTGAATGAGCACTGCTCAGCAGTTCTCTTGAAAAAGCTTCCCGAGAAGCTTGGAGACCCCGACAAATTTCACATTCCTTGTATTTTCCCGGGTATGGTTGAATGCTTCGCCTTGGCCGATCTAGGTGCTAGCATTAACCTGATGCCATATTCTGTGTGGAAGAAACTCTCTCTTCCTGAACTCACTCCCACGTGCATGACTTTAGAGCTTGCCGATCGTTCAATTTCTCGTCCATTTGGCATTACCGAGGACGTATTCATTAAAGTGGGAAAGTTCCATTTTCCGGCAGATTTTGTGATTGTTCACTTTGATGCCGATTCAAGGGTCCCTCTCATTCTTGGAAGGGGATTCCTTAGAACTGGGCGTGCTCTCATCGATGTATTTGAGCAAGAGATCACACTGCGTTTTGGAACGGAAGCCATTACCTTCAACCTCGATCAAACTTCGAGGTACTCCTCCAATTATGACTCTGAATCGGTGAACCAAATAGATGTCATCGATATTGCTGCTGAGGAGTATGCTCAAGAGATTTTAGGTTTCTTTGATGATTCTCCGAGTGAAAACTTCACTCCATCTTCTTACCCCATCATTGCCAAATCTTCTCCTTCCCTCACTCCGTTTGAGGGAAGTGACTTCATCTTAGAAGAAATTGAGGCCTTTCTCAAACGTGATTTGATTCCCGATGGAATCGCTAACCAAGAGATTGACTCCGAGAGGGATATTCTCTTACTAGAGAAGTTATTAAACGAAGATCCCTCTCCTCTTCCTGTTCTACCACAAACACTTCATAAAGAGGAATGCAAAAATGTTGAGAAAACTGATGACTTCCCTGAGGTTGAACTTAAGGACTTACCGCCTCATCTTGAATATGCATTTCTGGAGGGTGATGATAAATTACCCGTCAGAATTGCTAAAGTGTTGAGGAGAAGGCTGCTCTAATAAAGGTTTTGAAGTCACATAAATAAGCAATTGCTTGGAGACTCTCCGACATCAAGGGCATTGACCCTGAATTTTGTACCCACAATATTTTAATGGAGGATGACTTCAAACCAACAGTCCAACAACAATGAAGGGTGAATCCCAAAATTCATGAGGTCATCAAACAAGAAGTTTTAAAACTTCTTGATGCCGGATTGATTTACCCTATCTTGGACAGTCCTTGGGTGAGCCCAATTCATTGTGTTCCAAAAAAGGGTGGCATTACTGTTGTCACAAACGAGGAAAATGAGTTGATTCCAACTCGATTGGTTATGGGTTAGCGTGTCTGCATTGACTATCGCAAGTTAAATGACGCCACACGCAAAGACCATTTTCCTCTGCCCTTTATGGATCAAATGCTCGAGAGATTAGCAGGGAATGAGTACTATTGCTTCCTCGATGGTTTCTCGGGTTACTTTCAGATTCCCATTGATCCGCAGGATCAGGAAAAGACCACTTTCACGTGCCCCTACAGAACTTTTGCTTATAAACGTATGCCATTTGGTTTATGTAATGCTCGGGGCACGTTTCAAAGATGTATGATGGCCATATTTTCCGACATGATCGGGAAAACTATGGAGGTCTTTATGGACGATTTTTCGGTCATTGGGGATTCGTTTCAATCATGTCTCTCCCATTTAGACAACATGCTCATACGTTGTGAAGACACAAAGTTATGTCTAAATTGGGAGAAGAGTCACTTTATGGTCAAAGAGGGCATTGTCCTCGGCCATAAAATTTCAAAGAGCGGGATTGAGGTTGACAGAGCCAAAGTGGATGTCATTGCAAAATTACCTCATCCCACTACCGTCAAAGGTGTTAGGAACTTTTTGGGTCATGCCGGTTTCTATCGTAGGTTCATTCAAGATTTTTCAAAAATCGCCCGGCCTATGACCCATCTCCTCGAGAAGGAGGCTCCTTTTATCTTCTCCCCCGAGTGCATCGAAGCTTTTGAAATATTAAAGAAAAAGCTTACTGAGACACCGATTCTTGTTGCCCCCCATTGGGACTTGCCCTTCGAACTCATGTGTGATGCTAGTGATTATGCGATAGGGGCAGTTTTGGGGCAACGAAAAACAAAACATTTTCAGCCTATACACTATGCCAGCAAAACTATGACCGAGGCTCAAAGTCATTACACCACTACTGAAAAAGAATTATTAGTTGTGGTGTATGCTTTTGAAAAATTCCGGCCATACTTGATATTGACCAAGAGCATAGTGTATACGGATCACTCGGCTTTGAAGTATCTTTTTGCAAAACAAGATGCAAAGCCGAGACTACTCCGTTGGGTTCTCCTCCTGCAAGAATTTGATATCATTATTCGTTATAAAAAAGGAGCTGAGAACCTAGCTGCTGATCATCTCTCCTGTTTGGAAAACCCCCACCAAGATGTCTTCGAGAGGAAAGAAATTAATGAAACCTTCCCTCTTGAGACACTCCATGCGGTTACCTTTCATGGAGACTCTATTACCTCATGGTTTGCCGATTTTGCAAACTACCATGCGGGTAACTTTGTGGTGAAAGGGATGTCGTCCCAGCAGAAAAATAAATTCTTCAAGGATGTAAAACATTACTTCTAGGACGACCCCTATCTTTTCAAAATCAGCGTGGATCAAGTCATCCGGCGGTGTGTGTATGGTCAGGAAGCCGCTGAAATTTTAAAGGCTTGCCATGCTGGTCTCACGGGGGGCCACCACAATCCAAACTACACCGCCAAAAAGGTATTTAATTCCGGCTTTTATTGGCCCATGATCTATAAGGATGCCCAAGAATTAGTCAAGTCTTGTGACGCTTGTCAACGTCACGGGAACATTTCACAAAAGAACGAAATGCCTCAAAATATCATTCAAGTTTGTGAAATCTTTGACGTTTGGGGCATCGACTTTATGGGGCCATTTCCGTCTTCTCATGGTAACAAATACATACTCGTGGTTGTTGACTATTTGTCAAAATGGGTTGAAGTGAAAGCTTTACCCACAAATGATGCCCGAGTAGTTGTGAAGTTTTTGAAAGCTCTTTTTGCCCGATTTGGAACTCCACGTGCTATTATCAGTGATCGTGGTACGCATTTCTGTAATGACAAATTCGATAAAGTCATGCAAAAGTATGGTGTAACTCACCGTCTTTCTACTGCGTACCACCCTCAAACAAGTGGACAAGTAGAAGTTTCCAATCGAGGTATTAAAAGAATTTTGGAAAGAACTATATGTGAAAATCGTGCATCGTGGTCGGACAAATTAGATGATGCACTTTGGGCTTTCCGTACGGCTTACAAAACACCCATCGGGTGTACGCCTTACAAACTTGTGTACGGAATAGCGTGCCATCTTCCGATCGAGCTTGAGCATAAAGCCTATTGGGCTCTCAAGCATACAAATTTTGACCTCAAAACTGCGGGTGATCATACAAAAGTTCAACTGAATGAATTAAATGAACTTCATGATCAAGCTTACGAGAACTCTTTTGTCTATAAAGAAAAGACAAAGAAGATTCATGACTCCAAAATCAAGAACCGCGTTTTTTACGTTGGTGATCGAGTCCTTCTTTCAACTCTAGACTTAAGATCTTCTCGGGAAAGCTAAAGACCCGTTGGACTGGCCCATTCACTATAGTAAAGGTTTATCCTTATGGCACCATTGAGTTATCTCAAAATGATGGTCTAAATTTCAAAGTGAATGGGCATCGATTGAAACATTACTTTGGAGAGGACATACCATCAATGGTTGTCCCAGATCTCCAAACATTCCCCAAGGACAATTGAATTCGGGGATCGAGTCAAGCTAGCGACTCGATGAACAAAAACAATAGCACAATACGGGTTTTCACCCGTATCTCTGATTTCTTTCTACTTTCTACCATCTAAGTGTGGGGGAATGGCCACCCCCCTGCTGTTTGAAATGTATATATGTATATAAGTTTAAAAAAAATGTGTATGTATAGAAATAAAGTGAAAAATGGTATTTCCATAGTTAGCTTTGAATCTTGCCTTTTTCCGTTCAAAGATTTGGCATAATAGCCGGGACTTTGAATATTGAGGACAATATTCAATTCTAAGTGTGGGGGGGGGGGGGGGGGGGGGGGAATTCTAGCGAATTTTATCACAATATATCTTCTAGTACCCCCGTTTTTGGCCAAAATTTTCAAAATTTTTTTCACTTTGTTTCAAAATTTTTGTGGTTATCAGTCCGCCATGTCTAACCGACAAAGGGATTGGCTAATCCAAGAGCAAACGGCTCTTGGTAAAGATAACTCAACTCCGTTGACGGCTGGCAATTTGCCCTAAATTGTATGGTATCTCAACTCGCCATATCCTAAAAAGTGAAAGACTTGGCTAGCCCGCAAGATTATGGCTTGTGGTAAAGGTAGTGGAAAGCCATAATTGGTAATCAGCTCACCAAGATGTCGATTGTGTCCATCAAGAGTTGGCTAGTCCGGAAGCAAATGGCTTCTGGTAAAGACCAATCAAAACCGTTGAAAGCTGGTGGTTTGCTCAAAATCACATGGTTATCGGTGTACCATGGTTCTTACTTGAACTGAAACATTTGGCTACTCCAGAAGTGATGGCTTTTGGTAAAGAGACTTCAAATCCATCAAGTTTTCTAAAAAGATTGCTAGGGACTAGTAATAGTTTAGTGTGGTGGATTGATGAGTGCTCAAATATTCATCGTTTTTTATCAAATCTGAACTGCAAAACATACAAAAACAATCAAAAAGTCATCAAAATACTGAAATTATCCCAGGGATTGTGTTTTATGTGTTTTAAATGCAAAATGAGCAAAAACAAATGAAAAATGGTCAAAGTTTGCAATATTGGCAGTTTCAGTTCCCCAAGTTTCAAAACATGTAAAAAATAGTTCCTATGCATTTATTTTTGAAAGAAAAGTCAACCCAAGTCTTTTGAAAGTTAAAAATCACAAAACATAATACTTGGGTCAAAAGTTTTAAAAGTTGACATGTTTGGTCCTTCAAGTTTCAAATTTGTCAAAAATAGTCCCAGGGAATTTTGAAAATTGGAAAAAGTGAAAGTTGGTCCTTGGGTTATTGGTAATTGGCATGATTGGTCTTTGTGAGCACTTTGGAGTTTGAACATATTCAGCCCTTCAAGCTTGGTTAAATTGCAAAATTGGTCCTTGTTATTATCTAAAACCAAACCGGACCCTTTATTTAATATCCAAGCAAATCCAATCCACACAAACACAAGCCCAGCCACACCCAGGCCCATCACCACTACTCCAGGCCCAAACCCCCTTTGATAATTATCCCAGGTCAAATAGGTCAACACGGTCAAAAGACCAGTCAACTCCACCCCTAACCTCAATTTCCCCCCGTTTTCCTGGTATTGTGTCTCCCCCCTCCTCGCCTTTTTACCAACATTAGCCCCCCACAATTAATGATCCTCACCAACCAAACCAACCTCCACCACCCACAATAAATACTTACACCAAAATCCACTCATACTTGCCGTTTTAATTTTGGCAGGAAAAATTCAATCAACGGCTAAGATGAGGCATAGATCAAATTGACAGTTGGGATTTAGTCAAGAGTCAAAGGAGAAGTCATTGGGAGCACAACTTAGCAACAGGAAGCCATGTGGGGGAGTGTATGATTTTTATTAGTCTCGTATTATAAGTTGTAAGCTTTGTAAGCCTCAAAAGGCATGTAGAAAAGTTAATTTAGTTTTTTTAGTTTTCAGTGAATGCAATTTAAATTTTAAGTTTTAATATCATTTTCAATTTTCAAGTTGCAATTGTGAATTTCAAGTTTGTTGTTTAAGTTTCATCAGTTGTTCTCAAGTGTTAGCATAGTCTCATAAGTTCAAACAATAAGCTTTTAGAAGCTTTGTAAGCTTCTATATTAATCAGAAGATAAGTTTTCAAAAAAATAGTAAAAAATCAAAATAAAATAAAAAGTCATGAATACAGGGTGAAGAAGGGTGGATATCAGAGATTATGGAGTGCTGAGGGTATTAGTGGTTCATGGGAACCAATAGGAAGGTTACTTGGTACATGGTTCACTGGATTTGGCAGGATGGCTTTTGTAAGCTCTAATTTTTAAATTTCAATCTTTTAAGTATTTTAGTGTTATTTGTTGCTTATTATTATGTACTTTGCTTCATTACTACTTATTAGATAAGTTCTGTTCAGTTAAGTTGAATTGTGGTTTCATTTGATTCAATTTCTTTGTGGAATGTGATATAAAAGGGTGTTTGGATTGGACTGTGTTAGGTGCTTCAGTTGGTTGTCGTTGTTAAAACTAGTTCACATAGCATACTCAGGCCTCAAATACACCAAATCAAACAAGTCTTTGTTAGTAATAGGTTTAAAAAGTCAAAATCAACTCAAATTTGGTCTAGGATTAGTCTGAGTTGGAATGAGAGTAGCATAAGCTTCATTTTAAGTCACACTTTGATAACTTTGCTTAATTTAGTCTTTTTACATCTTAACTAACAACAATCAATCATTAAATCAGTGTTCAAAGATCATCTTGGTCAAATCTTTCTAAATCAAGTCAAAATTCACCACTCAGGCATAAATTCATTTCTTGGAAGAATTTTCTAGAATTTTGTAATAGCTTTCAGGCCTTGAGCTTTTTAGATATTGAAATATCTTAGCTGAACTGTGTAATCCCATGTATGGCTTATTTTTGTGATTTTTTCACAAGCCTGTGCACAAGCTCAAAGTGAGCTGCAGGGGAAGGTGCTTCGCTGTGCACTGCTATCAGTGTGACTCACCCAACTTTAGTAGACCCCACAGGGCTAACCAGTGGGCCCCATACCCTGCTTTTTGGCTTAATAGAAAGCCAATAAGCCAGGCTTCCAGGTTTTGAGCTTATTTTGTGGATTGAAGCTTATTTAATAGGGCTGCAGGTCCCTTTTAATTTGTCCCTTTTTCCACCAAAGCTGATAACTCGGCATTCGTACCCAAAGACCAACCCCCCTCCTGACCTCAATTGTGGGACGCAGAGGGTCAAAAATAGCTTTTTAGACAGCCAATAAGCTCAGCTTATTGGCTCAACTCTTTGTTTGGACTTCCAAGGTCCCTAGTGGACCCCACAGGCCCTCAAAGGTGCTTCTTTGGACCTGTTTGGACTGTTTGGTGTTTAGGAGTGCTTATTGCTTATTTACTACTTATTCCTTGTGCTTTCTGATTTCATTTGGCTTATTATAAGTAGTTATTAATCTGTTTAAAGCTTGTTTGTGTTTTTAACATCATTTGGTAGCTTTTTCATTTCAATCAAAGGTCTAATAAGCTAAATAGCTTAACTGTCATTACAATAAGCTCAACAAACTGCTTATTTTTGAACTCCAAATAATTCACCTTCACAAAAGTTGCTTAAAATCATTCCAGAAGCAAGTTTGAAACAGAAAAACCCCAAAAAGCCCAACTTATTGGAAGTGATAGCTTCTATTTAAGTCAATTGGCTTATTACCTCAGCTTATTTATAAGCTAATCTCATTTTTATATTTTTCCTAGGCTTCTGATAGTTAAAAAATAATTTTAGTAATTTTCTCAGATTTTTCTTTCATCATTTAGTAGTTTTCATAATTTAAATTAGTTTTTTATAATTAATAAATAGTAAATAATTAATATTAATTAATTAGAAGATCAGAAAAATACAAATTTAGTTTTAAAATTAGTTTTTAGTTATTTTTAATTTTTCCAAATTTTATTTTCAATTTTCTAGTGTGATTTCATAATTAATTAGAATTTAGGTTAATTTAAACAATTAATAAGTAATTAATAATTAGTTAACAGTTAATAATAATTAATTAAAAAGTCTTAAAAATATATTTTCAGTTTTAAAATTAGTTTCATAGTATTTTAGATTTTTCTAAGTTTAAATTTTATTTTTCTAGGTAAATTTCATAATTATTTGTAATTTAGGTTAATTTAATTAATTAAAAGTAAATAGGAAATTTGTATTTAATTAATAATAAATAATTAAATAGTGTAAAAATTAATTTTAATTTTCCAAAAATTTTCTTTAATCAGTAGGCTTGTAAAAATATCATTTTTATATCTGTGTCCTTTTTTAGATAATCTAACTCACTTTTTATTTACGTACATTTATTCCCGTTTTCAGTATACGTACGTTTTTTAGATTTTAGCTCAATTCTTCTCAGTTTAAAATCACGTAATCAATCACATAGCTTTCCTAAGCTATTTTATTTCATAATTCTCAAATAATTCTCATCACGACCCTTTCCTGTGAATTTCACCCGATCACAAAGCACACTAAAGCACAATTCACACCTCGTCGGGACTTAACGACCTGGTGATACCCTATATTACCCGGAGATTGACTCTAGGCTATTTTACTTTGTTGACCATTGCTTGGTCAATATAAGTTGACTGTTCAGAGCCAATCATACATCTAGGTCAATCATCTCATAAAGTAGCTTAATATAACATTTTAAATAAATTGTGAGCTGTTGAAACTCAGAATAGTCAACTGTGGATTGTCATTAAAAAGTCAAAGTTAGGCTAAAATCTGTTCAACAACATCTGATCTCAGTTTATTTTAGGGCTCCATTTAGGTTTTAAATTTAGATTTGTTTGGATTTCTATATTCTCAGTAGTTCAAGTAAGTGTTTGCCCCCAATAGGTCACTCTTGCCAGCTTATTTAGATTGCTTTTTGGTCCAGTCAAGTAGGAGGATTTTCCCTAGTGTCTGATTTTAGTTTTAGGCCTGATTTTGTGTTTTAGTAATAGGAAGCCGAGAATTATTGTTCATTTATGTTCTTTTGTGTTTTTAGTTGAGATTTCCATTGAATATTTGACCTGTTGCTTATTCTGCTATCAATGGGTTATTTACTTATAGCTTATTGAACTTGATTTGATCCTTATCTGTGTTGCTGAGTTCATTTTAAGTTAAGTTCTATTCATTTGAGCTTCTTTTAGTCCTAAAATCAATTGGTCAAGGTTTGGTCAACTTTTGGTCAAACTGCTTATCAATAAGCACTTTCCAATAAGAAGTTTTCAGCTTATAAGCACTTTTCTGGTTTATTTTACTTTCAAATTTTTTTCTCAAGCTTATTTTAATATTTTAGATTTTCTATAATTTTTTCAAAATTTTCTGACTCCATTTGATATTTTTCTTATTTAATTTTCATTTATATTCAATTTTTAATACTTTTTAATTACTAAAAAATCCAAAAAAAATCAGAAAAAGCCTAGAAAAATCCAAAAATATTTTAGAAACTTATTTTCATTTATTTTAGAATTTTAGAAATTTATTTTGCATTTTTCCCATTTATTTTGAATTTTATTTTAATTTTTATTACTTTTTAATTAGATTTAATAGTTTTTAATTCCTAAAAATTACACAAAAAGCCAAAAAAAAAAAAAAGTTTTTAGTTTTAAAATTACTTTTTAGTTATTTTATAATTTTCAAAATTTATTTTTCATTTTTCTCACCTTATTTGCATTTTCTTTTAATTTTTAATTAATTAGTTTTTAATTCATAAAAATTAATTAAAAAGTCAAAAAAATATTTTTCTTTTTCTTAAAATTTTCTCTTATCATTTTTAACTTTTCAAACTTATTTTCAAGTCCGTAGGAGTAGTGTAGCTCGAAATATACGTTTTATTTCGTACGTTAACGTTTATTTTACGTTTAAGCTTGCGTTTTCGATTCTGCGTTACGTTTTTAGTTTCCTTATTGGAAATACGTGCTTAAGTGGTTATTTGTGTTTCATTTTCATATTTATTAGTATAATCTCATCAATATCACTTTTTACAACTTTCATGACACGTTTCACAAATCGGGAATTCGAAATTCCATTCACACCTTCGTTGGGACACGACCTGGGGAAATAATTTCCTAAGCATTTCTTCGGAAAAACAAACCTATACTAAAAACGAATCAATCAAAATTTTGGCGCCGCTTCCGGGGAAGGTTGAAGGGAATTTTTCGTTTTCGTTTTTCGAAATTGTGTTTTGAAAAACCTTCCTTTTATATATTTTCTATAAAAACCAAAAAAATTGAAAAATCAAAAACACTTTTCCTAAAGTGTTATAAAAAATACCAAAAAAAATAATAAAGTCACAGCCTCGACTCTCCTGTTGAAGGGTGGGCATTGTAAACCAAATAAGCTTAACAACATAAGAAAGCGTGAAATTAGTTGGTAATCGGATTACTTTAACTCTACAACCGAATAAGCGGGAAATACGGATAGCTTTGACATTAAATTGAAAGCTGAAGAGAGATCCATTCTTCTCTCCCGTTCCGTTGCGAGTAGATTTAAAGGAAACGGTTAACGATTAACGTAACCTTTGAAAAAAAAAAGAGAATAAAAGTTTCAAGTTTTTAAATTATGTTTTCCAAATATAAAAACACAAAAAGATTTTCCTTTTCTGCTTTGATTTTCTTTTTCAATAATTAAAAACCAAAAATAATCTTCTTCTCCTCTTATCATTTGATTCTTCTTCTTTAACCCTCTAAACCGATAATTCTTATGGATCCGACTTGTTTTAAATGTGGAGAACCGTTCTTTGAAGGTTCATGTGTTTGGTGTACATGCGAACGGTGTGGTAATGATATTCGAGACGGAAGTTGTTTGTTTTGCATTTCAAATACGTACAACAACTTTCCAAATTTTTCCGACTACCCACCTCAGCCCGATCAACGATATTGCGAGAGATCTGGAAGACACTAGTACAAAACGACCTATGGTCACACATGGTCGATTTGGAACAGCCACACATTCAAATATTTGTGTGGCTGAAGGTAGGTAAATTGACAGCATTTACGAATTAGTCACACATGAGCTGTTCGAATGTGTGACCATAAGACCTCTATTGCCACACAATCGACCCTTATGTGACTAAACGTAACTGGTGATTTTGTTCCAGATTATTTAGTCACATATGCATTTGGAACGTGTGAAAAATACAAGTAACCTTGATGCCATATATGGTCACACTAAACTTATAGTCACATTTGCTTCTAATAGTATGACCAAATGCCATATACGGTCACACAAAACAGTTTGTCACACATTATTTAAGTGTAGCCAAAATCTAGTACATATAGTCACACTAAACAGTTTGTCACACATTATTTAAGTGTACCCAAAAACATGTTTTATGTGACTAAATTTTACCAAAGGCCACACAAAAACCAAAGTCATGTGGCAATTGGATGATCAATAGTCACATAAATTAAACATTACTTCACTTTAAACAGCATATGGTCACACTTATTAACACCTTTAGTCACTTTATGCTTAGTTGTATGTGACAAAATACACCCCAAAAACATGCTTTATGTGACTAAATGTTACCAAAGGTCACATAAAAACAAAAGTCATGTGGCAATTGGATGATCAATAGTCTCACAAATTACACATTACTTCACTTTAAACAGCATATGGTCACATTTATTAACACTTTTGGTCACTTTATGCATAGTTGTATGTGACTACATACACCCCAAAAACATACTTTGTGTGACTAAATGTTACCAAAGGCCACACAAAAACTAAAGTCATGTGGCAATTGGATGATCAATAGTAACAAAAATTACAAATTACTTAACTTTAAACAACATATGGTCACACTTATTAACACTTTTGGTCACTTTATGCTTAGTTGTATGTGACTAAATACACCCCAAAAACATGCTTTGTGTGACTAAATGTTACCAAAGGCCACAAAAAAACCAAAGTCATGTGGCAATTGGATGATAAATAGTCACACAAAATACATATTATTTCACTTCAAATAGCATATGGTCACACTTATTAACACTTTTGGTCACTTATTCTTAGTTGTATGTGACAAAATACACCCCAAAAACATTCTTTGTGTGACTAAATTTTACCAAAGGCCACACAAAAACAAAAGTCATGTGGCAATTGGATGATCAATAGTCACACAAATTACACATTACTTCACTTTAAACAGCATATGGTCACACTTATTAACACTTTTAGTCACTTTATGCTTAGTTGTATGTGACAAAATACACCCCAAAAACTTGCTTTATGTGAATAAATGTTACCAAAGGCCACACAAAAACAAAAGTCATGTCGCAATTGGATGATCAATAGTGACACAAATTACACATTACTTCACTTTAAACAGCATATAGTCACACTTATTAACACTTTTTGTCACTTTATGCATAGTTGTATGTGACTAAATACACCCCAAAAACATACTTTGTGTGACTAAATGTTACCAAAGGATACACAAAAACCAAAGTCATGTTGCAATTGGATGATCAATAGTCACAAAAATTATACATTACTTCACTTTAAACAACATGTGGTCACACTTATTAACACTTTTGGTCACTTTATGCTTAGTTGTATGTGACTAAATACACCCCAAAAACATGCTTTGTGTGACTAAATGTTACCAAAGGCCACACAAAAACCAAAGTCATGTGGCAATTGGATGATAAATAGTCACACAAAATACACATTATTTCACTTCAAACAGCATATGGTCACACTTATTAACACTTTTGGTCACTTATTCTTAGTTGTATGTGACAAAATACACCCCAAAAACATGCTTTGTGTGACTAAATTTTACCAAAGGCCACACATAAACAAAAGTCATGTGGCAATTGGATGATTAATAGTCACACAAATTACACATTACTTTACTTTAAATAGCATATGGTCACATTTATTAACACTTTTGGTCACTTTATGCTTAGTTGTATGTGACTAAATACACCGCAAAAACAAGTTTTATGTGACTAAATATTACCAAAGGCCACACAAAAACCAAAGTCATGTGGCAATTGGATGATCAATAGTCACACAAATTACACATTACTTCACTTTAAACAGCATATGGTCACACTTATTAACACTTTTGGTCACTTTATGCATAGTTGTATGTGACTAAATACACCCCAAAAACACGCTTTGTGTGACTAAATGTTACCAAATGCTACACAAAAATCAAATTCATGTGACAATTGGGATGATCAATAGTCAAACAAATTACACATTACTTCACTTTAAACAGCATATGGTCACACTTATTAACACTTTTTTGTCATTTTGTGCTTAGTTGTATGTGACAAAATACACCCCAAAAGAAACATGTTTTGTGTGACTAAATATTACAAAAGGCCACATGGATATAAAATTCATGTGACAATTGGATGAACAATAGTCACAAGCTTGGTTCATCCAACGGCCACATAAATTTTATGTTTGTATGGCCTTTTATAATATTTAGTTATACAAAGCAAGTTTGTTTTGAGTATTTAGTCACATATAATTAGCCAAATGTTACCATTGTTTAGCCAATGCAACACACTTAAAGAGCAACACTATTTACGTTAAAAGCAACACTTTTTACGTTTAAAGAAACACTTATAATCAAATCCACAAACCTATGACATCACTTCAGGAATCAAATGCGACACTTTTTGGCTATGATACAAATAACGCTTTCAATCATTTATAACAACTTTTTTTTATTTATGAATGTATCATTTTTCTGAAATGCTATACATGTTATTTTATGTATAACACTGATACTATTAGAAACAAATATTATACAATACAATTTAATTTCCAAGATAACAATAATAACAAATCATAATTAATATCTCATACTGTACTACAAATTTCTCCAATTACAAAATATATAGGATATGATGTACAACCTAACAAAATTTGTCAAATTACAATTTTCAATATATAATACAATCCCTCTCCACATTATTCTGATGGCTATTTCAATTCGTCATATACGCAAATCTCCATTGGGCGCTTTACTTTGCATATGCCAATACAATGTAGACTAACCTGGGACATAAGGACCATAAAGAATTGGGTTAATTTTTGCATAGAGTGACATAAGTAAGTTAAGTCAAAACACCAAAAGTATAGCTAAAACATGAAACCCAAGAAGAATATATATATACCGTCACTAATGGGTGCATAAAATTATCACACATATACTATATGTAGCAACAACCTCAAACTCAGGTCACAGTTAAACTTGCAGGCTACACCTTAAATTTGCAGATAGTAAGTTATACCTATAGTTACAGTTTGGCAAAGGAACCAAGGTTTGGAATGCCTAGCACATACATTATCAGGCCTTGCTTTAGCATCCGTGCAAGTTGTAAGAGTTCTAGAATATTAAAACAAAAAACCAGTATAAATATTCTAACTAGTCGTGCATTTTTGTTTTTAACCAAAATCAAGTGAAGCAAAACCTGAACAGATACTATCCTTGGATAAGCAGGGTTATTTTCAATAGCTTGTAGGAACTAACACCAATAAACCTGATCTACACAAATGATTGTCTCATAACGTTATGTGATGTTTGATTCTGTGTACATGATGAATACTATGACGTCATATGATTACCACCTTACCCGCATCAACCGCTCTTCCTAAAGTATCAAGTTCACATAACTATATTGTCTGGTAGGATCATAATCAGTTTCGCCGAACATCGGGACATAGCTGTAATCAAAATCTGAAAATAATTAAAGAAAATATTATTAGGCACCGTGTTTAATCAAAAGGACAATATACAAACCAATCAGGCCAGTACAGTTGATACAGATAATATAATCAGTTTGAGCTCGTAGGAAAATGCATAGTTCTCCAATACACGAAAACCACCCATCAACACTCTACACAAGTGTTTTATTAAAAAGAAAAGAAATAAAAACAACAATTGATTGTTATATTATGTACTAAAATGAACTCACCTATTATCGATAGCCTCATGTATATTCCTACTATCCAAATTTGTTGGGCCGCCTCGAATCCAAGTCATTTGCCCAGAAGGGCCACTAACCTGCAAAAATATCAGACATAGCTGAAACAATTTATATCTAGAACAAGTAAATAAAATACTCACCAACCTCATTCGACTCACCAATCTCAGTAGCAAACATCAGCAAAAAAGCAAACATTTCCAATCTTTTGCTTGTAAACATCATTTTTGCAAATAGGTTCTCAAACTCCATAAAGCTACAAAGAGTTAGTAATATAAAATAAGCAAACAAGAATAAAATTAAATCATTAATAGAATAGCTGTCAAGTGCTGCCACGACATGTATTATGAAAGCCTTTTAGTCGAAAAATAAATGACTTGAAAACAACTAATCAAGCTACAAATCCTAGCGTACATATACATATACCAATCAAAACACACTCCATACGTCTCATTTATCTCAACTAATCAATAAAATAAAACCTATCAACAATGCTATTGAAAATTATTGTATCCAGCTAACAACACAATTCAAAGCTAGCTGCATATACGCAAAAAGACTAACAAAATTAGAGTGATTCTCCTATTATAACAACACAAGTGATGCTATATCAAAAAACACAGCTATACCACATCAGACACTAGCAAATCTCTAGTAATTATACCACATCAGACACCAACAATTAATAAAAATTGAACACTAAAAGATTTACTATTGAGAGAATACATACACAACACATAAATGCAACTTCAAATAGTCATAGTCAACTAATTTTTGTGAGACCAATCACATATTTCGGTGACAAATATCCAAAAATTCAGATTACGTGGTACATTTATCCAATTTTTGTAAACTATGCACTATTAAACTTTATTAGACCAAGATATAAAAATTTCTATAAACAAGAACATGTTATTGTAAATTAAGCATTTAATGAGAATATATACACGAGACTACCTTGTGGTGAGTATCAATTGTATCAGAAAGCATGTTCCAAGCTCGTATAGATTCGGGTTTACGTGAACCCTAATTTCTAAAAATAACCCAAACACAAAATTGAACCATAAACACCTCAAATTATTAAATTAAATATATAGCACATTAAAGTACCTCATTTGTGGATATATGACATAAAATTCGGATTTATGATTATGAATCGCCACGGTGTGTGTTGGGTGACTTGTGAGGATGTGACTGACGACTTTGGGTGGTGACTAGCAGGGATCGATAACGGAGACGGTTAGACGAATTTGGTTTGATTTGAAGATCAAAAGAGATGATGTGAGATGAGATTGAAGAGATAAGTTTTAGGAGGTGAGATGTGAGGTTGATAAGGAGGGACTGTTTGATTTTTGGGGAAAGCATAAGGCGGGACAACTGAAAATGTGGTGAAAATGTGAGAGGGAATTTTTTTTAAGATCTTATTATATTTTTCGGAAATGATAAATCTATATTTTTTACAAAACCAACTAATCTTATAACTATGGTGTAAATGAGTGCTCGTGAAAAAACTCAAGATCGGATTGGTAAAGAACTTAAGAGCGGAGCTTAAACGAGCTCGAGCCTAAGTTGCGACTCATTTATTAATCGAGCTCGATTAAATACAAAGCTCAATTGGTCTCGCGAGCCTAAACAACGCTATGATATTTTAAGCATTAAACATATATAAAATATTATGCATTTATATTATAGGCGAGTTAATTAACGAGCTCAATAACAAGCTTAATAACGAGCTCAAAATAAATCTATTACAATCCAAGCTTTAAATTATTATTTCAAAATTGTATAAACCGGATAACACTGATCGACGTGAAGTCGATCAGTATAGTCGACTTATGTCGACTTTGGGAATCGATCCAAAGGGTAAAACCCTTCCTTGGAACTGATCGACTAGAGAGGGGGGAGGGGAGAGGATTTTAGGGATTGTATGTGAATTGTAAGGGAAGCCTTTGTATTTATAGGCTCTTAGGGAACATTCTATAATACATGTAGGACAAATATTTGAGTTTGATTTGGAAACAAACACACCCCCTTGTAGGATTCGGTTTATCGACCAACAACCCTTAAGGGTTTGTTGTTTTGTCTTTCGTCGATTTATTAAACTCTACTATTTATCCCGGATAAATATTAAGCTTCAGGTAATTACCGTTTATCCCGTAAATGAAAATAACGTCGTATTTACATTTCCTCATTTACTCAATGTCATTTCGTAATCTCATTTCTTATTTTCGCTTGCACATTCTGTTTAGTGTGCATCGATGTGTGACCCTTCGGCATTTCTATGAAAGCAAGTGTGAAAGCATGTTGTTTTGTTTGCACATAATCCTTTCAATGGGGTGTCCTATGGATGCTCGCAACACTACCTCTACTTGAATGAGGTAATGGCACATGGTTATTGTTGTAACGGTCCTAGCTTAGATTTACTGGGTCATGGCCTAAACATGTTTATTAGGTACTACTTCTGATTGTGCTTGGCCTCAAAATGCTTCCCATGCAGGTTATGATGGAGCCAAGCCTTAGTTGGCTTGTTTTGGGCTCGTTTCGAGTGTATAGGCTTTAGCTAGTTGGGCTGGAGCTCTCATACGCTATTAAATCCCCTCGGTCCACTAGTGTATTGACTATCAGGGAGATATAGCGATGAACGCATGCCTTAATGATGAGGTTTCTAATAAAAGTTTCTCAGGCTTTAGGTAGCTTTAAATATGCTTTCTAAAAGAAATTTTGTGTGCAAACCACACAATAAGCTTTCACAACTTGCCTTCACATAAATGCCGAAGGGTCACACCAGTACACACTAAATAGAACGTGCAAGCGGAAATAATAAACGAGTTTACAAAATGAAATGGAGTATGTAGAAACATAGAGGGGGTGAATACGTTCCTCTTTAAAATCTATAATGTTTTGTATCAAATTCCCGATCAAGTGTGACAAAATATGAATAGTGGTTATGTCACTCATAACAAGCATATATGTCACTCAATTATAAGTATACAAGTAATGACATCAACTAAGTACACTTAATTGAAGGAGATACGCCATATCATTCTAGATAGATACGCTGTATGATCATACTTAGATGAATTTGAAGACCATTGTCTGACTTTGAAGAATACGCTGCATGTAATTATCTCATGTGCCGCATATGAAACCTTGGTCAACGAAGAAGATCTGACGTATAAAAACAGACGAAAACTGATAAAAACATATGAAAATGTAGGTAAACATATAAAAACGGATATTGAGAAAGAGATGTAGGGTTTGTGAAAAAAGGATGTAAGAGGTGAAAGATAACCGTTGTCAATCTTTGTCATGTTATCAAGTTAGGTATAATAGAACGATTCTTTGGGTCAACCCGGTCGAGTCACTAGGTCACTGGGTTACCGGTTCAACCCGGTTTTCTATTAAAAAACTATTTTTTATCAACCAGGTTAACCGGTTCGACCATCGGGTTAACCGGTTCGACCACCGGGTTAACCCGAATTTCTGTAAAATAAATAAATAAATAAAACCCAATCAGGTTTCGAGAACCGAGTTAATAGGGTCACTGAAAACCCGACAGGTATAACTGGTTAACCCGTTTTTAAAAACTCAATTTTTTACCTTTTTTTTGCCTGAAATTGGTTCGACCGGTTAGCCCGACCGGGTCAACTAGGGTTTCTAAAACATTGATTATAGCTAATATTAAAAGATAAAAATAATTGTATCCATTCCCTGGAAACACATTCCATCGCCGGTTATTCAAAACACAAATAAAACACACACAAAAAAAAAACATTCGGTTATTCAAAACCCTAAATCTGAAAACATATTCCATTGCCAGTCATTAGCTTGTTCCGATCATCTAAGAGCCACCGGAATTGCCTCGAGTTTTTCGGAATTTCCTCAAATTCACCGTTTTTGCTTCGATTTCGCCAGATTTTCTTGAATTTCAACGTATATGCGTTGGATCTGTTCGTGAATGGTATATTTTCTTGCAATATTCTTCAGTTGAACTTAGATTATCAATATTTGTTTAGTCCTGTACGTAAAAAATGAAAATTAGATGCTTAGTATATGTATAGTTTGTGATAATTGACAATTAGAGGTTTAATATGTTTTCATTATGTGAAAATGAAAATTAGATGCTTAATGTTGTGATTAATGTGATTTCCCTCAATTTAGTTTACTCACTATCGTAATTAGTGTTATGTAAATGTTGTGATTAATGTGATTTCTTTTATAATAGATAATGGTAAGCATTTTAGCATGATATATGTTTGATAAAATGCTCAAGCGAAATGTTGAAGCAAACTTAGTGTTTAATTACACTACAAGGCCTTATTGCAGGACTCCATATGTATTGGCGAAAGTATAAGTGCCTTAGGTGAAATTATGTAGAGATATGTCCCTATTGTGATGCAAATGCTAAAATTTAAGCATTCAAGGATGCTAGTTTACTAGGAAGTAGTTATATCGAGATTGATATAATTGTTGCGACAACATATATTAGAGTTTTTGTGTTAAAATGTGATAACTTTTTGCAGCACTGGTTACATCAATCCCAGATGGGTCACCACCAAGTCCACCACTCATCCAGCCAACCATCCCTGTAACCGTGCCACCAATTCCTCAACCGGGACCTACTACCAAGTCCCCTGCCTACCCGCCAACAACTCCGAGTAATTTGCAAACTGATTATAGTCTTTTAATGAGGCGGGCGAAAAAATAGATTTATGTTTTCATACTAAATACATTTAGCACCTCTATTAACTTGTTTTTGTCTTGAATGCAGTACAAATATCACCACCGCCAGTAGACGTTGTTCAAAATCCGCCACCGGCAGCTCAAGCACCACCACCATCTATAACTCAAGTACCACCGTCATCTATATCTCAAGTGCCACCTTCTATGCCCCAATCACCACCACCGTCCATATTGACTGGTGTGCTTACATTTAAACTATGTAATGTAATCTTTTGGTATATAGTTAGAAATCTGATTTTGTACATATAATGTGCAGAGCCTGTTGCATCGCCCCCAACCACATTGCCAATGGCATCACCACCTTTTCACTTGCCACGTAATGATATATCTATTAATTTATGTTTCGACATTCTTATTATTCGTGTTTTAGTATATGAATTAAAATGGCTTGTTTTGCAGTTCCTGCTGAGATACTGCCAAGCACATTGCCAAGTTCACAGCCACCTATGCCACCTACAATACCCGTACCTCTTTCTAACATGACAGGTGACTACACAAAAAACATAGTTTTTATCTGTTACAGCTAAGTACCTCGTTACCATTACTATGCCTAGTCAAGTTCTGCATTCACTTCGGGATGGAAGTTGTAAAATAGAGTGATATGTTGCACATCATGAGTAATATTTTGATATTTTCATTATTTATGTCAAGCAGCCCCTGTGGCGTCACCTCCAAGCACATTACCAATAAATCCACCTCCAAGTCCGCCTATATTAACTGTACCTCAGCCAAATTTAGGTGCACCCCGTAAGATTTGTGTTTGTTATAAACTTTTTAATAGCACTTTGATTTCTCCATGACGCGTTCTCATAAAATTTTCTATTCAGCCCCTGCAGCGTCACCTCCTAGCACGTTACCAATCAATCCACGTCCAAGTCCGCCTATAATGACTGTTCCTCCCCCAAGTTTACCTACACCCTGTAAGATTTGTGTTTGTTATAAAATTTTCAATAGCATTTTGATTTCTCCCTAATGTGTGTTTATAAATTCTACTAATCAGCCCCTGTGGTGTCATCTCCTATGAGCATGGATTTCCATCCAATACAACAAACATTACTCTTAGGTAAAGTGTATTTAGATCGTCACATTTATAAAGTTAAATTGTTACTTAAAAGAATTTATTAATCTGATCATAGTTAACACGGTATATATTTAGCAATTTATAATAAATGGAGAATCGTGTCTCAGCCCAACCATCTTTTAACTCGTACCAATAATTAGTTTTTTTACGCTTCATAGAACCTGTCTAACCCACCAATTCTGCGACACATAAAAAATACAGTTTTAGTGCTCCTTTTTTTTGCAATTTATGTCTTAAGAGATTATGGTAATTACTATCTTTGTGTATTTTATTTCAGGATAAAGAATTATGTTTGGAACTAGTTAGCTCTCTCATCACCGAGCGAAGACCTCTCCCAATGGTTTTCCGGGCAATAAATGTATTGGTCGGCAATTTCGCACATTCACTCAAAACAGGCAATTATCCAAAGGGTAAAACTGTTAAAAGTGAACCTGCCACTGGGTCGACAGTAGAACTGTACCCAATTCTGGCAATTCAACTTCAGACTCCGAAGATAATGCTAATTTTAAGAAGGTAAAGGACAAATTTCTTGACATCAATTCTTCTAATGGCAATGTCGACAGAGAAAGTATAGTGGGTGCCGAAGCTTCTAGAACTGTAGATCATTCAGTGCCTTCAGAATCTCAACAACCACTTAATGCTAATGTTTCTAAACCACAAGAGTCGCAAGTTACTTCAGCAGCCATTCCACCTGATGAGCTGTATAGCTTTGTATTTGCTTTTGTGGAGGAATAGATGATTGCTGACGCTTCTTATTTGTTTGCCATCATTGTCGAGTTCATTAGAAGGTAACTGGTTCTTTAGCTTAACTTGGTGAAAAGAACTATAAATTTGGTTTTCAACTTTTCATTGAATGCGTTGGTGTCAATTTAAATGGTTACAAATTAATACTCATGAGTTGTTGAAGGTCGTCAAGATTATGCGTCTTTTGCTTTTAACACATTACACATTCTGAATCTTCAGTGTTTTCTCCATATATTTGATTGTCCTTATGTCTCTTTTTCAGTGCCAACTTGGAGAAAATAAAATTACACTCTAATATCTAAGTTTTGGCTGTGCGGCTGCTTGCCCGGAATGAACGATATGCTGAATATGGTAGACTTGTATATACTTTGTTTGATTTTGACTCTTATTTATTGCACCGATTATTTGCAAGATGATTGCAAGCAAAAAGGTAAGTTAAGCATGAATGTTAAAAAAATGAAATGATGCAATTGTCGATAGTCGGATATGTTTGAGTTATGGCTATTTTATTTTATATATTTAAGAAATATATACCAACAGAAAGTGACTATCCTAATCAACGACACCAAAGGTAACTGGTAATAGCAACATTGATGAGGATGCTGAAACACGTGTTGCTGGATGTGAGAAAGTTGCGAGCATTCAGAAGTCTAATGGACTTGAAACTTTGGAAAAGGAAATGGGAATAAGTGTAAGTAATAAAACATTCCCCTGATATTTTTGAATTCTATATACATGTCTTATTTACCGTGTTTTATATATACAGGATCCTAAATTAAGAACGAAGCGCACCTAAATTAAGAACGAAGCGCAAAAATGTTTACGTCTCTATTGATGGCATGCAAAGGGAAGCTAAGAAGATCAAGACTCAGAAGTCGTTAAATTATTGAGAATTTTATTATGTACGACATTACAATTTTATATACATTCCAATTTTATTGTATTTGAATTCGTTTTAATATTATGTATATATATATATATATATATATATATATATATATATATACATATATATATATATATATATATATTTGAATTTGTTTTGATATATATTGATTTCTTATATGTGACTAAAAGATGCATTTAGTCACAATTATTAGCACTTTTGGTCACTATGTGCTTAATTCGTTGTGTGACTAAATATTACAAAAGGCTACACAAACAAAAAAATTCATGTGACCATTGGATGATCAATAGTCACACAAAACACACATTTCTTCACTTTAAACACCATATGGTCACACTTATTCACACTTTTGGCCACTTTATGATTTATTGTATGTGACTAAGTACCCAAAAGAAAAATGCTTTGTGTGACTAAATGTAACAAAAGGCCACACAAAAATAAAATTCATGTGGCCATTGGATGATCAATAGTCACACAAAACACACATTTCTTCACTTTAAACACCATATGGTCACACTTATTCACACTTTTGGCCACTTTATGATTTATTGTATGTGACTAAGTACCCAAAAGAAAAATGCTTTGTGTGACTAAATGTAACAAAAGGCCACACAAAAATAAAATTCATGTGGCCATTGGATGATCAATAGTCACACAAAACACACATTTCTTCACTTTAAACACCATATGGTCACACTTATTCACATTTTTGGCCACTTTATGATTTATTGTATGTGACTAAATACCCAAAAGAAAAATGCTTTGTGTGAGTAAATGTAACAAAAGGCCACACAAACATACAATTCATGTGGCCATTAGATGATCAATAGTCACACAAACCACACATTTCTTCACTTTAAAGAACATATGGTCACACTTATTCACATTTTTTGCCACTTTATGTTTAATTGTATGTGACTAAATACCCAAAAGAAACATGATTTGTGTGACTAAATGGTACAAATGGCCACACAAAAACCAAATTTATGTGGCAATTGGATGATCTATGGTCACACAAACCATACATGTGACCGTAGGTACCCTATGGTCACACTTACTAACACTTTTGGCCACTTTATGGTTAATTGTATGTGACTGAATATACAAAAATAAAATGCTTCGTGTGACTATAAGAGTTTTTGGTCACAGAAAACTGATTAATCCAACTAAAATTGTACCTATTTAGTCACACATTTTAACGTTTTGGTTACTCTTTTGTAAGTGAGACTAAAAAGAACCAAAACATGTGACCGTAGGTACCCTATGGTCACACCACCTTTAGTCACACACACGAAAAAAACCATGTGTGACTATATGTATATCGTCACACATATTTGGTGTAACCAATTCCACTTTTTGTTCTAGTGAGAAATATAATCGATGGAATTTGTTCGTTTTGTGAGAGTTCTTATACTTATAGTTTTAATCCGAACTTTTCTAATTATCCTCAAAATGATTTCAATTCATATGAGCAAGACCCGTACTTCAATAATGAATCGTTTCAAAATGCACCGACCTCACAACTACAAAACGGTTGTGAGAATTGTGGAGGTCCACACTTTAGCACCGATTGTCAAACAAGGAAATCGTTTCCTTATGACAATAATTATCACGACCAACCTCCACAATACAACACGATTCTCACAGTTCAGAATGAGATTCTTAAAATGATGACTGCTCAAAATGACTTTAATGAGCAGTGTCTAACTGCAATAAACCTTTTTAAAGAGGAAATTCGTAAAAGAGAACAAGTTAACACCATTAAGAGTGATAAAAATGAGCTTTATAAAGAAGAAAATTCTCCGATTAATCCTACTCCGTATTGTGAACCTTTAAACGTTGAAAATTGTTCTATGGCATCTCTCGACGACGATTTCTTTAAAAATAGGGCTTTTAAAATAAAAATTGAACAACTTTACGCCTTGTCAAAAATTTCGAGAATTCGTGTTAATTATGATGGGCCATCGATTCCTACTCCCTCTCCGACTAGGGAAATGGAATGCGAAACCGAGGTGACAAAGGACTCGGTACTTTCCACTAACTATGGAATTGCTAAATACGTCCAACCTACGGTTGTCCAAGAGTCTAAGCCTACAATTGTTCCTAATCCGTCAAGATTTGATCCTAACCTTTCTAGATTTACGGTTAAGAGTTCGTCAAGCAAACGTGCTGAGCAAACAATTTGCCTAATCTTCACGAACAAGAACCGGAGACCATAACGGAAGTGGTTGAAATTCCTAGCTCTCAGAGCACACCATTTGTCCCACCTCCGGATTCTTCAAAAAGTTTTTCGAGACTTGAATCTATCATCCCCGATTCTTCCCATCCTTTCCTCACACCGGTGGAGGGAAGTAATCCCGTTTTGGAAGAAGTCAACACTTTTCTTGATAACGATGATTCTATTTCGACTAAGATTGTTACACCGTCTGGAGCCCGAGCTCCAGGATTCTTTACCTGATTTTGAGAAATATGTTTTTGATACGCCTGAAGAATGTGAGTTATCTCCGATTGATAATACGAATGATTGTGTTGAAACGTTCTCCGATTCTGACAATGACGATTCTATATCTTGTGGAGAAATCGTCTATGTGGACGAATTACCATCTCAGCTCATCAGCTTAGAAGAAGAAAATGATGAAGAAGTTGAAACTGAAATCCAAGATGAAGCTCTTTGTGAAAAAATATTGAATATCAATCTTCTCATTTCTAAGATTGAGGCATTGAAAAATCCTCCGATTTCATCTCCTATCCCCGATATGGATAGTGATTTCTTACCCGAGCTTGAAATTTTTCGATTTAAAGAGACGAGTAGTGGCAGTCCCACTATTCATGCTGATATCTCTCTTCCGGATTATGAGCGTTTTGATTTTGAGATCGATTCTGTGCTTATTTCTGATAATCCGTCACGTGACCCTCTTTTAGAGGATGCCGATCTATTTCTTGCTGTGGATGACTCGATACTACCGGGTATTGAAAATGACGAGAATGACCTACGAAGAAATATTCTTTACGATTTACCTTCTTCTCGTCCACCCGCGAAACCACCCGATGTAGATTTTGGATCAGAAACGAATGAAGAAATTTTTGGAATGGTGGACGAGATTTCTGATCATGATAATCCTGTGCTTGATATTTTACCCACCCAACCCACCCGTGATTCTGAACTTGAATTTGCTTTTACCATCCGAGTATTTGAACCATTCTTTACTTATCCTATCATTTCTTCACCTTTCCACTCCACCGGGAGTGAGGATACCGTCTTTGACCCCGGCATCTCCATTTTTCATGTCGAGTGTCCGTTCTATCTGCTCTCCCCAAGGACGAATTAATTCGGGGATCGAGTCAAGCTCATGTGACTCGGTGATAAAAAACAAGCGCTTCGTGGGAGGCACCCCATGCTTATCCATTTTCATTTTCCTTATTTTCTATTTTCTAAAGTAACGTGACGTGAGGGGGGCGACCCTTTCCAAACTCGTGTTTTTGTGGTTGTTTATGAATGTTCAGGAATTTCCCCGAAGATTGAGGACTCTCGTGCTCGTATTTTGTCGTTCTCTCCACTCGAGTCTCATTCTTCGTTGCTCTTTCGGAAATTCACCATATCCAAAATCTTATCGACTAAGGTTTATCTCTTGGCATACTTAATTTAAGGCCTTAGATTTTACGTAGGATTACCTTTACCCTTAAAACATTGTGAACAATGTTTCACTTTAGTCGGGGGGGGGGGGGGGGGGGGGGTGAATCTTCGATTCGATTTGACCTGACACCTTCGTCTTAGCTGTTAACTTGCGCAACTCCGTTTTCCACCAAAATTTTAAATTTTTGTCACCTTTTTATATGCAACATATATATATATATATATATATATATATATATATATATATATATATATATATATATATATATATATATATATATATACATATATATATATGTGTGTGTGTGTGTGTGTGTGTGTGTGTGTGTGTGTGTATGTGTGTGTGTGATACGTGAGGATTGCACCAGGCTTTATCTCTCGAGGGATCTCGAGAAGCTTACAACCCCCACCAGGCAGTGTACCTGATCGATGTAGTATAGTATAATGACAAGTACCGGGGGATTGATCGTTCAGCTAGGATTAGAAAACCTAAAGATTAGGTCTAGAGATGAGGGATGATTCTTTTTGTATTTTTATATTTTTTATGAAAGCAAGTAAAAATCTCGGGTTTGAAGGAGTTGGGCGGAATTAGTTGCTAGTCAACTAACCCAATTACTAAGATGCAATCAAAATAAAATACTAGAAATGAAAATAAACTAAATTATACTAGAGTTGTGAGCAATATGTGGGAGAATTGTGTTTACTTAGATTTCACTACTCCCTAGATATCTTTTACAGGTTAATTACTTGTTATAGTTGCGTGGATGACGGATTGTATTCCTTAATACCATTCATGGGGTGGCGTACTTACTTCCCTAATCCTATAAACGCCTACTTCACTCCTATGTCGAGCCGGCTAAGAAGCTCCTGACATGGGATCACTAGAATTTGCTCATGCATTAAATATAACCAATAAAACCTAGTACACATCGGTTCATGTTTCCTAAGACGTTAAAGCATGTTACACAATGGAGATCTGCCAGTTTTCTTAAGCCTAACATTGAAATCATCCATCCATTACAACCATAAACAATTAATCAACATATAATTAACATCTAGGTTTCATTACATCTAAGCAAGCACAAGATAGATCTAGCCTAGCATGTTGAAATCAAGACAAGCATAAGATATATTCAAACAACACATAGACATATTGATTGAATTGAAATAAGACTTATCTCAATTGAACATGAAAGGTTTCAAGGGGTGAAAACCCTTGAAAATACTGTAAAATACGACCTAGGGTTTACAAAGTTCGGCCCTAGTTTTCTCCACACAAGTTCCTCCTTTATGAATGAAAAATAGAAAACTATATATAGATTCTGATAGGTGACGGCGTCAAGAGCAAACTTCTGACGCCGCCATCTCGCCGCCAAATAGTTTCTCGGACTGCCTAGATCTGGGTCTGACGCCGTCATGTGTATTCCTTATGCAGGCCGTCACCAAAAATAGTCTTGACGCCCTTGTTGTGACGCCTTCAGGTTTTTACTGGGTCGTCATGGATTTTACTCTTGACGCCGTCAGGTACTGTTCTCAGCATGGAAAATTAAGTCTTTTCCGTTTTCTTCACTTTTATGCTCCAAAAACGTCCGAATTGCTTCCTTTTCCAGAATTCACTCCCAAAGTACCTAAAATCACAAAAGGAACGATTTAGGGCAATATTTGATCAAATAAATTCAATTCCGGGCTTAAATGACCCCTTAAAAGTGGTTCATTTTTCGCCTCATCATATACCCTTACACTTGAGATTTGCTTGTCCTCAAGCAAATGCGCTTTTATTCTAGTGAAAATACAAGTTAGGGGTCATTTAACACTAATATAAAAGTAATCACCACAAATAATCGTTCCACTAAAGACCAAAGACAAGCACGGAGGTCATACACTAGCACCTCACAGGTAGTGTTTAGATACTCACATCTCTCGGGTGTAATAAAGTAATATCACAATATGGAAATGGAAAACATCTCTCACTACCTGTCATAGCAAAATAGATTACCATAGGCTTGGGAAAGGATCAAACCTCCACCACATGGCGTAAGCACCTAGGATAAACTATCAAAGAGGTCATTTAAAGGGTTGTAACGTTAGGTGTAGGGATATGGAATACACGGTTTTGTTGGATATAGGCAGTCTTTACTAGTGGCAAGTTAACAATCTTGGTTAATTACATGTACAATATGGCGTTGCTAAGCCAAGACTAGACTCGACTTAAGCTAATAAATCAAAAATAACAAAAACATAAAACAAACATAGAATGAAAAGGGATGGTAGTCCGTATGTTTTTTTCTTTTTCTTTTTCTTGTTTTTTCGATTTTTTTTTTTTTTTTTTTTTTTTTTTTTTTTTGCATACACGCTTACCCTACTATCCAAAATAATACATAATAAGGAATGAAAATTCCCCTTACACTTGAATCTTTACATACTTTACAAATAACTAATCTAATGACTCGAATTAAGAAAATCAAAACACTTGGAGTACTTTTAAGATTAACCCACATACGGGGGTAATATATGATGTTCTTCCCCATTACTCCAAAAAATAAGTACCTTACCCATGGGTCCCAATCGTCCCAAAACAACATGTACAAGGATATGACTCGACTTAGCAACCATGTAATCAATTAGATAATTAACTTAGGGTTTAACAAATAACAATAATGCACTAAAGATGAGTGCATACACGGAAGGCTAAGGCGATTTGGGTGTACATTTAAGTGGGGTTGTACTAGGGGTTTCGTGTACTAAAAATGAGTACAACGCTAAGGGTGTGGGAAAAATTAATTGACTTAACTAGCCAAGTAATATGACTTAAATGGTCAAGTAATTATGATACGGGTTTAACACAAGGGTGATCCTAATGCCTCTTATCATGTAGTAAATCCTACCACACGAATGTAGTCTCACTAGCGGTCTCGGGATGCATCACTAACGCAATTTCTAGAATCTAAATGCTACCGGTACACTCATAAGCACTAATAGTAAATGCTTTTCCTATCAAATCTAAAGGCGAACCTCACATATTTGGGTGGAAAATTTTTCTGAATAGTACGGTTTTGTGCTAGTCATACAATCTCCTATCCGTGAGACGCTTGCTATGGCTAAAGTTTCACTCCTAAATGTTGTAAAAAAAATTAAATTTGGTGCTAAAATTGCACTAACAAGTATTTCTCACAGTTTTATTACACATCTACTATCAAACAAACAAACTCAAGCGAAAGTGTATCTGTAAGGTATCATCATTTTACCCTCCCCTTACACTTAGTATGAACATTGTCCCCAATGTTCAAGTAAAGAATGTAAAAGTGAAATAAGTAAAACAAATGAAATCAAATACTCTCCTGATTCGCTCGGTATGGATAATAAGGTGGCCAGGTTATATCTTCCTCTAAGAAAATGAACAATCTAGGCTTCCCTTCCAGAATAATAATCATCTTCTTGTCATACATAACCTGTAAAACCTGAGAAAACAGACAAGGCAACCTCGCATAAAATCGGTGATAATCTACATATGCTAATAAATCCTAGAAAAGAAAATAAGATATAATGCTTGTGGAATGATGTTTGCAGATTTCCTGGAGATTATAAAACTGATAATTCAACAAAAACTTTAAGACTCCGTTAGAAAAACAAAACTGGTAAAATTTCCAGATTTTTACACGTGACGACGTCAAGAGTAAACTCGTGACGCCGTCAGAAGTGACCTGCAGAAATTCTTATGTTAAGTTTCCGGAAAATTTCTGGAAAAACTTCGTCATACTTCCTGGAAAATCCTGCAAAACATCATTATGACTCGATACAAGCATTTGACTCTAACAAATACGAATATACATGTTCACTTAATATTGTGGAGAATCATGATCGGTTTTGTTTCTTAAAAACGTATTTGGGGTTTCCCCTTACACTTATCTTTTGCAAAAATACCTTTGGATGAAGTTAAGACTAGGCCAAACAACAAAGTAAAGTATTTTCACTATTTTAGCTTTGAAACCTGATCTACCAACAATAAAAATAAAGCATGCATACGGAAGCAAATAACAAACAAACAAAATAAAAATCACACAAAACATGGGTTGCCTCCCAAGAAGCGCTTTTCTTTATTTATGAGTCTTGTAGCTAGACTCAAGGTCATGGGTTACTACGTGACCTTATTATTGGTTTCACTCTCTAGGTCATCTCCTATACAAGTATCGCTTTCATAGTGCAGGTATTTCGGGTCTTTGAACTCAAAGACATCTTTTCGATACTTAGACCCAAGTTTACTAACATTTTTAAAGAACCCACATGATAAATCAGAAGTGTTCTTACATCCTCTCCGAACATCTTCATCACACAAAATAAGTTGGGAACTTAGCCTATCAAGCCCGTCGCAATCGATTTCCTTGATATCTTTTCTCTTGTACGGCGTTTGGTATGAAACCCTCCTAATTCCATCAGCGAAGGTCATGATTCCGTTCCGGTCATCAACTATTAAATTAGTGATTTCACAAAAGGGTGCTCCGAAAACAATTTGTGACAACCTTGGGTCGACATAGTCTTCGATGTTGTCCACGATTGTAAATTCCATAGTGAATGCCAAATTTCCTACGAATACCTGGATTTCATGATCTTTACCAACCACATTCTCTCCCTTATAAATCATTCCCCATCTGCAGATATTGTTATAATGGAATAGGGACATAAAATTCTTAGGCAGGAATACGTTAATGTAGACATTATCGAAATACTTATGACCGATCATGCAGGGGATTTGAGATTGTTCGGATCACGTCGCCTTATTCTCCCTGATCCTCCATCCCTTGATCCATATAGGTTCCCTTCCAGTGATGGGCGGTACTCGTACACCTCCTCATTACCCCTACGAAAGATTACCTTCTTGATGTCATTGGTGAATAATGCACTACCATCCTTCTCATCAAGGATTACTCTCGATTCATTGACAAATGGTTTCCCGAGAACAAGATCAGTTAATCTCAGATTAGTGATGGAGTCTATGTCATCGACCATAGTGAGGTCGATGTTGTAGACAAGTTCTCCAATCATAACTAACACGTCTTTCATTACCCCTGCGTTGTTGATTCTTTTATACACCGTGTGTTCAGGGAAGGCTTCATGGTAAAGGGAAAGGGGAATTATGTTGACAGGGAGGCTAGGATCTATATGAGTATTTGGTAAACAGTCTTTTCCTAAGGGTGCAGGAAATCTTGAAAACTCTAGAGTTGCTTCCCTCAGTTTTATCACTACTCCTATTAGCCATACCCACCAAATCTTTCTTGGGTTCCTCTATAATAAATTTACCCGAGATTGCTGGATTTCTCGTATGCTCTTCCGACCTCTCTTTTACATCATCCAAATTGCTAGACTCTTGAGTGACGGAATCCCCGAATGAGTTGGTAGGGCTCTTGGCCAATTTGTGGTCTACCCTTGAGGTCTCATCCTTAGCTTTATGACCCATATATTCAGCTGGTTGTTGGCTCTGGTTAGGTGTAGGAGTGGATATTGTGGTGATGGTATTTACAAAATGGATTGGTACTAGGGGGTTAATAGGATCTTTCCCTTTTGGTGATAGATGTTTAAATAGCTTACTAGGACTTTTTATTTTCAGAGGAGAAGTTGGCTGATTCATGACGGTAACAGATTTGACCTCTTCAGCTCGAATTGGTTTATTAATAGCGTGCTCTTTAATAGCAGTTAACATATTACAAATCTTGTTATTCATATCAGCTTGCTGTTGTCTAAACTTAGCCTCGAGCGTAGAGAGCTGTAGTTCTTGAGATAGAATGAACTTTCGCAAGGCATCTTCACAGCTTTGCCTAGGAGTGCTCTGTGATGGAAAATGCTCGGACCATTCGAGTGGGGAGGAGTCATTGAAGGATACGCTCCGCGTTTGGTACCCTCTGAAATTAGGTTTATCCTTCCATGCCTCATAGGCCTTGTCAAAGTTTCGAGCACCTCGAACAACGTGAGACGATGTGAATTTGTTATAAGCGCGTTTTGGAAGCTCCGTACAATTATGAGTTTCATGAGGGCCATTACACATTTTACATGAAGAAGCGATTTTGTTCACTTGGCTTGAAGGCTTAGGAGCTTCGTAAGATTTCATGAGAAACTTGACTCGACCTTCAAGTTGCATGATCCTACGGTCGGGAGTGCTATAATTGTTCAAAGGAAAAGGTATTGCCTTGACCGTTTTGTTCAAATCACGAGGATCATTCCAACTTTCGTTGTCATATAGAGCAAGATCTTCTATGGGTTCCCATGATTGTTCCGCACTTAGATCACATAGCTTACCACCGGCCTATTGGTCAATGGCTCGCCTTGTGCAGAGATCGATATGGTCATAGAAGATTTGGACTTGGAGCCAAAGATCTATGCCATGATGAGGGACTTTTTGGAGTAAGTCCTTGAATCGAGTCCATGCTTCATATAGAGTTTCACCTTGACGTTGTTGGAACATCAAGATATCATTTCTAAGCTTGGTAGTTCTCCCCGGTGGGAAAAATTGAGCAAGGAAACGAGTGGTGAGATCATCCCATGAGGTGATGGATCCCGCGGGTAAACGCTGAAGCCATTGGCTAGCTTGATCACGTAGAGAGAATTGGAATAGGCGTAATCGGGTTGACTCTCTAGTTGTAACATCAAGGTCTATAGAATCTACGATTTTAAGGAAGTCCTTGAGATGTTGGTTTGGATCTTCGGAACGAAGTTCATGGAATGCACATCCGCTTTGCACCAACCGGATGGTGTCGGATCGCAAGGGGGTCACATTGGCTCCTTGGGTGTGCTCAATGGTATTTTGATAGCCTTGATGGCTAGGTCAGGAATACTCTCCTAGGGTTCGGGGCCTAAGAGGTTGGTTATCTAGTGGTTGGTTTTGTTGTGGTCGGATGACGGGTTCAAAGATGCTACCATCGTCCATGATGTCGGATGGCAAAGAGTTACGAAAAAAAACACGAGGAAATAAGATAGACTAAAGAGAACCTAAAAATAAAAATAAAATCTTACTAGAAAGGAATCTAGCAAGTAGACCTAATAAAAAGAGATTCTAACCTAGACAATAACTATTCCCTGGGCTGCGGCGCCAAAAACTTTATACGTGAGGATTGCACCAGGCTTTACCTCTCGAGGGATCTCGAGAAGCTTACAACCCCCGCCAGGCAGTGTACCTGATCGATGTAGTATAGTATAATGACAAGTACCGGGGGATTGATCGTTCAGCTAGGAATAGTGTCGCTTGGATTAGAAAACCTAAAGATTAGGTCTAAAGATGAGGGATGATTCTTTTTGTATTTTTATATTTTTTATGAAAGCAAGTAAAAATCTCGGGTTTGAAGGAGTTGGGCGGAATTAGTTGCTAGTCAACTAACCCAATTACTAAGATGCAATCAAAATAAAATACTAGAAATGAAAATAAACTAAATTATACTAGAGTTGTGAGCAATATGTGGGAGAATTGTGTTTACTTAGATTTCACTACTCCCTAGATATCTTTTACAGGTTAGTTACTTGTTATAGTTGCGTAGATGACGGATTGTATTCCTTAATACAATTCATGGGGTGGCGTACTTACTTCCCCAATCCTATAATCGCCTACTTCACTCCTATGTCGAGCCGGTTAAGAAGCTCCTAACATGGGATCACTAGAATTTGCTCATGCATTAAATACAACCAATAAAACCTAGTACACATCGGTTCATGTTTCCTAAGACGTTCAAGCATGTTATCCAATGGAGATCTGCCAGTTTTCTTAAGCCTAACATTGAAATCATTCATCCATTACAACCATAAACAAGTAATCAACATATAATTAACATCTAGGTTTCATTACATCTAAGCAAACACAAGATAGATCTAGCCTAGCATGTTGAAATCAAGACAAGCATAAGATATATTCTAACAACACATAGACATATTGATTGAATTGAAAGAAGACTTATCTTAATTGAACATGAAAGGATTCAAGGGGTGAAAACCCTTGAAAATACTGTAAAATACGACCTAGGGTTTACAAAGTTCGGCCATAGTTTTCTCCACACAAGTTCCTCCTTTATGAATGAAAAATAGAAAACTATATATAGATTCCGATAGGTGACGGCGTCAAGAACAAACTTCTGACGCCGTCATCTCGCCGCCAAATAGTTTCTCGGACTGACTAGATCTGGGTCTGACGCCGTCATGTGTACTCCTTATGCAGGTCATCACCAAAAATAGTCTTGACGCCCTTGTTGTGACGCCTTCCAGTTTTCGCTGGGTCGTCTTGGATTTTACTCTTGACGCCGTCATGATTTTCTTCTTGACGCCGTCAAGTACTGTTCTCAGCATGAAAAATTAAGTCTTTGCCGTTTTCTTCACTTTTATGCTCCAAAAATGTCTAAATTGCTTCCTTTTCCAGAATTCACTCCCAAAGTACCTAAAATCACAAAAGGAACGATTTAGGGCAATATTTGATCAAATAAATTCAATTCCGGGCTTAAATGACCCCTTAAAAGTGGTTCATTTTTTGCCTCATCAATATGATATATATATATATATATATATATATATATATATATATATATATGATATAATAATAAGATTTGACACCTTGTTTTGACTTTCCTACCGGCGAGAGTAGAAATAAATGTTTCGACTTGACTGGGCGTGTTGAGCCCTAGCCAATGTAATCAAAAGATTATCGGCTAAGCATCCGCGGATCTCATTACTTGGGATTTTAAATTTGCGGAGATCGAGGAATGATAGAGTTTATTTAGAAGTTTCGTGCTAAACGTGGAGTAGTTGGATCTCTTTAGAGCCCACGAAAAGTACTTGTGGCCTCCTTGTTCCCACAAGATTGCACACCAATAATAATAGATCTCTAGGATTAATTAAGTGTATGGGGTTTGGGCAATACTTAGTTTTTTCTCATTCCCAACAAAATCTCTGCATATGGGGGTTTGGTACACATAGGGGTACTGCCAGTGTTACGGTGAAATAGACTATTGCATCTTGCCGGCTCGCAGCCGATGTTGTGATCTTAGTAAAGGCCGTAGGACTCGAGGATTGGCATATGATTATGAATATCAATAATAATAATCCAAAGCCAAATAAAAAGGCAGAGGAATCCAAAGCTATAAAAAGCAGCGAATATAAATCCAAGGTCATAATAAAGCTCTTACATCTTGGCGGCTCTTAAACCGTTGTTGTAAAAAAAATAAAGGACTAAGGACCAAATATTATTAAAGTGCTTATAATTATGCCAAAATGCCAAGCTTCGACTCCGGGGGTTTCTCTAATAAAAAGCTTCCGTTTCGGGTCTCAAACATGGGATGTCTCTGTCGTAAATAAAAAGGGGGCCCCCACAAATCGTGTTAAATCTGAGACCTTCATGTGGACCCGATTTCTGTATGCAGAGGTTTTCGAGGGAAAGTTTGGAAACTACTTAGCGTTTAAATTTTGTGCTCTTATCGGACTAACAAATATCAAAACGAGAAAATATGAAGCAATTCATTTCTCAAATTAAAATCTTGAGATACCAAACTTTGGAACTGGGAACAAGAGGTAATTACACAAGTAACTTTTGTGGGTAGTGTTAGCATCTAACTTATGGATAAACAATGATCTCGATTTTACGCTTAGTTTGGGAGCTTGTGAAAAATCAAGGATGACGATTTTTATCCGTATGGTCTCTTCTTTGTGAGAAGTGTTTCTACTCGTTGACCCTGAAAGTTATCAACAGATAAGAATTGATAATGAAAGTCAAGGCAAACTGTCACATATATAAAAATGAAAAAAGTACAAAAAAAGTAGTAGTAGTTATTATTCATGAAAATCGGAAAACGGAACGTTTTTTGAGAACAAATGATTTTGATATCTCTTTTGAACATCATTGCTACTTTACAACGTCAGTAAAGAGAGGTTTTGAAATTATTTATCTCTTAAGCGTGAAGTGATGACATTGCGTGAGGACACGACAATACCTTAGTCTGGGGGATTTTGATGTGTGCTTTTTCACACATCATTTTTAGCCTTAAAACAGACCAAATACACCAAATACTAACCGAATATGCCAAGAGAATGTGTGTTTTTGTATTTGTGTATGTGCAGGTACGGATATGTGAAAAAATGAACAAAAACAAAGCCAAAACCGACAAAAACGAGCACGAGAATGGAAAAAGGTCAAAAGCCGAAGCCGGGGAAGCAAAATGATCAAAGAAAGCTTAAAATGTCATTAGAAGTCCTCAGAGATTCATCAAAGAGCAAAATTAGTCCCTGGACAAAGTTTGAGAGAAATGGAAAATTTAGTCCTTCAAGTTTCAAATAATTATAAAAATGGTCCCTCAAAGATAAATTATGAAAAATCATCAAAAGTCCCTCATAAATTCAAAGATGTTCAAGATTGGTCCCTGGATAAAGATTTCAAAGATTTACAGAAGTGGTCCTTGGTAATTCCTAAATTACAACTATGGTCCTTATAATTTTAGTTCCTAAACTAATTACACTATATTAAACTTTAAACCTGATCCAACACATAAACCATCACCAAACTAATCCATAACACCTAAGCCCAATACCATACAAGCCCGGTGCACCCAACCTTTTTACCCATATCCACCCTACAACCCGGTCAACAATCAAAGTAATAATAAAAACACCCAAACAACCAATTACCCCGCCCCCCAATTCCCTTATACCTAAAAATTACCATTGTTTGAAGAACCCTAACTCACCCTCCCACCAAATTACCTCAATTAAGAATAATTACCCAATCACTTGTTCTTCTAGAAGGTGTCAGATAAGTCAGGGAATGTCAGGATGACACGTGGGCCTATCACAAGACACACGCAGGATCAATCATTTCAAGCATTTAATCCTACGGCTGTAAAATGAAGAGTGGAGGCTAAGAGTTATTAAACGGCTTAGGAGGGCTCATAAGAAACATAAGGTTGTGGATCAATCACATGGCAGACTAGAAGCTTCAACTCCTCACCTCAGCTATATATACCCTCCCCCTCACATCATTTAGAACCTGTTAGCATAGGAGTAAAAGTAGGATAGCATAGTTTATTGTAATCAATTTCCAACATATTTAGTTTCTGTTATTGAACTTTGTACTCGTTTTAAAGTTTTAATAAAATTCAAGTTTTATTAATTGTCAATTCCATTTTAAAGCAATTTCCTCTTTCTAAATACTTTTCCTAGTTTACATTTCTTGTTTTCAGAAGCTTACTAAAGCTTCATTTCAGCTTTTAGTATAATTGTGATTGAGTTCTGCTTAAAATTTGTAATTATTCCCTGGTCAAAGAAAGTCAACTGAAGAAGCTCATATAGAACTTGGAGATTGCTGAGTTAATTTGATAGTTCAATTAAATTGGTGGAAGTAATTGGCTTATCTAAAGATAGGCTGTATGGGATTCACCTCTCTGTTTGGCTGAGGGGTGATATGTAAGTTTTCATTTAATTTTTCAAAGTTTCTAATTGCATTCTGAGTATAATTTAGTATAGATCTGTGTTTTGCTGGTAATTACTGTTCTATTGAGTATTGATTTGTTACATTGTTGCTTGATAGTAGTAGCATTCTTCATCATTAGTTTACTTACTCAGTATACTGTTTCATTGATTGTCTTATACCTTAAATTTGAGTTGTGATAGTTTGGAGCTTAAAACTTGCATTTCTGTATGGTATTGGATTCGCATATGAACAAATTTGATGTTTTTATAGTGATTTGTTGTTTTGAAAGAGTAAGTTAGTTACTGTCAGGGGTGTTTGGATCTACTTGGCCTTCTGTGATTTTGTGGTTTGTGGTTGTGAGATTTAGTTTATATTTTCTGCACTAGGCTCAATTAAGTCAGACATTGCATAATATAGGTAGGCTTCATAACAAAAAAAGTCCAAGTTCACTTGTTTCCTTAATCTGTGCTTAGTTAGTGTTTATCTAAACCTGAGATTTTGCATACTGTTAGACTTAAGGTACATCTAGGTCAATCATCTCATAAAGTAGCTTAATATAACATTTTAAATAAGTTGTGAGCTGTTGAAACTCAGAATAGTCAACTGAGGATTGTCATTAAAAAGTCAAAGTTAGGCTAAAATCTGTTCAACAACATCTGATCTCAGTTTATTTTAGGGCTCCATCTAGGTTTTAAATTTAGATTTATTTGGATTTCTAGATTCTCAGTAGTTAATTAATAATAAATAATTAATTAAAAGTAAATAGGAAATTAGTATTTAATTAATAATAAATAATTAAATAGTGTAAAAATTAATTTTAATTTTCCAAAAATTTTCTTTAATCAGTAGGTTTGTAAAAATATCATTTTTATACCCGTAGCCTTTTTTAGATAATCTAACTCACTTTTTATTTACGTACATTTATTCCCGTTTTCAGTATACGTACGTTTTTTAGATTTTAGCTCAATTCTTCTCAGTTTAAAATCACGTAATCAATCACATAGCTTTCCTAAGCTATTTTATTTCATAATTCTCAAATAATTCTCATCACGACCTTTTCCTGTGAATTTCACCCGATCACAAAGCACGCTAAAGCAAAATTCACACCTCGTCGGGACTTAACAACCTGGTGATACCCTATATTACCCCGAGATTGACTCTAGGCTATTTTACTTTGTTGACCATTCTTTGGTCAATATAAGTTGACTGTTTAGAGCCAATCATACATCTAGGTCAATCATCTCATAAAGTAGCTTAATATAACATTTTAAATAAGTTGTGAGCTGTTGAAACTCAGAATAGTCAACTGAGGATTGTCATTAAAAAGTCAAAGTTAGGCTAAAATCTGTTCAACAACATCTGATCTCAGTTTATTTTAGGGATCCATCTAGGTTTTAAATTTAGATTTGTTTGGATTTCTAGATTCTCAGTAGTTCAAGTAAGTGTTTGCCCCTAATAGTTCACTCTTGCCACCTTATTTAGATTGCTTTTTGGTCCAGTCAAGTAGGAGGATTTTCCCTAGTGTCTGATTTTAGTTTTAGGCCTGCTTTTGTGTTTTAGTAATAGAAAGCTGAGAATTATTGTTCATTTATGTTCTTTTGTGTTTTTAGTTGAGATTTCCATTGAATATTTGACCTGTTGCTTATTTTGCTATCTACGGCTTATTTACTTATAGCTTATTGAACTTGATTTTATCCTTATCTTTGTTGCTGAGTTCATTTTAAGTTAAGTTATGTTCATTTGAGCTTCATTTAGTCCTAAAATCAATTGGTCAAGGTTTGGTCAACTTTTGGTCAAACAGCTTATCAATAAGCACTTTCCAATAAGCAGTTTTCAGCTTATAAGCACTTTTCTGGTTTATTTTACTTTCAAAATTTTTTCTCAAGCTTATTTTAATATTTTAGATTTTCTATAATTTTTTCAAAATTTTCTGAGTCCATTTGATATTTTTCTTATTTAATTTTCATTTATATTCAATTTTTAATACTTTTTAATTACTAAAAAATCCAAAAAAAATCAGAAAAAGCCTAGAAAAATCCAAAAATATTTTATAAATTTATTTTCATTTATTTTAGAATTTTAGAAATTTATTTTGCATTTTTCCCATTTATTTTGAATTTTATATTAATTTTTATTACTTTTTAATTAGATTTAATAGTTTTTAATTCCTAAAAATTACACAAAAAGGCAAAAAAATTAGTTTTTAGTTTTAAAATTACTTTTTAGTTATTTTATGATTTTCAAAATTTATTTTTCATTTTTCTCACCTTATTTGCATTTCCTATTAATTTTTAATTAATTAATAAGTTTTTAATTCATAAAAATTAATTAAAAAGTCAAAAAAATATTTTTCTTATGCTTAAAATTTTATTTTATCATTTTTAACTTTTCAAAATTATTTTCAAGTCCGTAGGAGTAGTGTAGCTCGAAATATACGTTTTATTTTGTACGTTAACGTTTATTTTACGTTTAAGCTTGTGTTTTCGATTCTACGTTACGTTTTTAGTTTCCTTATTAGAAATACGTGCTTAAGTGGTTATTTGTGTTTCATTTTCATATTTCTTAGTTTAATCTCATCAATATCACTTTTTACAACTTTCACGACACGTTTCACAAATCGGGAATTCGAAATTCTATTCACACCTTTGTTGGGACACGAACCGGGGAAATACTTTCCTCACCATTTCTTTAGAAAAACAAACCTATACTAAAAATGAATCAATCATCTAGCCATAAACGGCTGGGTCAAACCGCATTTGGCAAAACCGTATAGTGAAATATTATTCCTTTTAGCGAGTATCTTCAATTTTATTATTTTTAGTGAAAAATCATGGTGTCACTATAGGCTTTTGAATATATACCATGTCTTCTTAGGTAGTAAGTGACTAATGGCCGGGTCTAGCCATATAATGGCCGCGTCTAGCCATAAACGGCTGGGTCAAACCGTATTTGGCTGGGTCTTGCCATATAATGGCCTTGTCTAGCCATATTGATCACTTGATTCCTGTTAGTGCTCCAAGGACGCAAATACGATGTACTTGGTCAACTGCATATATAGATAACAGCCATATAAGGTTTTTGGACTTGCATGGTTGAATTATGTTCTTGAAATTATATCATACCACTAGGATCTGCGTAGTGGTTATTTAACTTGAGTATGTGGAATCACGTTTAGCTTTTTGGACGTTTTTGAAGATTTTGAAGATTTAGCTATTTGGATGTCTGATAAAGGTTGACGGACGTACCCTCAACCCTGTATCTGCATACAAAGTTTTTGCACTAGTAAAAACACATTTCTTTTTCTAAAAAGAATCAAAATAGAGAATTAAAGTACCTTTTTCTTACAACCAAACACATCCTAATTAACTTTTGCTTTAGAGTACGGTGGGTCAATTGAAAATAGACTCTCTCGACTACAAAAAGACATTGGTTGATCTAACAAGTTAAGTTGGCCTTAGAGCAAGGCAAGCACCGACCACCCCTTTAGCTCTGCCTCTGGTTGTTATCACTTTATAGATAGAATTTTAAAAACCAAAATTAAAAAAAAAAAAAAAAAAAAAAAAAAAAAAAAAAAAAAAAAAACCTACTACGCAGTTGTTTAAGCAAACGACACAACAATCAATTTGGTGTTATATCACGAAATAGAAAAACCACAATAAATTCAAATAAACTTAGATGTTAGGCAACCTCTATAATAGTGCCCTATACGGTGTTCACTAGAACTTGAAAAATGTGTCTTCTTCATGCACAAACCATCACTCACCAATCCCTGAACATGGATGGCGCGCAAGGTCTGCTTTGATAATATACTTTTACTAAGGTTACGTTTGGTTTGTAGATGGGTTTCAGATTCGGATTCGGATTTGGATTTAGATTTGAATTTAAATTTGGATTTGTATTTGATATAAGAGAGAGAAAATATACAATAAAATAGTCAATTAATTATTTTTAAAAATTATATAAATAAATATATAAAGTGGGGTCCACTCATATTGGAAAAGGAAAAAACATAAATATTAAATCATACGTATATTTTTTTATACCTATCAATATGTATAGAAATGAGATTATTGTTTAATTTCCAAGTTGTGGGCCACCATGTCAAACAAACACACAAATTTTCATTTCTATCATTCAATTTCTATGATACCCTCCAACGAAATGGAGCCTAAATCTATTTTCGAAATATACGGTTATAGTTTAGATATAATTTTCTCTAAAATTATAGTCTCAATATAAATGTTCATTCATTTAAAAAGTTTTGTTGTGTTTTGTAACACGTATGCAAGAACAAATAATTGTGTGACTATACTTACCTCAGTACTCAAAGCTACAGAGATAGTAGTACTTTAGTTATGATGATTTTAGAGTGACTTTGAGTTTTAAGAGTCTCTTCAACCGCCAAAAGAAGCATTCAAAAACATTCAAATATCTTAAAAACCAATGATACTATTATAAGAAAAATAAATAAACCAGCTAACAAGTTAACAAGAAGCTAAGGGCCTGAATCAAAGCATAAATGTGAGTCTCATGACTATGGTAATGGGTCTAATTCAAATGTAGATAATTTGGTGTCCTAAACAAACTGATGGCCATAATTTTGTTCTTTTTCATTTAGCTCAAATATATCTACATGGTGGTTTCTAATAACATGTCCCAAAATTTTCATGTTTAGATTTCGAACGAGTTGGGTTTCTAAGGTGGTTCCTGGGAAGGGTGTACACGGTCTGGTTTAGCGGGTTTTTTATATTCCAAAAGTCTTGGCCAAACCAGGACGAAGCAGGAACTCTTTTGCTTAGAGTACGGTGGGTCAATTGAAAATAGGCTCTCTAGAGTACAAAAAGACATTGGTTGATCTAACAAGTTAAGTTGGCCTTAGAGCAAGGCAAGCACCGACCACCCCTTTAGCTCTGCCTCTGGTTGTTATCACTTTATAGATATAAATACCAAAATGAAAAAAAAAAAAAAAAAAAAAAAACTACTACGCAGTAGTTTAAGAAAACGGACACAACAATGAATTTGGAAATGAGATAAAAACGACAAACAATGATTTATAATTTTTGTGTTATATCACGAAATAGAAAAACGACAATAAATTCAAATAAGCTTAGATATTAGGCAACCTCTATAATAGTGCCCTATACGGTGTTCACTAGAACTTGAAAAATGTGTCTTCTTCATGCACAAACCATCACTCACCAATTGCTGCACATGGATGGCGTGCAAGGTCTGCTTTGATAATATACTTTTACTAAGGTTGCGTTTGGTTTGTAAATGGGTTTCAGATTCAGATTCGGATTTAGATTAAGATTTGAATTTAAATTTGGATTTGTATTTGATATAAGAGAGAGAAAATATATTAAATAGTCAATTAATTATTTTTAAAAATTATATAAATAAATATATAAAGTAGGGTCTGCTCATAGTGGAAAAGGACAAAACATAAATATTAAATCATACATATATATTTTTTATACCTATCAATATGTATAGAAATGATATTATTGTTTAATTTACAAGTTATGGGCCACCATGTAAAACAAACACACAAATTTTCATTTCTATCATTCAATTCCTATGATACCCTCTAACGAAACGGACCCTAAATCTATTTTCGAAATATACGGTTATAGTTTAGTTCCATAATTTTCTCTAAAATTATAGTCTTAATATAAATGTTCATTCATTTAAAAAGTTTTGTTGTGTTTTGTAACACGTATGCAAAACCAAATAATTGTGTGAAAGCAACTACTTGTATGAAACACTGTAGTTATTTTGAATTTGTGTAACTATACTTACCTCGGTACTCAAAGCTACAGAGATAGTAGTACTTTAGTTATTATGATTATAGAGTGACTTTTGAGTTTTAAGAGACTCTTCAACCGCCAAAAGAAGCATTCAAAAACATTCAAATATCTTAAAAGCGAATGATACTATTATAAGAAAAATAAATAAACCAGCTAACAAGTTAACAAGAAGCTAAGGGCCGGAATCAAAGCATAAATGTCAGTCTCATGTCTATGGTAATGGGTCTAAGTCAAATGTAGATAATTTGGTATCCTAAACAAACTGATGGCCAAAATTTTGTTCTTTTTCATTTAGCTCAAATATCTACATGGTGGTTTCTAATAACATGTCCCGAAATTTTCATGTTTAGATTTCGAACGAGTTGGGTTTCTAAGGTGATTCCTGGGAAGGGTGTACATGGTCTGGTTTAGCGGGTTTTTTATATTCCAAAAGTCTTGGCCAAACCAAGAGGAACCAGGAACTCTTTTAAGCAAGACCAAATGGCAAGGGTCTCTGATGCGTAGGGATTGCACCAGGCTTTACCTCTCAAGGGATCTTGAGAAGCTTACAACCCCCACCAGGCAGTGTACCTGATCGATGTAGTATAGTATAATGACAAGTACCGGGGGATTGATCGTTCAGCTAGGAATAGTGTCGCTAGGATTAGAAAACCTAAATACTAGATCTAAAGATGAGAGATGATTATTTTATCTTTTTATATTTTTTTGAAAGCAAATTAAAATCTCGGATTTGAAGGATTTGGGCGGAATTAGTTGCTAGTCAACTAACCCAATACTAAAGATGGAATCAAAATAAAATACTAGAAATGAAAATAAACTATATTAAACTAAGGTTGTGAGCAATATGTGGGAGAAATGTGTTTACTTAGATTTCACTACTCCCTAGATATATTTTACACGTTAATTACGTGTTATAGTTGCGTGGATGACGGATTGTATTCCTTAATACCATTCATCGGGTGGCGTACTTACTTCCCCAATCCTATGAGTGCCTACTTCACTCCTATGTCGAGCCTGCAAGAAGCTCCTAACATGGGATCATTAGAATTTACTCATGCATTAAATACAACCAATAAAACCTAGTACACATCGGTTCATGTTTCCTAAGACGTTCAAGCATGTTACACAATGGAGATCTGCCAGTTTTCTTAAGCCTAACATTGAAATCATTCATCCAATACAACCATAAACAAGTAATCAACACATAATCAACATCTAGGTTTCATTAGATCTAAGCAAACACAAGATATATCTAGCCTAGCATGTTGAAATCCTGACAAGCACAAGATATAGACAACCAACACATAGACATATTGATTGAATTAAGAGAAGACTTATCTCAATAGCACATGTAAGGATTCAAGGATTGAAAACCCTTGAAAAGCTGTAAAATTCGTACAAGGTTCGGCCATAGGGTTTCTCCACACAAGTTCCTCCTTAATGAATGAAAATTAGAAAACTATATATAGATATTAGGAGGTGACGGCGTCAAGAACAAATGTCTGACGCCGTCATCACACCGCCCAATAAATCCTCGGACTGCCTTGATCTACATCTGACGCTGTCATGTAGTCTCTTTTTGCAGGCAGTCACACAATTAACTCTTGACGCTCTTCTTGTGACGCCTTCATGTTTGTACTGGGTCGTCATGGATTTTACTCTTGACGCCGTCAGGAATGACTTCTTGATGCCGTCATACACTGTTCTCAGCTTGGAAAATTAAGTCTTTGGCGTTTTCTTCACTTTTATGCTCCAAAAACGTCCGAATTGCTTCCTTTTCCAGATTTCACTCCCAAAGTTCCTAAAATCACAAAAGGAACGATTTAGGGCAATATTTGATCAAATAAATGCAATTCTGGGCTTAAATGACCCCCTAAAAACGGATCATTTTTCGCCTCATCATATACCCTTACACTTGAGATTTGCTTGTCCTCAAGCAAATGCGCTTTTATTCTAATCAAAATACAAGTTAGGGGTCATTTAACACTATTATAAAAGTAATTACAACAAATAATCGTTCCACTAAAGACCGATAGACAAGCACGGAGGTCATACGCTAGCACCTCACAAATAGTGTTTAGATACTCACATCTCTCGGGTGTAATAAAGTACAAATTACAATATGGAAACGGAAGATATCTCTCACTACCTGTCATAGCAAAATAGATTACCATAGGCTTGGGAAAGGATCAAACTTCCACCACATGGCGTAAGCACCTAGGATAAACTATCAAAGAGGTTTTTTAAAGGGTTGTAACGTTAGGTGTAGGGATATGAAATACATAGTTTTGTTGGATATAGGCAGTCTTTACTGGTGGCGAGCTAACAATCTTGGTTAATTACATGTACAATATGGCGTTGCTAAGCCAAGACTAGACTCGACTTAAGCTAATAAATGAAAAATAACAAAAAAACATAAAATGAACATAGAATGAAACGGAATGGTAGTCCGTATGTTTTTTCTCTTTTTTTTCTTTTTTCTATTTTTTTTTTTTATTTTTTCGATTTTTTTTTTTGCTTACACTGTTACCCTACCATCCAAAATAATACATCATAGGGAATGAAAATTCCCCTTACACTTGAATTTTTACATACTTTACAATAAACTAATCTAATGAGTCGAATTAAGAAAATCAAAACACTTGGAGTACTTTTATGATTAACGTACATATGGGGGTAATAAATGATGTTCTTCCCCATTACTCCATAAAATAAGTACTTTACCCATGAGTCCCAATCGTCCTAAAACAATATGTACAAGGATATGACTCGACTTAGCAACCATGTAATCAATTAGATAGTTAACTTAGGGTTTAACAAATAACAATAATGCACTAAAGATGAGTGCATACACAGAAGGCTAAGGCGATTTGGGTGTACATTTAAGTGGGGTGTAACAAATTCTTCCTTTAAGTAAAATGCTTAAAGTTAGAAACGAAAAGATAGGCTCGGAGGGGTGTACTAGGGGTTTCGTGTACTAAAAATGAGTACAACGCTAAGGGTGTGGGAAAAATTAGTTGACTTAACTAGCCAAGTAATATGACTTAAATGGTCAAGTAATTATGATACATGTTTAACACAAGGGTGATCCTAATGCCTCTTATCATGTAGTAAATCCTACCACACGAATGTAGTCTCACTAGCGGTCTCGGGATGCATGACTAACGCAAGTTCTAGAATCTAAATGCTACCGGTACACTCATAAGCACTAATAGTAAATGCTTTTCATATCAAATCTAAAGGCGAACCTCACATATTTGGGTGGAAAATATTTATGAATAGTACGGTTTTGTGCTAGTCATACAATCCCCTATCCATGAGACGCTTGCTATGGCTAAAGTTTCACTCCTAAATCTTGTAAAAAATTTTAAATTTGGCGCTAAAATTGCACTAACAAGTATTTCTCATAGTTTTATTACACATCTACTATTAAACAAACAAACTCAAGCGAAAGTGTATTTGTAAGGTATCATCATTTTACCCACCCCTTACACTTAGGATGAACATTGTCCCCAATGTTCAAGTAAAGAATGTAAAAGTGAAAAAGTAAAGAGAATGAAATCAAATACTCCCCTGATTCGCTCGGTATGGATAATAAGGTGGCTAGGTTAGATCTTCCTCCAAGAAAATGAACAATCAAAGCATCCCTTCCAGAAAAATAAATCATCTTCTTGTCATACATAACCTGTAAATCCTGAGAAAACAGACAAGGCAAGCTCGCATAAAATCGGTGGCAATCTACATATGTTACTAAATCCTAGAAAACAAGATAAGATATAATGCTTGTGGAATGAAGTTTGCAGATTTCCTGGAGATTATAAAACTTAATAATTCAACAAAAACCTTAAAACTACGTTAGAAAAACAAAACTGGTAAAATTTCCAGATTTTAACACGTGACGCCGTCAAGAGTAAACTCATGACGCCGTCAGAAGTGACCTGCATAAATTCTTATGTTAAGTTTTCTGAAAATTTCTGGAAAAACTTGGTCCTACTTCCTGGAAAATCCTACAAAACTTCATTATGACTCGATACAAGCATTTGACTCTAACAAATACGAATATACATGTTCACTTAATATTGTGGAGAATCGTGATCGGTTTGTTTCTTAAAAACATATTCGGGGTTTCCCCTTACACTTATCTTTTGCAAAAATACCTTTGGGTGAAGTTAAGACTAGGCCAAAACAACAAAGTAAAGTATTTCCACTATTTAGTTTAGAAACATGATCTACCAACAATAAAAATAAAGCATGCATACGGAAGCAAATAACAAACAAACAAAATAAAATCACACAAAGCATGGGTTGCCTCCCAAGAAGCGCTTTTCTTTATTTACGAGTCTTGTAGCTAGACTCAAGGTCATGGGTTACTACGTGACCTCATCGTTGGTTTCACTCTCTAGGTCGTCTTCTAAACCAGTTTTGTATTCTGGACCTAGTTTCAAGTATTCTTTGTAGAAACCAAGCATCCTATTCTTCACATACTCTACTCCTCTACGTCTATCCTCATCATTCCTATAATAAGCCGCTTGCTTGCGTTCCTTTTCTATATTAGAGAGAAGGCAGTATTGCTCAATTTTGTAAGGCATTTGGTAGGCAATCTCATCATTCTCTTCCTTGAATCTAACTATCCTAAAGTCAGATCATAACTCATCCTAGTGGCCTCAACAAATGGTTTTCTGAATATTATTTGGCTTAGGCAATCATCTATCACCGGACGAGTGTCTTCCACTATCATAAAATCGATCTCATAAGTGAAATTACCTATAATCACATGCAATCCTTTCACTCTTCGCATAAAATTACTTATCAAATTCTTATTGGGCATCATCCTAAAATCAAGTTGTTTCTTCATCACCCAATTGTAATAAGTCCTAGTCATGATGTTTACAGGAGATCTAGGATCGATGTAAGCTTTCCATATATGCATATGCCCGATGTTGCATGGTATGTTGATGTTAGAGGGGTCTCCCATTTTGATAAGGGGTGTGCCAAGGATATATGGTCTCTCGGGACTATCGAATAAGTCCTTATGGTATTCCCGTTCTTCCTTGGTGGGCAACTTATCAAAGTGCTTTTCTATAGTTTCTACTTCCTCTAACTCCTCTCCCTTATTAACCTCAACTTCCCTACTTTCATCCCTAGTCTCGGTTTCTATTCCAACTTCATCCTTGTTACTTTCTTTTATCTCCTTATCTATTGGCTTAATGGTGACAACATTGACAAAGTGGACATGTTTGGATGATGAGGGATCCTTAATTTGGATTCTGTTATTGGTGTCCCTAGTGTCCTTCCTAGGTGTAGTTAACGCTTGGTTGTTGAGGGCTTTCAACAAGTTGTCTATCTTGTTGGTCATCTCCGTTTGTTGTTGGTTGAATTCGGTTTCGAACCTAGCTATGCGAGCTTCTTGAGATGCCATGAACTTAGACATCAATCCTTCAAGATTGTTGGTACTACCATAGTTGTTAGAAGGATTGTTGTTGAAAGTACGGTTGGAGGGTGGACCGTTTGGTTGGTAATGATTAGGCGGATTGGAAGAATTGGCTTGATTTTGTTTCCACCTAAGGTTTGGGTGATTTTTCCAAGAGGGGTTGTAGGAATCACCGTAAGGGTTTGGCTGGGGTTTGAAAGTGTACCACTTATCTCCTGCTTCATCGGTACGCGAGGATACGTAGTCCGCAAAAGCTGTTCCGGGGAGTTCCACACAATCACGAGTGTCATGGGGACCACTACATAATTCGCATGAAGAAGTGATTTTGTTCACTTGGCTTGAAGGCTTAGGAGCTTCGTAAGATTTCATAAGAAACTTGACTTGGTCCTCAAGTTCCATGATCCTACGGTCGGGAGTGCTAGAGTTATTCGAAGGCAAAGATATTGCCTTGACCGTTTTGTTCAAATCACGGGGATCTTCGTTGTCATAGACAGCAAGATCTTCTATGAGTTCCCATGATTGTTCCGCACTTAGATCACGTAGCTTACCACCGGCCGATTGGTGAATGGCTCGCCTCGTGGAGAGATTGATATGGTCATAAAAGATTTGGACTTGGAGCCAAAGATCTATGCCATGATGAGGGACTTTTTGGAGTAAGTCCTTGAAACGAGTCCATGCTTCATAGAGAGTTTCATTTTGACATTTTTGGAACATCAAGATGTCATTTCTAAGCTTGGTAGTTCTCCCAGGTGGGAAAAATTGAGCAAGGAAACGAGTGGTGAGATCATTCCATGTGGTGATGGATCCCACGGGTAACCGCTCAACCCATTGACTAGCTTGATCACGTAGAGAGAATTGGAATAGGCGTAATCGGGTTGTCTCTCTAGTTGCAACATCTAGGTCTATGGAATCTACGATTTTAAGGAAGTCCTTAAGATGTTGATTTGGATCTTCGGAACGAAGTCCATGGAATGCACATCCGCTTTGCACTAACCGGATGGTGTCGGATCGCAAGGGGGTCACATTGGCTCTGGTGAGCTCAATGGTGTTTCGGTAGCCTTGGTGGCTAGGTCGGGAATACTCTCCTAAGGTTCGGGGCCTAAGAGGTTCTAGTGGTGGGTTTTGTTGTGGTGGGATGACGGGTTCAAAGATGTTCCCATCGTCCAAGATGTCGGGTGGTGAAAAGTTACGAACAAAAACACAAAGAAATAAGATAGACTAAGGAAAACCTAAAAATAAAAATAAAATCTTACTAGAAAGGAATCTAGCAAGTAGACCTAATAAAAAGAGATTCTAACCTAGACAATAACTATTCCCTGGCAACGGCGCCAAACACTTGATGCGTAGGGATTGCACCAGGCTTTACCTCTCAAGGGATCTTGAGAAGCTTACAACCCCCACCAGGCAGTGTACCTGATCGATGTAGTATAGTATAATGACAAGTACCGGGGGATTGATCGTTCAGCTAGGAATAGTGTCTCTAGGATTAGAAAACCTAAATACTAGATCTAAAGATGAGGGATGATTCTTTTTATATTTTTATATTTTTTTGAAAGCAAGTTAAAATCTCGGGTTTGAAGGATTTGGGCGGAATTAGTTGCTAGTCAACTAACCCAATACTAAAGATGGAATCAAAATAAAATACTAGAAATGAAAATAAACTATATTAAACTAAGGTTGTGAGCAATATGTGGGAGAAATGTGTTTACTTAGATTTCACTACTCCCTAGATATCTTTTACACGTTAATTACGTGTTATAGTTGCGTGGATGACGGATTGTATTCCTTAATACCATTCATGGGGTGGCGTACTTACTTCCCCAATCCCATGAGTGCCTACTTCACTCCTATGTCGAGCCTGCAAGAAGCTCCTAACATGGGATCATTAGAATTTACTCATGCATTAAATACAACCAATAAAACCTAGTACACATCGGTTCATGTTTCCTAAGACGTTCAAGCATGTTACACAATGGAGATCTGCCAGTTTTCTTAAGCCTAACATTGAAATCATTCATCCAATACAACCATAAACAAGTAATCAACACATAATCAACATCTAGGTTTCATTAGATCTAAGCAAACACAAGATAGATCTAGCCTAGCATGTTGAAATCCAAACAAGCACAAGATATAGACAACTAACACATAAACATATTGATTGAATTAAGAGAAGACTTATCTCAATAGCACATGTAAGGATTCAAGGGTTGAAAACCCTTGAAAAGCTGTAAAATTCGTACAAGGTTCGGCCCTAGGGTTTCTCCACACAAGTTCCTCCTTAATGAATGAAAATTAGAAAACTATATATAGATATTAGGAGGTGACGGCGTCAAGAACAAATGTCTGACACCGTCATCACGCCGCCCAATAAATCCTCGGACTGCCTTGATCTACATCTGATGCCGTCATGTAGTCCCTTTTTGCAGGCCGTCACACAATTAACTCTTGACGCTCTTCTTGTGACGCCTTCATGTTTGTACTGGGTCGTCATGGATTTTACTCTTGACGCCGTCCGGAATGTCTTCTTGACGCCGTCATACACTGTTCTCAGCTTGGAAAATTAAGTCTTTGGCGTTTTCTTCACTTTTATGCTCCAAAAACGTCCGAATTGCTTCCTTTTCCAGATTTCACTCCCAAAGTACCTAAAATCACAAAAGGAACGATTTAGGGCAATATTTGATCAAATAAATTCAATTCTGGGCTTAAATGACCCCCTAAAAACGGATCATTTTTCGCCTCATCAGTCTCATTTAAGCAATTTTGTAGCTATTATTCCGGAAAACATAACTCTTTTCTATTTGGAGAGGAGTTTGGTTGAGGAGCTTGTTAAGCGCCCCGAGAGCTTTGAAAGAAAACTCATAGGTAGTTACAACCGGATAATATCAAATTCGAAAGATTTATCTCAGAAGAATTCCAATCAACTTCATCCAGGTATGTTGAAGTTCCTATATTTACTGGAGTCTTGATTTCTTTAATCTCCATAGAATATTTTTGAGAAGTAAAAAAATTGATAATCATTCCTATCTCTAAAATAGTTCAATATCAATTTTATTATCGCTTGAATGTGTTCCAAGTAGGAGCAATTTTATGATAGTTGTATTGTTAGTTTCTTATTCTTATTGTGGCCTTTTGTTAATATTCAAGGGTAGAAAGAATACCTGGAAATGGTAATGTACCTGAAAGAGCTCAGTATTATGTATCAACTCTATCTGCTAGATTTAACATGATTCTCTTATGTGATGGCTACTGATCCTTGTGTAATTAAAAAAATGTTTAATTGTTGTTTGACAGCCTAGCACTTCCTAAAATAGTATTGACTCTAGGTGTTCTTTAAACTGAAATCGAAGAAACGGAATGCGAATCCGGGAGTTCGTGTTATTCACGGAAAGATATATGTTTCTAAAAATGGAACCCACTTGGATTTAACTCATGTACATACTTATGTGAGTCTGTTACTGGTACTTCCGTAGACACTTAAATCTAAAAAATTATAAAGTTTCAGACTGATATGGGTTAGGGCAGAGCCGAGCTAAGCTCGAGGTTCACTTCAAAACATTTCTAGACATTTGGCACTTATTTAGAGTTCATCCTATTTCAAGACTGCACTAGAAGTGATGATTATGTATGCTCATCTTCCTGTTAAATCTATTTGATGTGCTTTGTCTACTATGTCTTGAATCTTTGGGTCTAGCCGTATAATGGCATGGTCTAGCCGTACAATGGCCGGGTAAAGTTATATATGGCTCGATTTAGCCTTATAATCGTTGGGTCTAGCCATATATGGCTATGTATAGCCGTATAACAGATGAGTCTAGCCATTATATTGGGCGGGTTCCTTAGATAACCTCCATTGGTTGTGTTTTTGCATTAATTTATTAGGTTTTCTATAACCTTTGAAAAATTAAAAATGCTCTCTAAAAGGTATATTATCTCTCTAAAAAATTTTTTAGTGAAATATTATTCCTTTTAGCGAGTATCTTCAATTTTATTATTTTTAGTGAAATATCATGGCGTCACTATAGGCTTTTGAATATATACCATGTCTTCTTTGGTAGTAAGTGACTAATGGCCAGGTCTAGCCACATAATGGCCGCGTCTAGCCATAAACGGTTGGGTCAAACCGTATTTTGCTGGGTCTTACCATATAATGGCCTTGTCTAGCCATATAATAGCCGTGTCAAGTTACATATGGCTATGTCTAACCATACATGGCCTGGTCTAGCTGTATTGATCACTTGATTCCTGTTAGTGCTCTAAGGACGCAAATACGATGTACTTGGTCAACTACATATATAGATAATAGCTATATAAGGTTTTTGGACTTGCAGGGTTGACTTATGTTCTTGAAATTATATCATACTACTAGGATCTGCGTAATGGTTATTTAACTTGAGTATGTGGAATCATGTTTAGCTATTTGGACGTTTTTGAAGATTTTGAAGATTTAGCTATTTGGATGTCTGATAAAGGTTGACGGACGTACCCTCAACCCTGTATCTGCATACAAAGTTTTTGCACTAGTAAAAAGACATTTCTTTTTCTAAAAAGAATCAAAATAGAGAATTAAAGTTTTTTTTACAACCAACACATCCTTAGCTTTTGCTTTAGAGTACGGTGGGTCAATTGAAAATAGACTCTCTAGACTACAAAAAGACATTGGTTGATCTAACAAGCTAAGTTGGCCTTAGAGCAAGGCAAGCACCGACCACCCTTTTAGCTCTGCCTCTGGTTGTTATCACTTTATAGATAGAAGTTTAAATATCAAAATGAAAAAAAAAAAAAAAAAAAAAAAAAAACCTACTACGCAGCAGTTTAAGGAAATGGGCACAACAATGAATTTGGAAATGAGATATAAAAACGACAAACAAGGATTTATAATTTTGGTGTTATATCACGAAGTAGAAAAACCACAATAAGTTCAAATAAAATTAGATGTTAGGCAACCTCTATAATAGTGCCCTATACGGTGTTCACTAGAACTTGAAAAATGTGTCTTCTTCATGCACGAACCATCACTCATCAATCGCTGCACATGGATGGCGCGCAAGGTCTGCTTTGATAATATACTTTTACTAAGGTTGCGTTTGGTTTGTAGATGGGTTTCGGATTCGGATTCGGATTTGGATGAGGATTTGAATTTAAATTTGGATTTGTATTTGATATAAGAGAGAGAAAATATATATTATAAAATAGTCAATTAATTATTTTTAAAAATTATATAAATAAATATATAAAGTGGGGTCCACTCATATTGGAAAAGGACGAAACAAAAATATTAAATCATACGCATATTTTTTTATACCTATCAATATGTATAGAAATGAGATTACTGTTTAATTTCCAAGTTGTGGGCCACCATGTCAAACAAACACACAAATCTTCATGTCTATCATTCAATTCCTATGATACCCTCCAACGAAACGGACCCTAAATCTATTTTTGAAATATACGGTTATAGTTTAGTTCTATAATTTTCTCTAAAATTATAGTCTTAATATAAATGTTCATTTATTTAAAAAGTTTTGTTGTGTTTTGTAACACGTATGCAAGACCAAATAATTGTGTGAAAGCAACTACTTGTATGAAATTCTATAGTTATTTTGAATTTGTGTTACTATACTTACCTCGGTACTCAAAGCTACAGAGATAGTAGTACTTTAGTTATGATGATTATAGAGTGACTTTGAGTTTTAAGAACGGTGGCAGTGGCAGCGGCATCACCAAACGGCATGGCCATACCACCGGTAAACACTACCGCCACCTCGGCGGTATGGCCAACGGCATGGCCTCAGCGGTAATATAGGATTCGGAGGTATGGGATTGTGACGTTGTAAAATGTAACCGTTGGGAGGGTTTTTGGATATTATTGGTGGGAGGTATGAAAAAGGCATGGTTGCCACTAAAAAAGGGTTGGGAGGTATGAAAAAAGTATGAATGAGGTGGAATAATATTATTGGTGGATTTGGGAGGTATGGATGATTTCGGAAGCATGACTGCCACCCTCCTGAGATACTCTTCAACCGCCAAAAGAAGTATTCAAAAACATTCAAATATCTTAAAAGCCAATGATACTATTATAAGAAAAATAAATAAACCAGCTAACAAGTTAACAAGAAGCTAAGGGCCTGAATCAAAGCATAAATGTGAGTCTCTTGACTATGGTAATAGGTCTAAGTCAAATGTAGATAATTTGGTATCCTAAACAAAATGATGGCCATAATTTTGTTATTTTTCATTTAGCTCAAATATATATACATGGTGGTTTCTAATATTGGGCGGGTTCCTTAGATAACCTCCATTGGTTGTGTTTTTGCATTAATTTACTTGGGTTTTCTATATCCTTTGAAAAATTGAAAATGCTCTCTAAAAGGTATATTATCTCACTAAAAATATTTTTAGTGAAATACTATTCCTTTTAGCGAGTATCTTCAATTTTATTATTTTTAGTGAAATATCATGGCGTCACTATAGGCTTTTGAATATATACCATGTCTTCTTTGGTAGTAAGTGACTAATGGCCGGGTCTAGCCATATAATGGCCGCGTCTAGCCATAAACGGCTGGGTCAAACTGTATTTGGCTAAACCATATTTGGCTGGGTCTTGCCATATAATGGCCTTGTCTAGCCATATAATAGCCGGGTCAAATCACATATGACTATGTCTAACCATATATGGCCTGGTCTAGCCGTATTGATCACTCGATTCCTCTTACTGCTCCAAGGACGCAAATACGATGTACTTGGTCAACTACATATATAGATAATAGCCATATAAGGTTTTTGGACTTGCATGGTTGACTGATGTTCTTGAAATTATATCATACCACTAGGATCTGCGTAATGGTTATTTTACTTGAGTAAATGGAATCATGTTTAGCTATTTGGACGTTTTTGAAGATTTTGAAGATTTAGCTATTTGGATGTCTGATAAAGGTTGACGGACGTACCCTCAACCCTGTATCTGCATACAAAGTTTTTGCACTAGTAAAAACACATTTCTTTTTCTAAAAAGAATCAAAATAGAGAATTAAAGTACCTTTTTTTTACAACCAAACACATCCTAATTAACTTTTGCTTTAGAGTACGGTGGGTCAATTGAAAATATACTCTCTCGACTACAAAAAGACATTGGTTGATCTAACAAGTTAAGTTGGCCTTAGAGCAAGGCAAGCACCGACACCCCTTTAGCTCTGCCTCTGGTTGTTATCAATTTATAGATAGAATTTTAAATATCAAAATGAAAGAAAAAACTACTACGCAGTAGTTTAAGCAAATGGACACAACAATGAATTTGGAAATGAGATATAAAAATGACAAACAAGGATTTATAATTTTGGTGTTATATCACGAAATAGAAAAACCACAATAAATTCAAATAAACTTAGATGTTAGGCAAGCTCTATAATAGTGCCCTATACGGTGTTCACTTGAACTTGAAAAATGTGTCTTCTTCATGCACAATCCATCACTCACCAATCACTGCACATGGATGGCGCGCAAGGTCTGCTTTGATAATATACTTTTACTAAGGTTGCGTTTGGTTTGGAGATGGGTTTCGGATTCGGATTCGGATTTGGATTAGGATTTGAATTTAAATTTGGATTTGTGTTTGATATAAGAGAGAGTAAATATATTATAAAATAGTCAATTTATTATTTTTAAAAATTATATAAATAAATATATAGAGTGGGGTCCACTCATATTGGAAAAGGACAAAATATAAATATTAAATCATACGTATATATTTTTTTATACCTATCAATATGTATAGAAATGAGATTATTGTTTAATTTTCAAGTTGTGGGCCACCATGTCAAACAAACACACAAATTTTCATTTCTATCATTCAATTCCTATGATACCCTCCAACGAAACGGTCCCTAAATCTATTTTCAAAATATACAGTTATAGTTTAGTTCCATAATTTTCTTTAAAATTATAGTCTTAATATAAATGTTCATTCATTTAAAAAAATTTGTTGTGTTTTGTAACACGTATGCAAGACCAAATAATTGTGTGAAAACAACTACTTGTATGAAACACTGTAGTTATTTTGAATTTGTGTAACTATACTTACCTCGGTACTCAAAGCTATATAGATAGTAGTACTTTAGTTATGATGGTTATAGAGTGAATTTGAGTTTTAAGAGACTCTTAAACCGCCAAAAGAAGCACTAAAAAACATTCAAATATCTTAAAAGCCAATGATACTATTATAAGAAAAATAAATAAACCGGGTTACAAGTTAACAAGAAGCTAAGGACCTGAATCAAAGCATAAATGTGAGTCTCATGACTATGGTAATGGGTCTAAGTCAAATGTAGATAATTTGGTATCCTAAACAAACTGATGGCCATAATTTTGTTCCTTTTCATTTAGCTCAAATATATCTACATGGTGGTTTCTAATAACATGTCCCGAAATTTTCGTGTTTAGATTTTGAACGAGTTGGGTTTCTAAGGTGGTTCCTGGGAAGGGTGTACACGGTCTGGTTTAGCGGGTTTTTTATATTCCAAAATCTTGGCCAAACCAGGAGGAACCAGGAACTCTTTTAAGCAAGAACCAAATGGCAAAGGTCTCATTTAAGCAATTTTGCAGCTATTATCCCGGAAAACATAGCTCTTTTCTATTTGGAGAGGAGTTTGGTTGAGGAGCCTTCGAAAGAAAACTCATAGGTAGTTACAACCGGATAATATGAAATCCGAAAGATTTATCTCAGAAGAAATCAATATCAATTTTATTATCACTTGAATGTGTTCCAAGTAGGAGCAATTTTATGATAGTTGTATCGTTAGTTTCTTATTCTTATTGTGGCCTTTTGTTAATATGCAAGGGTAGAAAGAATACCTGGAAATGGTAATGTACCTGAAAGAGCTCAGTATTATGTATCAACTGTATCTGCTAGATTTAACATGATTCTCTTATGTGATGGCTACTGATCCTTGTGTAATTAAAAAATGTTTAATTGTTGTTTGACAGCCTAGGACTTCCTAAAATACTATTGACTCTAGCTGTTCTTTAAACTGAAATCGAAGAAACGGAATGCGAATCCGGGAGTTCGTGTTATTCACGGAAAGATATATGTTTCGAAAAATGGAACCCACTTGGATTTAACTCATGTACATACTTATGTGAGTCTGTTACTGGTACTTCCGTAGACACTTAAATCTAAAAAATTATAAAGTTTCAGACTGATATGGGTTAGGGTAGAGCCGAGCTAAGCTCGAGATTCGCTTCAAAACATTTCTAGACATTTGGCACTTATTTAGAGTTCATCCTATTTCAAGACTGCACTAGAAGTGATGATTCTGTATGCTCATCTTCCTGTTAATTCTGTTTGGTGTGCTTTGTCTACTATGTCTTGAATCTTTGGGTCTAGCCGTATAATGGCATGGTCTAGCCGTACAATGGCCGGGTAAAGTTATATATGGCTGGATTTAGCCTTATAATCGTTGGGTCTAGCCATATATGGCCGGGTATAGCCGTATAACAGATGAGTCTAGCCATTATATTGAGCGGGTTCCTTAGATAACCTCCATTGGTTGTGTTTTTGCATTAATTTACTTGGGTTTTCTATAACCTTTGAAAAATTAAAAATGCTCTCTAAAAGGTATATTATCTCACTAAAAATATTTTTAGTGAAATATTATTCCTTTTAGCGAGTATCTTCAATTTTATTATTTTTAGTGAAATATCATGGCGTTACTATAGGCTTTTGAATATATACCATGTCTTCTTTTCTATTAAGTGACTAATGGCCGGGTCTAGCCATATAATGGCCGCGTCTAGCCATAAACGGCTGGGTCAAACCGTATTTGGCTCGGTCTTGCCATATAATGGCCTTGTCTAGCCATATAATAGTCGGGTCAAGTCACATATGGCTATGTCTAACTATATATGGCCTGGTCTAGCCGTATTGATCACTTGATTCCTGTTAGTGCTCCAAGGACGCAAATACGATGTACTTGGTCAACTGCATATATAGATAATAGCTATATAAGGTTTTTGGACTTGCAGGGTTGACTTATGTTCTTGAAATTATATCATACCACTAGGATCTGCGTAATGGTTATTTAACTTGAGTATGTGGAATCATGTTTAGCTATTTAGACGTTTTTGAAGATTTTGAAGATTTAGCTATTTGGATGTCTGATAAAGGTTGACGGACGTACCCTCAACCCTGTATCTGCATACAAAGTTTTTGCACTAGTAAAAAGACATTTCTTTTTCTAAAAAGAATCAAAATAGAGAATTAAATTTTTTTTACAACCAACACATCCTTAACTTTTGCTTAGAGTACGGTGGGTCAATTGAAAATAGGCTCTCTAGAGTACAAAAAGACATTGGTTGATCTAACAAGCTAAGTTGGCCTTAGAGCAAGGCAAGCACCGACCACCCTTTTAGCTCTGCCTCTGGTTGTTATCACTTTATAGATAGAAGTTTAAATATCAAAATGAAAAAAAAAATAAAAAAAATAAAAAATAATCTACTACGCAGCAGTTTAAGCAAATGGGTACAACAATGAATTTGGAAATGAGATATAAAAACGACAAACAAGGATTTATAATTTTGGTGTTATATCACGAAGTAGAAAAACCACAATAGGTTCAAATAAACTTAGATGTTAGGCAAACTCTATAAGAGTGCCCTATACGGTGTTCACTAGAACTTGAAAAATGTGTCTTCTTCATGCGCGAACCATCACTCACCAATCGCTGCACATGGATGGCGCGCAAGGTCTGCTTTGATAATATACTTTTACTAAGGTTGCGTTTGGTTTGTAGATGGGTTTCGGATTCGGATTCGGATTTGGATGAGGATTTGAATTTAAATTTGGATTTGTATTTGATATAAGAGAGAGAAAATATATTATAAAATATGTAGAAAACTAGAAGGGGGGGTTGAATAGTTTTGCGTCTTTTTCGTTTCAATAAGATTTTGCTTTCAAGTAATTAATGGTAGTTTGTAAAAACCCTTTGAAGCTAAAGTATAGATACAAGTTAATTCACATATGTCACATAAATACTTCTTATTTAAAGTGTTAAATAGAAATTATAATTTCATATATCTCACTTAAATATAAATTTGTATTTATATATGTATATGTGTTTTAATGATTGTATATACTTTAATTTACTAATGTATAATTTATGTTTTGAATGGAACCTAGTTTGATCTTTATGTGAAATCAATATATGCACAACACACAAGCAATTGTAACTATGAATGATATGCAAGTAAATTATAAATTAAAGAGTGAAAGATGGAAAGATCAAACCGAGAGACAAAGGATTTATAGTGGTTCGGCTACAAGGACACCTTCCTTGCCCTACTCCACTCCCCGAGTCACCTACTCGATAGTTTTCTTCACTAGTTCAAAAACCTCCTTTATGGCGGAGAAAACCTTACACACCAATTAGCACACCACAACGATATCACACCACAATCACAACTTCAACACAACTTCTTCACACCAATCTTCTTCACACCTAACTTCTACACACCAATCTTCTACACTTCAAATATCTTCACAACTTTCTACTTTGCTCCTAGCTTCTTCACAACTTAATACTTCCTAACTCTTTTTCTTCACGCCACTTGTTTCTTCACACCTTCACTACTAAGTCCTATCCACTACTCCAAGATATATACTACTTCACAACTTCTAGGCTTCAAGGTCTTTTCAACTTCAAAGCTTCAACTTCTTTGTCTTCACAACTATCTCCACTTCAATATGCTATTACGACTTATATCTTCTAACACAAATCCTATCCACCTCTACTTCTTCACTACTAATACTACTTCACACCTTCAATAGATCTAGATCTAATATCTAAATCTATCTAACCAATGTATACACAATGTTCACAAAGAAATAAATAATATACAAGATGAACTAAACAAACAACTTAGATAGCAAGATGATACTAAGTTGTAATACACCTAGTAGAAGTATTCTTCTCTTTGCACTTGAGTGTTGAGGCTTGAATCACTTTGAAACAAAAATCAAAGTATATATGATCAAAGGATTTTTAGAAGATATAGAGGGATGTTTAGATCAGAAAGTTTTAGTGCAAAAAGGTAAGGAAAAAATCCAGGTTTAAGGTGGTATTTATAGGCAACAGAATCTGACAGAGGAGCGTGGCCGGTCCCCTTAAATAATGGCCGGCCCCCTTAAAATTAAGGGGACCGCCCTTTATAATTAAGGGGGCCGCCCAGCTGAAACGGCCAGATTCTTTGTCTTTTAGTGGGGAAAGTTTATTTGGTGAAAAACTAACTGATTTTGGTTAAAATTTTGAATTCATATATTTAGTATGAATAAAACATTTTTCTTTATTACCAAAAGTGTTTTTCAAAAATATATAATATGTTTATATAATTAAGTAAACTTTGTAATACTTAATTAAACTTTCCTTTGATCTTATAATGCTTTAATCACTATGTTTATTCATACCTTAAGTGATTAGATGGTGAAAGTGATTATTAACTACTAAATACTTGTTTACGTCATTATCTTTGATTTAATGTGTTTTCGTTTTGTGATCATCAAAACATAGAGATATCGAAAGATATGAATAACGTTTTTAGTCGTTTATTTATATCAACAATCTCCCCCTTTTTGATGATTACAAAACCTAAACACATTAAATCTAAAAATTAATTTTTAGACAAGTATTAAGTGAGTTTACATTCACTTCTCCCCCTTTTTGTAGAATCAAAAAGGTTTAAGCCAATAAGATAAAAACTCCCCCCTTGATGTATGCTCCCCCTCGTTTGAGAGCACCAAGGGTTCGAGAAATGGGGTTCTTGCAAGAAAAATATTAGAAGCACAAGCATGGCACAAGCAAACACATATGGCATAGTACTAACTAATAATGAGCATGGCAAAAGAGAATTAGAAACATATATTAAAACGTTCATTAAAAGAAAATGATTATGTCAACCCATAATCATTGTTACATAGGCTACAAAGATGAAATTCTAAGCTAAGTAGAATGTCCTAATGTGCCAACAAGAAGTGTCACTGATGAGTGTGTAAATACTCATCATTTTTACCGTATTTTAACTGCCAAAACGCGTGAAAACATTCAAGAATACATCAAAATAATGAAAATATCCCAAAGATCGCGTTTTATATGTTTCAAATGCAAAATGATAAAAAATAAACGAAAAACGAACAAAGTTTGCATAATTGGCAGTTTCAGTCCCCCAGCTTTCAAAAATTATCAAAACTAGTCCCTAAGCGCTTATTTCAAATGAAAAGTCAACCCAAGTTTCTTAAAAGTCAAAAGATGTCAAAAATGATCTTTGGGTAAAACACTTTCAAAAATGAGCAAGTTTAGTGAAAAGTTTGGAAAAATTACAAGTTGGTCCTTGCAGTTTGGAATTTGACGGTTTTGGTCCCTGGATGTGCAAATTTGGAGATTATTCATTTAAGGTCCTTGGAAATTCATAACTTGGCATGATTAGTCCTTTGATGAACTTTGAAAGATGGCAGGAAAAGTCCCTCAAAATTTAGTGAATTACAAACTTGGTCCTTATGTTGCTTATTGTTACAAACGACTCCAAAGTAATATAACCCATCAAATACCATCCCAGCCCACACCATTAATCCCTAAGTCCAAAAACCACAACCAGCCCAAATATTACCCACCAAGCCCAAATCCCACTTTATTAACCTAAACCCTAAAACGTTATTAATATAACGCCCCCCACTCCCCACTTACCAGTCAAACAAAACTATAACTCCATCTCCTTCAACCTTTCTTTTACCCAGGATGTAAACCACAACCGCCACCCTGCTACACACAATCTTCACCTCAAAAGCAACCCTCACCACTCCCCATCCCACTATCATCCCAAACCCCTCACAATCCATACCTAACACCCTCATCTCCCCCAAGATTGAGTCACGGGATACACAGCCATGTCACCAATCTCCAAGCACTCAAATGGGCGCCAATACAAGAATCAAGGGCTGATATCTTCTAAGCTAATCAACGGTTGGGATTTATTCTAAAGTGGTATCCGAGGCTGCTCAAAGCACAAAGAAGAAGCAGAAGCATTCAAGGGAAACCCTAGACTTGTTAGTATAAATAGAAGAGGTTATGTAAGCCACAAAGGCATGTCAAAAATTTTAAGTGTTTCTTAGTCTTAGATTCAGTTTTAATATTGTAATGCTTTCTCAGTTTTAATATAAGTTCAGTTTCCATTCAAAAGCTTGGCCAATTTTCAGTTTTACTTTAATTCGAATTTTATTTGATAAGCTAACTTACTTGTTACAAATCTTTTCATAAGCTTACCTCAACTCTGAAATCATAATAGTAACCATAAAAAGAGTGGGATAGAATCAGAGGGTAACTACCTATGCTTGACCATTTGGAAGGCTTTTGGAAGTTGCTAGTTCTGGAATAGCAAGAAGGACTTTACCAGCTTATTCTTTGAATAAGCTGGAGCTTGTTGCAGTTCAAAGATACCTTGGTTGAGCCAAGGTTTAAGGTTTTCAGTTTCAATTTCTTTTGTTTACATCTTAGTATAATTTGTGATCCTTAGTTCTAATTGTTATTTCTTGATTGTTTCCGTTTGATTATGCTTGATTTAGCCTAGTATAAGTTTCTAGGATTAATTTCTTTAACCGCCTCATTAGCTCGTCAAAACTGTTTTTAAGAGGGTGTTTGTATTAAGCTTGAAACTTGTGTTCTAGTTTCTTTCAGGAGCTAAACTCAGTCTAGGTAACTTACCCTTGAACCATAAAGAGTAACTCAATCATAAAAACACTTGGTCATTGATAAAAAAAGGGTCAAACTTGGCCTCAATTTTTTATATAACTGGTTCAAGATTCAAAAGCCACAACTCTCAATTTAGGTTCAAACTTGTTAGATTTGGTTACATTAGTTTCTTTACAGTGATTTATCACTTTGTCAAAAAGATTTGGTCCTTTGTGATTCATTGAAGTCAAAGTTTGCAAAAACTTATAAAGAAAGTGCGTAAGCTGAATTTCTGTGGGACTTTCAAAACTGCCTCAAACCTTTAATGTTGAATGAGAACCAGTAAAAGTTGTTGATTTAGGAAGTTTTCCACCCTGTACATCCATCTGAAAAAGAATTTTTAGGTTTGGAAGCCGTTTGCATGGTGAAAGACAAGCCCAAAGTGGGCTGTTGAGAACCTTTTACCCAGATTTCACCATTCTGACCCTTAGTTTCTCGATTCATATCTGGTTCATTAATGAACCCCATGACTTGAAATTAGGTGGTTTAGAAAGCTTGTTAGGAGGACTTAGCAGCTGTGTAACTCGGTTTGCTTTATGAACTTGTTTGCCGGTTTATTTTTGTTCGTTAAAGTACCCCGTTGGGCTGTTTAAGCTGGGTTCATCAGCTTTGTTAAGTCTGATTGAGCCTTTATTTCTGTTTGATCTCCTTGTTGTTTAATTGTTGTTACTTTGACGAATTTTTGTTAAATTTGCTAAAAGAAAGTATTGAAAAAAAATGTTGTAAAAAAAAAACTGTTGAGACCAGGTTCGAACCTGGGTTTCTCTCATTAAACAGATATCTAACAAACATACCAAAACCAACTATGCCACCCTCTCTTTTGTTATCTTTTTACATTAATTGAGTATTTAACTTAGTATTTGTGTAATTAGCTTATTAACTAGCAAAGTTTCTTTACAGCTTAATTGCTAGCTTATCCAAACGGCTTATTTCAAAATTTTATTTTTTTTGGTTAGGTCTAAGGTTATTTAATTGGCCAAAAAGTTTCAGAATTTTTAGATTAGTTTTACTATTTATTATAATTTAATTAAAGTTAATTAGATTTAAATTTGTAATAAATACAATTTTTGTTAAAAAAATAATTTTCTTTTTCAAAAAATTTTCTTTTGTCATTTAGTGTGTAAGAAAATTATTTGGAAACCCGTAGGACTCGCGTAGCTCAAATTTCACGTTTTTATTTGCGCGTTGACGTTTATTTAGAATTAACGTCACGTTTTTGTGAAATTTGTGATTTTTAGGATTCCCGATACCTATTGCTTGTTTCCCGTAGTATTTTAGGTTATTTTAAATAATACTTAATATTCCTTAGTTTAATTTCCCACTTAGGTTGCGTTCTATTCCATTTTCGTTCGTTAAATCGTAATTTACGTTAATTTAACGTACAACAAAACCAAATAACCTTTCCAATCATACAAGATTTTAATCCCAATCTCACTCGAAGCTTTCCATTCACACCTCGTTGGGGTACGACCCGGGAAATCACTTCCCGGTCTCACAATTTGAATATCACTTTCACAAGTATTGCGGGGTAATCGTTTTCCTAAACGGTTTACTCGTATTACTTCACGATTGTTTGTCTCACAACAAATATTTGATATTTTCATAAAATTGTTGTTTACACACACCAAAACACAACGAATCAAATGGCGCCGCTGCCGGGGAGGCTGTGTGTCGAAAGTCTCGATAAGGTTTAGACGATTAGTCTTGTAGAACCTTCGCAAGAAGTTACGCTTTTATAAAACTTATAAAAAAAAAACCAAAAATATTTTTCTTTTGTTTCTAGTATATGTATTATATCTATATAAGATAAAGAAAAACACAAAAAGATTTTCCCGTTTCATTGTTTAATAAATACAAAGTTAAAATCTTACCACCGCAAACCAAGGCAGAACACCTACCAACTGGGGGTGTGACCATAATAAGTTCCCAAACCAAAGATCAAAACTTGTCTTTGTATCACTTGCGTATTGGAAAACTTTTAAACGATAAACACACTTTAAGAGGAGTCGAAGCGGTATGTGGCGATCCAATGAACTTCGCCCAGCGAGAGATCCATTCTTCTCTCCCGCTCCTTTGTGCGTTTTTCTTTAGAAGTTAACCTTGCGTTCTTGATTATTGGTTTAAGTTCCCTTGTCTTTAAAGTGGTATTGTTTTAATTGATTTTTGTTGTGGTGCATGCGCACACGTTCGTCTACGTCAACAAGTCCTTTGCAATCGCTAAATAACATTCCAAGAAGAAGGCGTAATCGACGACGTACCAACCGAATAGCCGAACCCGAGCTTCGTGCTATTCCAATCATGGCAGCCGAGCCCACTATGAATGAGCTTCTCCAAGCACCCATCGAGGGTTACGGAGATGCTATCATCATTCCAGCCATAGTGGCTGACAATTTCGAGCTTAAGACGGGGTTGATTAACTTAGTCACCTCGCGTTAATTCTTTGGTTTCGAGAGGGACGATCCTCAAGATCAAATTCGATGGTTCAACAAAATCACGTCGACCATCAAATGCAAAAATGTCCCTGAGGAAGCTATCAAACTTCTTCTCTTCCCGTTTTCCCTCGATGGGGCTGCCAAAAATTGGCTAGACAAACAACCCCCTCGATCGATTGAAACGTGGGAAGATTTAGTCAAGAATTTTGTGAACGAATTCTTTCCTCCATCTAAAACCACCGCCCTCAAGAATGAGATCATGAAATTCACTCAAAAATTTGATGAATCATTCGGTGAGGCATGGGATCGTTACAAGGACATGCTTCGTAAATGTCCTGATCACGGTTTTTCCGAGTTGATGCAACTCGACACTTTCTATAATGGTGTGAGCCAAGCCGATCAAGACTCTCTTAATTCCTCCGCGGGAGGTAATTTCTTGAATCGCACCACCAAAGATGCTTTGATGATCATTGAAAACAAATCTAAGGTCCGCATTCCACGAAGCAAATCGGTTGTTTCACAAGTAAATGTTGGTCCTTCTTCCTCATCAACCGTGGCTCAATCTAGCACCGACGCTAGACTTGACAAGCTCACGGAAGCTATTCATGCTTTGGTTCTCACCAAAACAAAGAAAGTTTCTTCTCAACCTGCTGAAGTAAAAAAGGTTGACACTTGTGTTACTTGTGGTGGTCCACACGCTTACTACAATTGTACTGCCACCGATGGCAATCCATTTGAAGTTAATGCTATAGTCGGTAATTCCAACCAAGGAGGTAACCAATACCGTCCTCAAATGGAACCAAATTACCGTGCTAACAATCAAAGTGGTCCACCCGGTTTTTCTCAACCCAATAATCCAAATCGGTTCAATCAAAATCAACAACAAAGAAACCCGAATGTTCAAAACCAATTTCAAGCCCCTATGAACCAATATCACAATCAAGGGGGAAATTACAACCAAGGTTCTCACAATCAAGGAAACTTGAATAGAAACCAAGGTTTTGGTAATTTCAATCAAGGAAACAATTTTCATGGTAATCAAAACCATGGAAATTTTCAAAATCAAGGTTTCAATCAAAATAACCGAGCTCAAAATTTTTCTCATCAAAATCAATCCGTTGCTCAACCTCAATCATCAACCGATGAATTGTTGAAGCAATTTATGAAAGCTCAAGAAGAAACTAATAGGTTGTTGATCGGTCAAATTTCTGAACTAAAGAAGTCTTTAAATGATCGACCTTCGGGATCGGGAACGCTACCAAGCAACACGATCGCCAACCCGAAGGGCAATGTAAAGGCGATCACAACCCGTAGTGGAGTTTCTTATGATGGACCCACGATTCCTACTACCTCATCTCCTTCTCCTCCCGAGGTAGTGGAACGTGAACATGAGGCTACAAAGGATAAGGTGCAAATCACAAGTACACGAAGTACCGCACACGTCCAACCTCATGTTGTCCCAAAAACCAAATCAAAACCGGGAATTGTTTTTGAACCCTCGGAAAATCCCGTTCAACAAAAAGCTTCAATACCATATCCTTCGCGGTTAAATGATCAAAGACTCCGCGAGCAAACTAATGATCAAATGAAGAAATTTCTTGAAATTTTTAAAAAATTGCACTTCGACATTAGTTTCGCGGATGCTCTTCTCTATATGCCCAAGTTTGCTTCCACTTTCAAGAGTCTTCTAAGTAACAAAGAGAAACTATTTGAACTCACCAAAACTCGTTTGAATGAAAGTTGTTCGGCGGTTCTCCTAAAGAAACTTCCCGAAAAATTAGGGGACCCCGGAAAATTTCTCATTCCATATGATTTCCAAAAGCTTGAGGAATGCTTTGCCTTGGCCGATCTTGGCGCTAGCATAAACCTCATGCCTTTCTCTATTTGGCAAAAACTTTCACTTCCCGAGCTTACACCAACACGAATGACTCTCGAATTAGCAACCCGTTTGGTTACAATTCCGAAGGGTATTGCTGAAGATGTCTTTGTGAAGGTTGGCAAGTTCCATTTTCCTGCCGACTTCGTAGTCGTCGATTTTGATGCCGATCCTCGTGTCCCCCTTATTTTGGGAAGACCATTCTTAAAAACGGCTCGTGCATTAATCGACGTCTTCGAAGGAGAAATGACTCTTAGAGTTGGCGATGAGAAATTGATCATAAACATCGAAAACACTTCTAAGGATCTTCTTGACCTTGACCGAGAAGAAATCAACCGACTTGATGTCATCGATTTTGCATGCGATGACCATATTGAGGAAGTGTTAAGTGTGCAAGGATCAATCAATTCTTCCATTGATGTCTCTCCCCCTCTCTTACTCCATTTTTGGGAGGTGACTTCATTTTGGAAGAAATCGAAGCTTGTTTGTCGTGTGATTCTCATGTTGATAATGATTCAATCAATCCCGAGGAAGATTTACTTCTCCTCGAGAAGTTGCTCAATGATGATCCTTCATCTCTTCCTCCAAAAGAACTTCATAATGTGGAAGTCAAAGATGTTGAAAAAACTGATGACTTTCCCGACGTCGAACTCAAGGAACTTCCGCCTCATCTCGAGTACGCGTTTTTGGAGGGTGACGATAAGTTTCCCGTCATAATCGCTAAAGACTTGAATAAGGAAAACAAAACCGCTCTTCTCAAGGTTTTAAAGTCACACAAGCGAGCCATTGCTTGGAGACTTTCCGACATCAAGGGTATTAACCCGGAATTTTGTATGCACAAAATTTTGATGGAGGATGACTTTAAACCGGCGGTTCATCAACAAAGAAGGGTAAATCCTAAGATTCATGAGGTTATCAAGCAAGAGGTCATAAAACTTCTTGATGCCGGTTTGATTTACCCTATTTCGGATAGTCCTTGGGTGAGTCCCGTTCATTGTGTGCCCAAAAAGGGTGGCATAACGGTTGTCAAAAATGATGATAACGAGTTGATTCCAACTCGATTGGTGACGGGTTGGCGCGTTTGCATTGATTATCGAAAATTAAACGACGCCACCCGTAAAGACCACTTTCCATTACCTTTCATGGATCAAATGCTCGAAAGATTGGCGGGAAACGAGTACTATTGTTTCCTTGACGATTTTTCGGGTTATTTCCAAATTCCCATCGATCCTCAAGATCAAGAAAAAACGACTTTTACGTGTCCATACGGGACATTTGCTTATCGACGCATGCCTTTTGGCCTATGCAATGCTCCGGGCACATTTCAAAGATGCATGATGGCCATTTTTCACGACATGATCGAGAAAACAATGGAGGTCTTCATGGATGATTTTTCGGTCATTGGGAATTCATTTGAATCGTGTCTCTCCAATTTAGACAAAATGCTTCAAAGGTGTGAAGACACCAATCTTAGTCTAAATTGGGAGAAAAGTCATTTCATGGTCAAGGAAGGAATTGTCCTTGGCCATAAGATCTCTAAAGGCGGGATTGAGGTTGACAAGGCTAAAATCGATGTCATTGCCAAAATTCCTCCTCCCACTACCGTTAAAGGTGTTCGGAGTTTTCTGGGTCACGCCGGCTTCTATCGTAGATTCATTCAAGATTTCTCGAAGATAGCTAGGCCTATGACCCGACTTCTTGAAAAAGAAACTCCGTTTGTCTTTTCCGATGAGTGCATCGAAGCTTTCCAAACTCTCAAAAGAAAGCTTACCGAGGCACCAATCCTAGTTGCCCCTGATTGGGACCAATCTTTCGAACTCATGTGTGATGCAAGTGACTTTGCAATGGGTGCGGTCTTGGGGCAACGAAAAACCAAGCATTTTCAGCCGATTCATTATGCAAGCAAAACCTTGACCGAAGCTCAAGCTCACTACACCACAACGGAAAAAGAATTACTTGCCGTGGTGTATGCGTTTGAGAAGTTTCGGCCATACCTAATCTTGACAAAATGCATAGTGTACACGGACCACTCGGCTCTCAAATATCTCTTTCCCAAACAAGATGCTAAGCCGAGATTGCTCCGTTGGGGTCTCCTCCTACAAGAGTTTGATATTATCATTCGTGATAAGAAAGGAGCCGGAACCTCGCAGCTGACCATCTTTCCCGATTGGAAAATCCTCATCAAGGTGTCCTCGAGAAAAAGGAAATAAATGAAACGTTTCCTCTCGAGACACTTAATGTGATTCTTCTCGTGGTGATTCTAGTACCCCATGGTTTGCCGACTTTGCAAACTACCATGCGGGGAATTTCGTTGTCAAAGGGATGTCGTCCCACCAAAAGAACAAATTTTTCAAAGATGTGCATCATTACTTTTGGGACGATCCCTATTTATTCAAAATTTGTGCGGATCAGGTTATTCAAAGGTGTGTTCATGGCCAAGAAGCCATGGAAATCCTTAAGGCTTGTCATAATGGACCCACCGGGGGACATCATGGCCCGAACTACACCGCTCGAAAAGTCTTTGAGTCCGGTTTTTATTGGCCCTCCATTTATAAAGACGCCCATGACCTAGTCAAATCTTGATGTTTGGGGCATAGACTTTATGGGGCCGTTCCCGTCTTCACGAAGGAACAAGTACGTACTCGTGGCCGTTGACTACTTGTCAAAATGGGTCGAAGCAAAAGCTCTCCCAACCAACGATGCCCGAGTAGTTGTAAAGTTTTTGAAATCATTATTCTCTAGGTTTGGAACCCCCCGCGCTATCATAAGCGATCGCGGTACTCACTTTTGCAACGAACAATTTGCAAAAGTCATGCTCAAGTATGGTGTCACTCACCGACTTGCTACCGCTTATCAGCCACAAACGAGTGGGCAAGTGGAGGTTTCAAACCGAGGTTTGAAAAGAATTCTTGAAAGAACCGTAGGCGAAAACCGTGCCTCTTGGTCGAATAAGTTAGACGACGCTCTATGGGCTTTTCGCACGGCTTATAAAACACCCATCGGGTGTACTCCTTATAAGCTTGTGTATGGAAAAGCTTGTCATCTACCGATTGAGCTCGAGCACAAAGCTTATTGGGCTCTTAAGAATGCCAACTTCGATCTCAAGTCCGCGGGTGATCATAGGAAGGTTCAACTCAATGAACTTAATGAACTTCATGATCAAGCGTACGAAAACTCTTTAATCTACAAAGACAAAGTAAAGAAGATCCACGACTCAAAAATTAAAAACCGCGTTTTTAACGTTGGTGACCGAGTCCTTCTTTTTAATTCTAGATTGAAGATCTTTTCGGGTAAGCTTAAAACCCGCTGGACTGGGCCTTACACCGTTGCCAAAGTTTTTCCATATGGTACCATCGAGTTATCTCAAAACGACGGTCCAAATTTCAAGGTAAATGGGCATCGGTTGAAACACTATTTTGGAGGGGACATACCACCTATTGTCTCGGACCTCCAAACTTTCCCCATGGACCAATGAATTCGGGGATCGAGTCAAGCTAGCGACTCGACAAACAAAAACAAGTAACAACAAACATGGGTTTTCACCCGTGTCTCTGATTTCCTTCTATTTTCTAACACCTAAGTGTGGGGGAGTGGCCACCCCCCGCAATTGTTTGCAATGTATATATCTTATCCCAAAAAAAAAAAAAAAAAAAAAAAAAAAAAAACGACAAAAATATGTGTTGTTGTATAAATAAAGTGAAAAATGAAAAATGACACTTCCACAATTAGCTTTAAATATTTTCTTCTTACGTTCAAAATTTCGGCATAATAGCCGGGACTTTGAATATTGAGAACAATATTCAACTCTAAGTGTGGGGGAGGGGAAAATTCTAGCGAATTTTATCAAACTATTTCGTCTAGTACCCCCGTTTTTGGCCAAAAATTTTAAATTTTTTTTTCACTTTATTTCAAAATTTTTGTGGTAATCAGTCCGCCAAGTCTAAACGAAAAAAAGGATTGGCTAATCCAGGAGCAAACGGTTCTTGGTAAAGATAACTCAAACCCGTTCATGGCTTGCAATTTGCCAAAAATTGTATGGTTCCTCAACTCCCCATTATCCTCAAAAGCTAATGAGTTGGCTAGCCCGCAAGATTATGGCTTGTGGTAAAGGCCGTGGAAAAAAACCATACTTGGTAATCAACTCACCAAGATGTTTACTATTCCATTAAGAGTTGGCTAGTCCAGAAGCAAACGGCTTTTGGTAAAGACAAATCAAATCCGTTGACAGCTAGTGGTTTGCTCAAAATCACACGGTTATCAGGTGTGCCACAGTTCTTACACCTGGCTACTCCAGAAGTGATGGCTTTTGGTAAAGAGACTTCAAATCCATCAAGTTTTTCACAAAAGATTGCTAGGGACTAGCAACACTCAAGTGTGGGGGATTGATGAGTGTGTAAATACTCATCATTTTTACCGTATTTTAACTGCCAAAACGCGTGAAAACATTCAAGAATACATCAAAATAATGAAAATATCCCAAAGATCGCGTTTTATATGTTTCAAATGCAAAATGATCAAAAACAAACGAAAAACGAACAAAGTTTGCATAATTGGCAGTTTCAGTCCCCCAGCTTTCAAAAATTATCAAAACTAGTCCCTAAGCGCTTATTTCAAATGAAAAGTCAACCCAAGTTTCTTAAAAGTCAAAAGATGTCAAAAATTATCTTTGGGTAAAACACTTTCAAAAATGAGCAAGTTTAGTGAAAAGTTTGGAAAAATTACAAGTTGGTCCTTGCAGTTTGGAATTTGACGGTTTTGGTCCCTGGATGTGCAAATTTGGAGATTATTCATTTAAGGTCCTTGGAAATTCATAACTTGGCAGAATTAGTCCTTTGATGAACTTTGAAAGATGGCAGGAAAAGTCCCTCAAAATTTAGTGAATTACAAACTTGGTCCTTATGTTGCTTATTGTTACAAACGACTCCAAAGTAATATAACCCATCAAACACCATCCCAGCCCACACCATTAATCCCTAAGTCCAAAAACCACAACCAGCCCAAATATTACCCACCAAGCCCAAATCCCACTTTATTAACCCAAACCCTAAAACGTTATTAATATAACGCCCCCCACTCCCCACTTACCAGTCAAACAAAACTATAACTCCATCTCCTTCAACCTTTCTTTTACCCAGGATGTAAACCACAACCGCCACCCTGCTACACGCAATCTTCACCTCAAAAGCAACCCTCACCACTCCCCATCCCACTATCATCCCAAACCCCTCACAATCCATACCTAACACCCTCATCTCCCCCAAGATTGAGTCACGGGATACACAGCCATGTCACGAATCTCCAAACACTCAAATGGGCGCCAATACAAGAATCAAGGGCTGATATCTTCTAAGCTAATCAACGGCTGGGATTTATTCTAAAGTGGTATCCGAGGCTGCTCAAAGCACAAAGAAGAAGCAGAAGCATTCAAGGGAAACCCTAGACTTGTTAGTATAAATAGAAGAGGTTATGTAAGCCACAAAGGCATGTCAAAAATTTTAAGTGTTTCTTAGTCTTAGATTCAGTTTTAATATTGTAATGCTTTCTTAGTTTTAATATAAGTTCAGTTTCCATTCAAAAGCTTGGCCAATTTTCAGTTTTACTTTAATTTGAATTTTATTTGATAAGCTAACTTACTTGTTACAAATCTTTTCATAAGCTTACCTCAACTCTGAAATCATAATAGTAACCATAAAAAGAGTTGGATAGAATCAGAGGGTAACTACCTATGCTTGACCATTTGGAAGGCTTTTGGAAGTTGCTAGTTCTGGAATAGCAAGAAGGACTTTACCAGCTTATTCTTTGAATAAGCTGGAGCTTGTTGCAGTTCAAAGATACCTTGGTTGAGCCAAGGTTTAAGGTTTTCAGTTTCAATTTCTTTTGTTTACATCTTAGTATAATTTGTGATCCTTAGTTCTAATTGTTATTTCTTGATTGTTTCCGTTTGATTATGCTTGATTTAGCCTAGTATAAGTTTCTAGGATTAATTTCTTTAACCGCCTCATTAGCTCGTCAAAACTGTTTTTAAGAGGGTGTTTGTATTAAGCTTGAAACTTGTGTTCTAGTTTCTTTCAGGAGCTAAACTCAGTCTAGGTAACTTACCCTTGAACCATAAAGAGTAACTCAATCATAAAAACACTTGGTCATTGATAAAAAAAGGGTCAAACTTGGCCTCAATTTTTTATATAACTGGTTCAAGTTTCAAAAGCCACAACTATCAATTTAGGTTCAAACTTGTTAGATTTGGTTACACTAGTTTCTTTACAGTGATTTATCACTTTGTCAAAAAGATTTGGTCCTTTGTGATTCATTGAAGTCAAAGTTTGCAAAAACTTATAAAGAAAGTGTGTAAGCTGAATTTCTGTGGGACTTTCAAAACTGCCTCAAACCTTTAATGTTGAATGAGAACCAGTAAAAGTTGTTGATTTAGGAAGTTTTCCACCCTGTACATCCATCTCAAAAAGAATTTTTAGGTTTGGAAGCCGTTTGCGTGGTTAAAGACAAGCCCAAAGTGGGCTGTTGAGAACCTTTTACCCAGATTTCACCATTCTGACCCTTAGTTTCTCGATTCATATCTGGTTCATTAATGAACCCCATGACTTGAAATTAGGTGGTTTAGAAAGCTTGTTAGGAGGACTTAGCAGCTGTGTAACTCGGTTTGCTTTATGAACTTGTTTGCCGGTTTATTTTTGTTCGTTAAAGTACCCCGTTGGGCTGTTTAAGCTGGGTTCATCAACTTTGTTGAGTCTGATTGAGCCTTTATTTCTGTTTGATCTCCTTGTTGTTTAATTGTTGTTACTTTGACGAATTTTTGTTAAATTTGCTAAAAGAAAGTATTGAAAAAAAAAATGGTTGTAAAAAAAAAAAACTGTTGAGACCAGGTTCGAACCTGGGTTTCTCTCATCAAACAGATATCTAACAAACATACCAAAACCAACTATGCCACCCTCTCTTTTGTTATCTTTTTACATTAATTGAGTATTTAACTTAGTATTTGTGTAATTAGCTTATTAACTAGCAAAGTTTCTTTACAGCTTAATTGCTAGCTTATCCAAACGGCTTATTTCAAAAAAAAAAAAAATTTGGTTAGGTCTAAGGTTATTTAATTGGCCAAAAAGTTTCAGAATTTTTAGATTTGTTTTACTATTTATTATAATTTAATTAAAGTTAATTAGATTTAAATTTGTAATAAATACAATTTTTGTTAAAAAATTAATTTTCTTTTTCTAAAAATTTTCTTTTGTCATTTAGTGTGTAAGAAAATTATTTGGAAACCCGTAGGACTCACGTAGCTCAAATTTCACGTTTTTATTTGCGCGTTGACGTTTATTTAGAATAAACGTCACGTTTTTGTGAAATTTGTGATTTTTAGGATTCCCGATACCTATTGCTTGTTTCCCGTAGTATTTTAGGTTATTTTAAATAATACTTAATATTCCTTAGTTTAATTTCCCACTTAGGTTGCGTTCTATTCCATTTTCGTTTGTTAAATCGTAATTTACGTTAATTTAACGTACAACAAAACCAAATAACCTTTCCAATCATACAAGATTTTAATCCCAATCTCACTCGAAGCTTTCCATTCACACCTCGTTGGGGTACGACCCGGGAAATCACTTCCCGGTCTCACAATTTGAATATCACTTTCACAAGTATTGCGGGGTAATCGTTTTCCTAAACGGTTTACTCGTATTACTTCACGATTGTTTGTCTCACGACAAATATTTGATATTTTGATAAAATTGTTGTTTACACACACCAAAACACAACGAATCAGTCACCAAACTTTCTTGAATCCCAAAATGGTTGAGGAGATTTATTTGAAAATGAGAAACATAAGCATGTAAAATGCTTGATGGTTTAGTGGAGGTAAATATTTGGTTGCATGGATGTTGTTGGGTTTGGAGACGTGGAGCTTGTTGGTGGTGAAATTGAAGATGTGTTTGTTGATTGAGGGTTTTGATGTTGTTCAAGTGATGGTGTTTGTTGAGATCTAGTAAGAAGATACTCAATCCAATTAAAGTGCTCATTCAATGCAATGGTTTGTTGTTGAAGGAAGATGCAACAAGGGCAATTGTTAACATGCTTCTCAATTTGGTTTTTGTTATGTGGTGATGATGGTGAGCTTGATTTTGGTGGATCCAAATTGCGTTGAGCAAGATGTAATGCTAAAAGAGCAATAAGCTCATGTGCCTCTTTTAGCTCCTCAACGAACTTCAAGTGTTCGGAGGAAGGTGATGGTGGTGGAGCTTGATAGTTGTCTTGGGTGAAAGTTTGAACATGCAACATGGGAGTGACATGTGAAGTTGTAGGATGTGGTGGTGGTACTCTTGGTGGTGGAGACATGATTGAGCTTGGGTAATCATGAAATGTAACCTCTCATAAATTTCCCATACGATTAGTAAATGCATACGAATAAATAAAACGATGTTACAAGGAATTAACACCATTTTACGGGTAACAATTTTTTTTTTTATGATATGGCTTGATATTGAACCACTACAATAAATGTGATTGACCGTTTACCCAGGAACGATGCTTACACATAACCTAGATTGCCTATAATTATTGCGAACGATAAATATTTATATAACGCGTTTATATTTAAAACAATACGTTTCGTCTAAATAATGTATACTATTTATATATTCCCCGAACCTACGAAACTTCCCGAGAACGCTCACTAATATTTTTGAACTTCGACACAATAATCGAGACACACCAGGTGGGCCCCCAACACCCTTTGGGCCACGGATCCAATACACAAACCAAACGGACTAGTACTAATTTTTCTTTCTTTCTTTTCTGTTGGGCCGACGCAAACCATAAGCCCACCAGGCTTTAAGCCCAAACGCACCCTTATTTTTTTTGTTTTCTTTTCTTTGTTCCCTGCCGCGACCTCACCCAAAACACCCCTAGTATTTTACGATTTCTACACATAACCAACATGTATTTTTGCTTGCCTCGTCTCCCCTAGTGCCCAAGAAACAGAATCGATATATGTTACACTAAACCTTGCTCGTTTACTACCCTAGAAAACACCTAAGTGAACCATCAAACTCACACATGAAAGATATACACCAACGTGGCAATACATTCCCTAGCACCACCCTTGCTCTCTAATCCCATCTAAACTAACAATGTGCATGTAAGAAGTGTCAGGAATGAACAGGAACAAATCACACAAGATCTTGGCCATGTAAACTCTCGATTGGCCATTGTGTGTGGCGTTACTATTCGCCTAACATGCAACCTCCATTCTTGTGAACTTACCTTCTTTCTACCCTTCAAAAACTGCCTATATAAGACCTCCCATGCAACCCTGATCGTTACATGCACTTAAACAAACTATACCACTAAAAATACTAACGAGGAGGAGCTGTTGGAGGACAAACAAATCGCCAAGAGTACCACGCCTTGAAGAGAACCTAGGAAGCCAACCTTAGAACCTCTTGAACCTTTGGTAGGACGTGAAGTGAACCACGAAGCTTTGGAACCATTCCACGAACCATACACGACGTTTTACTCCACCTTTTATAGGTGAGGTGAGACCTTGATTTCTTTCTTTCTATTTATATATACGAACGTTTATGTTTTTGCACCAACACTTACTATATATACCACATAAATAATAAATACAACATATATATTTTATATATCGTATCATGTATTGGCAAGGCCATTAACGAGAACCTATAATAATCTTGAACTAATATTAACGTATACACACTAAAAATCACACGTTTCTAAGTGATATTGAACCTATACGAAATATACTAAAAGACTTAGTTTATTTTTCAACTTATATAGTTTTTACGTATTGAGTTTTGGCTTACACTTTGGCCTCGCCATTTCTGATTTCAACACACGACCCACCTATATTTTTACACGAACCATTTGTTTACTTGAAATACTAACGGGAATGATAAATAAGTCGACTTAACAACTTAGTTTGATCACTTAACGAGACCTAAAGTAAATCGCTATTGAACCCAGTTTTCAGAAACTTAAAAACCTTAAGTGGGCCGAAAAGCCCAAAAAGCTAATTTCAGCTTATTACGATAAGCTGAGCATATAAGCTATTTTGAAATGTTTTTGTAACTTAAAATGATGGATTTCTATAAACCTAGTGTTCCCCCAAACCCCTTGGATCATAAAACCTTAACGGGCCCTTAATTTGGATTCGTTAAGCCCACTTAATGAAATAAGAAGAGATTAAGCTAAAAATCTGTGAAAATAAGCTGTTTAAGACCTTATGAGCTTATTGAAATAATAAAAATGCTAAGTTTTAAATTTGGTAAAGTTTGGACTATTTTTGCAAATATTCGAAGGTTAAGGACTAAAAGTGTTAAGTTTGTAAACTTTGGGTGAAAAGTATAAAACTGTTTTTCTAAAGGGTATAAACTGTAAATATTGAAACTTAGGGATAATGAATGTAAATATTTGAGATTTGGACTAAAAACGTAAATATATATAATTTTTGGACTAACGGCGTAAATGTTTTTCCGTTAAGGGTAAAAATTGTAAAATTGAGAAATATGAAGGATTGAATAGTAATATTGATTTTAATAATAATTTTATAAATTATATATATTTATACTTATATATATACATTTGAATATATATTAAAGACGATAAATAATAAACGTAACTTATTATATATATATATATATACATAATACGAATAAAACGTATATAACGAATAACTAAATTTAGACGAATAAAACAATACGTAACCGTTATCTATTTTTATACGATGTAACACATCACGTATGCGCTTTATCGATTACTCATAATTAATAATAAACGTTCGCAATAAAACGAGACTTAAGAACTGAAACGTGCCATATCTTATAGGTTGTGTGTGAAGCCGTTGCCTTGCATCGTTGAGATTACGTTTGTTCTACTATCCTACTAAGGTGAGTTCATAGCCCACATTTAACTTATTTTTGTGGGGGGGATACATGCTCAAAAACCGAACACAAGTCTTTTCCTGATCTTATTATTGCTTAAGTAGCTATTGCCAAAAGTCCCTCGATCATGAACCTTAATCACTTGAAGGGTGAACGTAAATAATTGTGAATAGATCTATTAGGGATTGACAATCCCCATTTGGTTGCTAGAGGAAAGTTACCAAATGCACGTTATTTGAATATAATAGGTTACTGGCAAATACCTATCTTGGGGGCTATATATTTTACATCATTATTATGAAAATATTGATGTCTGTTGAATCGTTGAGTGTCATGAGCTTAATGCAATAATGAAAGTGATTTCTAACTTGTTTATTTGTATCGATATTACAATAAACATCTATCTCTTGTGTTCAAACTCTTAATTATAAACCTATGAATTTCACTCAACTTTTTGTTGACTTTTAGATTGTTTATCTCAGGTAACTAAATGGAATGGATGGCAACAGCACGAAGTGGGCAAATAAAGAAACGTTTATTTCTCTTTAAATAAAACTTGTTGTTGAATAACGAATTCTCTTGGAATTATGAATATTTGGTATTTTAAATAAAATTTAAAACGATCACTTGAATCGTTTTCTATAATTGTGACAAAAGATCCACAATATAATACCCCAAAAGTCTTCCGCTGACATTTTAAGTCTTCCGCTGTATTGATCGATTTTGGGGGTGTTATAGATTGGCATCAGAGCTACGGTTATAGTGAACCAAGTGTTTTTGGAACATTGGACTATAACTACACTTTAAATGGGACAAAATTTTTATAATACCATTCTACGCCCTTCGTGCCTACGCATCCCAGTAATTGGTAAAAAGTATTATTTACCTTATAGCATTTTAAATTGGTTATAATTATGCTTACATTTACTAATCGGGAAATTTATTACAGTGTCATGTCTTCGAACACCCACCCTATCAGCTTGTCCTCAAACTCAGGAACTGAAGATGTTATTTCAGCCTATGCTACCTCACCTATGCCTATGTCTCCTGCTACTGACAGATACATGCAAAGCCAGCAATTTCTGCCAGCATCTGACACAGAGGCTTCTCCTCTGGCAACATCTGGTCCGATTCGCCGATCTAGGCAAATTAGACAACTTCAGCCGTATGAAGCAAGTACTGCTGTACCAGCACCAGCTCTTGTCATACCACCTGAATCAGTTGTGCCATCACCACCTGCACCACCAGTAATACCACCACTACCAACTATCTTCTACAGCCAAACTACTACTGTGCCACTAATACCATCACCCATAGCATCACCTCCACTAGCATCACCACCTGCACCTTACCGAAAGACTTACCCAATCCGCCCAACCACCTCAGAATCTAGCGTTCACCGTAGACGCCGAAGGATCCACAAGCGAGTAGATGCTCGTAAATGGTCTTTCTTATTTCCCATTATGCGATATTGGAGATCTCAAGAAGGAACACCAACAACAAGGGAACTTGGGGAAAGTTCTTACTCTACCTCCCGAATTCTGCCAGTCACTGGGGAACCCATACACCATACCATACCATTGTTAGCTGCAAGAATGGTTCGCCACGAAGACTGACTTGATTCCATCGCTAGTATACTCAACAAGATTCCACATGAACTTCTAGAAACCTTTGAAGATGATATGAACAGTCTCATAATTGGTCATCTTGCAATAGAAGATAAGGTCGAAAAGTTGGATTCTCTATTTTGGGAATCAATGGAATTCATAGGAGCACTATGTGGGGCTAACACTTTGACCGAAATAGCATTGGGAACTTTAGACCGAGAAATTGAGAGGATCAACACTGAAAACCTACGCCTTAGGCAAGCCCTGCTAGAAGCTCGAGAAAGGGAAAGGACTCGAGATCAAACCATGGAAACCATGTCCACTGCCATTCAAGAACTCCAAAACCGCCTAGACAAGGCCTTAGGAAAACCATGAGACCACCACCTTGTTAAGAAAAATCAATGTCCTACAAATAAGAATATCTTGTCGTGTTTTGTAAACATTTGCACAAGTATCAATAAGTGTTGTAACACCTTGACATTGATTTATGGAAGTTTATTTTATCTTTATTTACGTTGCATTATATCGTAATATATTGGTTCATACAGGTCAAACTTATTCGTAATCTGTGTCATCCCAACATACGAAAATTTGCGATTTAAACCTTTTCAATGATCGAATCATTGTAACTACGACCTATATTTAACTATTCATTACTCGATATGTATTTTCAACGTGATAAGGTTATTATAAATGTTCTAATAATATACCATTTTTTATAGCAATATGGCTAGAACTAGGAGAACAACCACGAATGCCGCACCAGCAAACCCCGAAGTTATGACCCCGGCAGCAATCCAGCAAGCAATCGCTGATGGCGTTAATGCTGTTCTAGCTGGACAAGGCCGTAATAGAGATGGAAATGCACCTGCACCCCGCTACTGCACCTACAAGGACTTCATAGCATGCCAACCGGCGTATTTCAAAGGAACTGAAGGAGTGTCGGAATTAGCTCAATGGTTTGAAAGAAGTGAAACTGTTTTCTAAAGAAGTGGATGCTCGGAAAACAACAAGGTAAGCTTCGCAATGGGAACACTAATGCAAGACGCTCTATCCTGGTGGAACTCTACCGTTCAAATACTAGGAGCAGAAGCAGCACATCAGCTAACTTGGATTGAATTCAAGGCTAAAATACTAAAGAAGTATTGTCCCCGTTCCGAACTGCGAAAACTCGAGGATGAGTTCCATGCCTTAATAGTGAAAGGAGTTGATTTGAGAAGTTACAACCGGAGATTCCAAGAACTCAGGATACTATGCCCTACCATGGTACCCGATCATGAGAAGACATTAGAGAAATATGTCGAAGGACTCCCTAGGAGTATTGAAGGAAATGTCACCTCAGCAAACCCGCCAACCTTGGAAGCAGCAATGGAGCTTGCTCAGAAACTTCTAGATCGAGAAGTGAAATGCAATGAACTTAAAAGGAAATTGGACGATAAAAGAACCACCCACCATCACAACAACAACCAGCAAAGCTACAACAGTCATCACCGCAACAACAACCAACGCAACAATAATCGGAACCACCAACCATATCACAACACTCGAAGCACTCAGCAGCAGAATCAAAGACAAGAAAAACCCCGAGTCTACACTGCTACGGAAGGTGTAGGGTACAACGGACAGAAACCCCTGTGCCAGCGATGCAAACTTCATCACGAGGGTCGTTGTACCGTCTGATGTGACAAATGTCATAAGATCGGTCATCAAACCAGAAACTGTAGGATTCCTGCTACGGGAAGCAACACACTGGCTATATCACCCACTTGTTTCGGATGCGGAGAAGTAGGACACATCCGGAGGAACTGCCCAAAAGGAAACGAACCAGCCAACGCCCAAGCTAGGGTATACCTACTCGGAGATGGAAACGGACCCGATGTAGTCACCGGTACGTTTCTACTAAACCATCATAATGCTAGAGTATTGTTTGATTCGGGCGCCGATAAGAGTTTTATATCAGATACGTTTGCCCCTTTACTTAATGTTACCCCCTCTAAGCTAAACACCACCTACGAAGTCGAAATGGCTGACGGGAATTTAATAGATACCAATACTATCATGAAAGATTGCACCCTAACCTTATCCGAAAAAACTTTTTCCATTGATCTTATGCCGGTTCAACTTGGTAGCTTCGACGCTATCGTCGGTATGGATTGGCTATCCCACCATCGTGCTAGGATTCACTGTGACGAAAAGGCCGTCCATATACCACTCAAGGATGAAACACTCATTGTCCAGGGCGACAAAAGCAAACCTCGATATGGAATTATCTCATGTATGCGAGTGATAAAATACATGAAGGAAGGATGTCAAGTATACATGGCCCAAGTTACGGAAAGTAAGTCATCCGAGAAACAGCTTGATGACGTTCCTATCGTTAGGGATTTTCCTGAAGTATTCCCTGAAGAATTACCTGGTATTCCACCCGTACGTCAAGTAGAATTTCAGATTGAACTAGTGCCTGGAGCGGCACCAGTAGCTAAAGCACCTTATAGGCTAGCGCCGTCTGAAATGGAAGAGTTGTCAGAACAACTAAAGGAATTATCGGATAAAGGATTTATTCGACCAAGCTCATCACCTTGGGGAGCTCCAATTTTATTTGTTAAGAAGAAGGATGGATCCTTTCGAATGTGAATCGATTACCAGGAGTTGAATAAACTTACGGTAAAGAATCGATACCCTTTACCTCGAATTGATGATCTGTTTGATCAATTACAAGGATCAAGTGTATACTCAAAAATTGATCTGAGATCAGGATATCATCAGCTAAGAGTTCGAGAAGAGGATATTCCGAAAACTGCATTTAGAACGCGCTATGGTCACTACGAATTTCAAGTAATGCCGTTCGGTCTGACCAATGCGCCAGCAGTTTTCATGGATTTAATGAATCGAGTATGCAAACCTTACTTGGATAAGTTTGTAATAGTATTCATCGACGATATTTTGATCTACTCTCGCAATGAAGAAGAACACGCGGAACATTTACGAATCATTCTAGAAGAAGATCTACTCTCGCAATGAAGAAGAACACGCGGAACATTTACGAATCAGTTCTAGAATGATTCGTAAATGTTCCGCGTGTTCTTCTTCATTGCGAGAGTAGATCAAAATATCGTCGATGAATACTATTACAAACTTATCCAAGTAAGGTTTGCATACTCGATTCATTAAATCCATGAAAACTGCTGGCGCATTGGTCAGACCGAACGGCATTACTTGAAATTCGTAGTGACCATAGCGCGTTCTAAATGCAGTTTTCGGAATATCCTCTTCTCGAACTCTTAGCTGATGATATCCTGATCTCAGATCAATTTTTGAGTATACACTCGATCCTTGTAATTGATCAAACAGATCATCAATTCGAGGTAAAGGGTATCGATTCTTTACCGTAAGTTTATTCAACTCCTGGTAATCGATTCACATTCGAAAGGATCCATCCTTCTTCTTAACAAATAAAATTGGAGCTCCCCAAGGTGATGAGCTTGGTCGAATAAATCCTTTATCCGATAATTCCTTTAGTTGTTCTGACAACTCTTCCATTTCAGACGGCGCTAGCCTATAAGGTGCTTTAGCTACTGGTGCCGCTCCAGGCACTAGTTCAATCTGAAATTCTACTTGACGTACGGGTGGAATACCAGGTAATTCTTCAGGGAATACTTCAGGAAAATCCCTAACGATAGGAACGTCATCAAGCTGTTTCTCGGATGACTTACTTTCCGTAACTTGGGCCATGTATACTTGACATCCTTCCTTCATGTATTTTATCACTCGCATACATGAGATAATTCCATATCGAGGTTTGCTTTTGTCGCCCTGGATAATGAGTGTTTCATCCTTGAGTGGTATATGGACGGCCTTTTCGTCACAGTGAATCCTAGCACGATGGTGGGATAGCCAATCCATGCCGACGATAGCGTCGAAGCTACCAAGTTGAACCGGCATAAGATCAATGGAAAAAGTTTTTTCGGATAAGGTTAGGGTGCAATCTTTCATGATAGTATTGGTATCTATTAAATTCCCGTCAGCCATTTCGACTTCGTAGGTGGTGTTTAGCTTAGAGGGGGTAACATTAAGTAAAGGGGCAAACGTATCTGATATAAAACTCTTATCGGCGCCCGAATCAAACAATACTCTAGCATTATGATGGTTTAGTAGAAACGTACCGGTGACTACATCGGGTCCGTTTCCATCTCCGAGTAGGTATACCCTAGCTTGGGCGTTGGCTGGTTCGTTTCCTTTTGGGCAGTTCCTCCGGATGTGTCCTACTTCTCCGCATCCGAAACAAGTGGGTGATATAGCCAGTGTGTTGCTTCCCGTAGCAGGAATCCTACAGTTTCTGGTTTGATGACCGATCTTATGACATTTGTCACATCGGACGGTACAACGACCCTCGTGATGAAGTTTGCATCGCTGGCACAGGGGTTTCTGTCCGTTGTACCCTACACCTTCCGTAGCGGTGTAGACTCGGGGTTTTTCTTGTCTTTGATTCTGCTGCTGAGTGCTTCGAGTGTTGTGATATGGTTGGTGGTTCCGATTATTGTTGCGTTGGTTGTTGTTGCGGTGATGACTGTTGTAGCTTTGCTGGTTGTTGTTGTGATGGTGGGTGGTTCTTTTATCGTCCAATTTCCTTTTAAGTTCATTGCATTTCACTTCTCGATCTAGAAGTTTCTGAGCAAGCTCCATTGCTGCTTCCAAGGTTGGCGGGTTTGCTGAGGTGACATTTCCTTCAATACTCCTAGGGAGTCCTTCGACATATTTCTCTAATGTCTTCTCATGATCGGGTACCATGGTAGGGCATAGTATCCTGAGTTCTTGGAATCTCCGGTTGTAACTTCTCAAATCAACTCCTTTCACTATTAAGGCATGGAACTCATCCTCGAGTTTTCGCAGTTCGGAACGGGGACAATACTTCTTTAGTATTTTAGCCTTGAATTCAATCCAAGTTAGCTGATGTGCTGCTTCTGCTCCTAGTATTTGAACGGTAGAGTTCCACCAGGATAGAGCGTCTTGCATTAGTGTTCCCATTGCGAAGCTTACCTTGTTGTTTTCCGAGCATCCACTTCTTTAGAAAACAGTTTCACTTCTTTCAAACCATTGAGCTAATTCCGACACTCCTTCAGTTCCTTTGAAATACGCCGGTTGGCATGCTATGAAGTCCTTGTAGGTGCAGTAGCGGGGTGCAGGTGCATTTCCATCTCTATTACGGCCTTGTCCAGCTAGAACAGCATTAACGCCATCAGCGATTGCTTGCTGGATTGCTGCCGGGGTCATAACTTCGGGGTTTGCTGGTGCGGCATTCGTGGTTGTTCTCCTAGTTCTAGCCATATTGCTATAAAAAATGGTATATTATTAGAACATTTATAATAACCTTATCACGTTGAAAATACATATCGAGTAATGAATAGTTAAATATAGGTCGTAGTTACAATGATTCGATCATTGAAAAGGTTTAAATCGCAAATTTTCGTATGTTGGGATGACACAGATTACGAATAAGTTTGACCTGTATGAACCAATATATTACGATATAATGCAACGTAAATAAAGATAAAATAAACTTCCATAAATCAATGTCAAGGTGTTACAACACTTATTGATACTTGTGCAAATGTTTACAAAACACGACAAGATATTCTTATTTGTAGGACATTGATTTTTCTTAACAAGGTGGTGGTCTCATGGTTTTCCTAAGGCCTTGTCTAGGCGGTTTTGGAGTTCTTGAATGGCAGTGGACATGGTTTCCATGGTTTGATCTCGAGTCCTTTCCCTTTCTCGAGCTTCTAGCAGGGCTTGCCTAAGGCGTAGGTTTTCAGTGTTGATCCTCTCAATTTCTCGGTCTAAAGTTCCCAATGCTATTTCGGTCGAAGTGTTAGCCCCACATAGTGCTCCTATGAATTCCATTGATTCCCAAAATAGAGAATCCAACTTTTCGACCTTATCTTCTATTGCAAGATGACCAATTATGAGACTGTTCATATCATCTTCAAAGGTTTCTAGAAGTTCATGTGGAATCTTGTTGAGTATACTAGCGATGGAATCAAGTCAGTCTTCGTGGCGAACCATTCTTGCAGCTAACAATGGTATGGTATGGTGTATGGGTTCCCCAGTGACTGGCAGAATTCGGGAGGTAGAGTAAGAACTTTCCCCAAGTTCCCTTGTTGTTGGTGTTCCTTTTTGAGATCTCCAATATCGCATAATGGGAAATAAGACAGACCATTTACGAGCATCTACTCGCTTGTGGATCCTTCGGCGTCTACGGTGAACGCTAGATTCTGAGGTGGTTGGGCGGATTGGGTAAGTCTTTCGGTAAGGTGCAGGTGGTGATGCTAGTGGAGGTGATGCTATGGGTGATGGTATTAGTGGCACAGTAGTAGTTTGGCTGTAGAAGATAGTTGGTAGTGGTGGTATTACTGGTGGTGCAGGTGGTGATGGCACAACTGATTCAGGTGGTATGACAAGAGCTGGTGCTGGTACAGCAGTACTTGCTTCATACGGCTGAAGTTGTCTAATTTGCCTAGATCGGCGAATCGGACCAGATGTTGCCAGAGGAGAAGCCTTTGTGTCAGATGCTGGCAGAAATTGCTGGCTTTGCATGTATCTGTCAGTAGCAGGAGACATAGGCATAGGTGAGGTAGCATAGGCTGAAATAACATCTTCAGTTCCTGAGTTTGAGGACAAGCTGATAGGGTGGGTGTTCGAAGACATGACACTGTAATAAATTTCCCGATTAGTAAATGTAAGCATAATTATAACCAATTTAAAATGCTATAAGGTAAATAATACTTTTTACCAATTACTGGGATGCGTAGGCACGAAGGGCGTAGAATGGTATTATAAAAATTTTGTCCCATTTAAAGTGTAGTTATAGTCCAATGTTCCAAAAACACTTGGTTCACTATAACCGTAGCTCTGATGCCAATCTATAACACCCCCAAAATCGATCAATACAGCGGAAGACTTAAAATGTCAGCGGAAGACTTTTGGGGTATTATATTGTGGATCTTTTGTCACAATTATAGAAAACGATTCAAGTGATCGTTTTAAATTTTATTTAAAATACCAAATATTCATAATTCCAAGAGAATTCGTTATTCAACAACAAGTTTTATTTAAAGAGAAATAAACGTTTCTTTATTTGCCCACTTCGTGCTGTTGCCATCCATTCCATTTAGTTACCTGAGATAAACAATCTAAAAGTCAACAAAAAGTTGAGTGAAATTCATAGGTTTATAATTAAGAGTTTGAACACAAGAGATAGATGTTTATTGTAATATCGATACAAATAAACAAGTTAGAAATCACTTTCATTATTGCATTAAGCTCATGACACTCAACGATTCAACAGACATCAATATTTTCATAATAATGATGTAAAATATATAGCCCCCAAGATAGGTATTTGCCAGTAACCTATTATATTCAAATAACGTGCATTTGGTAACTTTCCTCTAGCAACCAAATGGGGATTGTCAATCCCTAATAGATCTATTCACAATTATTTACGTTCACCCTTCAAGTGATTAAGGTTCATGATCGAGGGACTTTTGGCAATAGCTACTTAAGCAATAATAAGATCAGGAAAAGACTTGTGTTCGGTTTTTGAGCATGTATCCCCCCCACAAAAATAAGTTAAATGTGGGCTATGAACTCACCTTAGTAGGATAGTAGAACAAACGTAATCTCAACGATGCAAGGCAACGGCTTCACACACAACCTATAAGATATGGCACGTTTCAGTTCTTAAGTCTCGTTTTATTGCGAACGTTTATTATTAATTATGAGTAATCGATAAAGCGCATACGTGATGTGTTACATCGTATAAAAATAGATAACGGTTACGTATTGTTTTATTCGTCTAAATTTAGTTATTCGTTATATACGTTTTATTCGTATTATGTATATATATATATATAATAAGTTACGTTTATTATTTATCGTCTTTAATATATATTCAAATGTATATATATAAGTATAAATATATATAATTTATAAAATTATTATTAAAATCAATATTACTATTCAATCCTTCATATTTCTCAATTTTACAATTTTTACCCTTAACGGAAAAACATTTACGCCGTTAGTCCAAAAATTATATATATTTACGTTTTTAGTCCAAATCTCAAATATTTACATTCATTATCCCTAAGTTTCAATATTTACAGTTTATACCCTTTAGAAAAACAGTTTTATACTTTTCACCCAAAGTTTACAAACTTAACACTTTTAGTCCTTAACCTTCGAATATTTGCAAAAATAGTCCAAACTTTACCAAATTTAAAACTTAGCATTTTTATTATTTCAATAAGCTCATAAGGTCTTAAACAGCTTATTTTCACAGATTTTTAGCTTAATCTCTTCTTATTTCATTAAGTGGGCTTAACGAATCCAAATTAAGGGCCCGTTAAGGTTTTATGATCCAAGGGGTTTGGGGGAACACTAGGTTTATAGAAATCCATCATTTTAAGTTACAAAAACATTTCAAAATAGCTTATATGCTCAGCTTATCGTAATAAGCTGAAATTAGCTTTTTGGGCTTTTCGGCCCACTTAAGGTTTTTAAGTTTCTGAAAACTGGGTTCAATAGCGATTTACTTTAGGTCTCGTTAAGTGATCAAACTAAGTTGTTAAGTCGACTTATTTATCATTCCCGTTAGTATTTCAAGTAAACAAATGGTTCGTGTAAAAATATAGGTGGGTCGTGTGTTGAAATCAGAAATGGCGAGGCCAAAGTGTAAGCCAAAACTCAATACGTAAAAACTATATAAGTTGAAAAATAAACTAAGTCTTTTAGTATATTTCGTATAGGTTCAATATCACTTAGAAACGTGTGATTTTTAGTGTGTATACGTTAATATTAGTTCAAGATTATTATAGGTTCTCGTTAATGGCCTTGCCAATACATGATACGATATATAAAATATATATGTTGTATTTATTATTTATGTGGTATATATAGTAAGTGTTGGTGCAAAAACATAAACGTTCGTATATATAAATAGAAAGAAAGAAATCAAGGTCTCACCTCACCTATAAAAGGTGGAGTAAAACGTCGTGTATGGTTCGTGGAATGGTTCCAAAGCTTCGTGGTTCACTTCACGTCCTACCAAAGGTTCAAGAGGTTCTAAGGTTGGCTTCCTAGGTTCTCTTCAAGGCGTGGTACTCTTGGCGATTTGTTTGTCCTCCAACAGCTCCTCCTCGTTAGTATTTTTAGTGGTATAGTTTGTTTAAGTGCATGTAACGATCAGGGTTGCATGGGAGGTCTTATATAGGCAGTTTTTGAAGGGTAGAAAGAAGGTAAGTTCACAAGAATGGAGGTTGCATGTTAGGCGAATAGTAACGCCACACACAATGGCCAATCGAGAGTTTACATGGCCAAGATCTTGTGTGATTTGTTCCTGTTCATTCCTGACACTTCTTACATGCACATTGTTAGTTTAGATGGGATTAGAGAGCAAGGGTGGTGCTAGGGAATGTATTGCCACGTTGGTGTATATCTTTCATGTGTGAGTTTGATGGTTCACTTAGGTGTTTTCTAGGGTAGTAAACGAGCAAGGTTTAGTGTAACATATATCGATTCTGTTTCTTGGGCACTAGGGGAGACGAGGCAAGCAAAAATACATGTTGGTTATGTGTAGAAATCGTAAAATACTAGGGGTGTTTTGGGTGAGGTCGCGGCAGGGAACAAAGAAAAGAAAACAAAAAAAATAAGGGTGCGTTTGGGCTTAAAGCCTGGTGGGCTTATGGTTTGCGTCGGCCCAACAGAAAAGAAAGAAAGAAAAATTAGTACTAGTCCGTTTGGTTTGTGTATTGGATCCGTGGCCCAAAGGGTGTTGGGGGCCCACCTGGTGTGTCTCGATTATTGTGTCGAAGTTCAAAAATATTAGTGAGCGTTCTTGGGAAGTTTCGTAGGTTCGGGGAATATATAAATAGTATACATTATTTAGACGAAACGTATTGTTTTAAATATAAACGCGTTATATAAATATTTATCGTTCGCAATAATTATAGGCAATCTAGGTTGTGTGTAAGCATCGTTCCTGGGTAAACGGTCAATCACATTTATTGTAGTGGTTCAATATCAAGCCATATCATAAAAAAAAAAAAAATTGTTACCCGTAAAATGGTGTTAATTCCTTGTAACATCGTTTTATTTATTCGTATGCATTTACTAATCGTATGGGAAATTTATGAGAGGTTACATTTCATGATTACCCAAGCTCAATCATGTCTCCACCACCAAGAGTACCACCACCACATCCTACAACTTCACATGTCACTCCCATGTTGCATGTTCAAACTTTCACCCAAGACAACTATCAAGCTCCACCACCATCACCTTCCTCCGAACACTTGAAGTTCGTTGAGGAGCTAAAAGAGGCACATGAGCTTATTGCTCTTTTAGCATTACATCTTGCTCAACGCAATTTGGATCCACCAAAATCAAGCTCACCATCATCACCACATAACAAAAACCAAATTGAGAAGCATGTTAACAATTGCCCTTGTTGCATCTTCCTTCAACAACAAACCATTGCATTGAATGAGCACTTTAATTGGATTGAGTATCTTCTTACTAGATCTCAACAAACACCATCACTTGAACAACATCAAAACCCTCAATCAACAAACACATCTTCAATTTCACCACCAACAAGCTCCACGTCTCCAAACCCAACAACATCCATGCAACCAAATATTTACCTCCACTAAACCATCAAGCATTTTACATGCTTATGTTTCTCATTTTCAAATAAATCTCCTCAACCATTTTGGGATTCAAGAAAGTTTGGTGACTGATTCGTTGTGTTTTGGTGTGTGTAAACAACAATTTTATCAAAATATCAAATATTTGTCGTGAGACAAACAATCGTGAAGTAATACGAGTAAACCGTTTAGGAAAACGATTACCCCGCAATACTTGTGAAAGTGATATTCAAATTGTGAGACCGGGAAGTGATTTCCCGGGTCCGTACCCCAACGAGGTGTGAATGGAAAGCTTCGAGTGAGATTGGGATTAAAATCTTGTATGATTGGAAAGGTTATTTGGTTTTGTTGTACGTTAAAATTAACGTAAATTACGATTTAACAAACGAAAATGGAATAGAACGCAACCTAAGTGGGAAATTAAACTAAGGATAATAAGTATTATTAAAATAACCTAAAATACTACGGGAAACAAGCCATAGGTATCGGGAATCCAAAAAATCACAAATTTCACAAAAACGTGACGTTTATTCTAAATAAACGTCAACGCGCAAATAAAAACGTGAAATTATA